>CM065592.1:56910208-57265460 GCA_033119425.1 Bufotes viridis | reverse complement strand
AGCGCTATATGCACTACAGCTTACCCTGTCCTGAGCGCTACATGCACTACAGCTTGCCCTGTACAGGCTCTGTATGCACGCCGCGCACTGCTGCCGGGCACTATTGCGCTACGCTTGCCTGTTGCCAGCGCTGTATTCGCTGCGCGCCTGTACAGCCAGCTATGTACACTGCGCTTGCCCATGTTGCAGAGCGCTATACTGCACTGCGCGCGCATGTTGCAGACGCTATGTACGCCACGCGCCACATGTGCCAGGCGCTATGTGCGCTGCGCCTATGTATGCGCAACACTTGCCGCAATCGAGCGCATGTGCTGCCGCTTGCCGCGTATCGAGCGCTGTAGTACGCAGCGCGCCATATAATCGAACGCTGTGCGCTACACTTGCCGCCAATGTAATCGGCGCATATGCGCTACGCGCGCTGCCCGTGCATGTCACGCTGCATGCGCTGCGCTTGCCTGTATCAAGGCACTATATGCGCTGCACTTGCCGCATGTATAGACGCTATATGCACTACGCGCCTCCGATCGAGCGCTATGTGCGCTACGCTGCCGCCAAGTACATCGACGCTATGTGCGCTATGCGCTGTGCCGCCGTGCAGACGCTGTATGCGCTACGCTGCCTGTTATCTGACGACTGTATGCGCTACACTTGCCCTGTTATGGACACTATGTGCGCCTTCGCTCTATGCAGACTACTGTATGCACGCCTGTACAAGGCGCTATGTGCGCTGCGCTTGCCCATGTATGCTAGCCACTATGTGCGCCGCATCGCGCTATCTGCTGCAGCCATGCTGTATGCGCTGCGCCTGCCTGCCGATACTGCATTGAACTGCGCGCTCTGTGCACTGCGCATATGCGCTGCTGCCTAGTATCGCTATGTGCGCTACGCTTGCCCATGCACATGACGCTATGTGCGCTGCGCTATCGCTACAGTGCGCGCTGTATGTGCGCTGACGCTTGCATGCCTGTTGCGACGACACTATGTGCGCTTGCGCGCCCTGTTACTGAGACGCGCTGTATGCACTGCTGTACCCTGTATGCAGACTGCTGCGCTACGCTATGCCTGCACTGCCACTATATGCACTGCTCTATGCACTACATGCCATGAGCCGCTATGTGCACTGCACTGCCGTGTTTGAGCGCTATGTACGCTGCGCTTGCGCCATTTGCCAGCGCTATGTGCGCTGCGCTTGCCCTGTATCGGCACTGTATGCGCTGCGCTGCCATGATCCGACGCTGTATGCGCTGCGCTCGCCATATATCCTGACGCTATGTGCGCTGCGCTTGCCGCGATGCATGTATCTGGCGCTATGCACTGCACGCGCTGTATCAGACGCAGCATATGCGCTACGCTTGCCCTGTATCAGCGCTATGTGCGCATGCGCTTGCCTCTGTGCAGCGCTATATGCGCTACGCGCTCTGTCAGACGCTGTATGCACTGCGCGCTCTGTGCATGCACTGTATGCACTGCGCTTGCTCTGTAGACCGCTAGTATGCGCTGCGCTTGCCCGTGTTCAGACCGCTATATGCGCTGCGCTTGCCTGTGCTGACGCTATGTGCGCTGCGCTTGCCTGCTATGCGATCACTATATGCACTGCGCTGCACTGTTACCAGACACTGTATGCGCTGCGCTTGCTCTGTACTGAGCGCTATATGCGCTGCGCTTGCGCTATACAGACGCTATATGCACTACGCGCCGCTGTATCAGACGCTATGTACGCTACGCTTGCCCTGTGCAGCCGCTATGTGCGCTACGCTTGCCCTGTGCAGGCCGCTGTATGCACTGCGCTTGCCTGTTACCAGACGCTATATGCGCTACGCTTGCCATGTATGCGAGCGCTATGTACGCTGCGCGCTGTATGCCAGACACGCTGTATGCGCTGCGCTTGCTCTGTACCAGACGCTATATGCACTGCGCGCTGCCGCTGTTGCGCAGCGCTGTATGCGCTACGCTTGCCGCATGTTCAGACGCTATATACGCTACGCTTGCTCTGTACAAACACTATATGCACTACGCTTGCCTGTATGCAGACACTATATGCACTACGCTTGCCCTGTACAGACACTATATGCACTGCGCGTTGCTCTGTACAGACACTATATACGCTGCGCTTGCCCTGTACAGGCACTATATGCACTACGCTTGCCCTGTATCAGACACTATATGCACTACGCTTGCCCTGTACCAGACGCTATATGCGCTACACTTGCCCTGATCAAGCGCTATGTACACTACGCCTGTCCAGACGCTATATGCACTACGCTTGCCCTGTATAAACACTATATGCACTACGCTTGCTCTGTGCAGACACTATATACGCTACGCTTGCTCTGTTCAGACACTATATGCACTACGCTTGCCCTGTTGCAGACACTATATGCGCTACGCTTGCTCTGTTCAGACACTATATGCACTACGCTTGCCCTGTTGCAGACACTATGTACGCTACGCTTGCCCTGTACCAGACACTATATGCACTACGCTTGCCGCCAATGCAGACACTATGTACACTACGCTTGCCCTGTATCAGCACTATATGCACTACGCTTGCCTGCTGTACAGACGCTATATGCGCTACGCTTGCCCTGTTCAAGCACTATGTACGCTGCGCTTGCTCTGTATCGAGCCACTATATGCACTACGCTTGCCTGTTGCAGACGCTATATACACTACGCTTGCCCTGTTACAGACGCTATGTACACTACGCTTGCCCTGTATCAGACGCTATATGCACTACGCTTGCCCTGTACAGGCGCTATATGCGCTACGCTTGCCCTGTTGCCAGACACTATATGCACTACGCTTGCCCTGTACAGACACTATATGCACTACACTTGCTCTATTCAGACGCTATATGCACTGCACTTGCCCTGTTGCCAGGCACTGTATGCGCTACGCTTGCCCTGTACAGACACTATATGCACTACACTTGCCCTGTACAGACACTATGTACACTACGCTTGCCCTGTATCAGCACTATATGCACTACGCTTGCCCTGTATCAGACACTATATGCACTACGCTTGCCCTGTATCAGACACTATATGCACTGCGCTTGCCCTGTATCAAGCACTATATGCACTACGCTTAGTCTGCTCATACAGACTCTATATGCGCTGCACTTGCCATGTCCAGACACTATATGCACTACGCTTGCCCTGTGCAAACACTGTATGCACTACACTTGCCCTGTTACAAACACTATATGCACTGCACTTGCCCTGTACAGACACTATATGCACTACGCTTGCTGTGTACTCGCATGCAAACGCTATATGCGCTACGCTTGCCCTGTACCAGATAGTAGATGCACTACGCTTGCCTTGTGCAAACGCTGTATGCTCTACGCTTACTATGTACAGACACTATATACACTGCACTTGCTCTGTATCAGACACTATATACGCTGCACTTACTGTATGCACTGTACTACACTTACCCTGTGCAGACACTATATGCACTACGCTTGCTCTATTCAGACCACTATATGCACTACGCTTGCCCTGTTACAGACACTATATGCACTACGCTTGCCCTGTTACAGACACTATATGCACTACGCTTGCCCTGTATCGGCACTATATGCGCTACGCTTGCTATATGCAGACACTATATGCACTACGCTTGCCCTGTTACAAGACGCTATATGCACTACGCTTGCCCTGTATCAGACGCTATATGCACTACGCTTGCCGCTGTTACAGAGCACTATATGCACTGCACTTGCTCTGTACAGACCACTATGTACGCTACGCTTGCCCTGTACCAGACACTATATACACTACGCTTGCCCTGTATCAGACACTATATGCACTACGCTTGCCCTGTTATCAACACTATATACACTACGCTTGCCCTGTATCAACACTATATACACTTCACTTGCCCTGTGTCAGACGCTGTATGCGCTACGCTTGCTCTGTACTGACCACTATATACGCTACGCTTACTCTATACAACCACTATATGCACTACGCTTGCTCTGTACAGCCACTATATGCACTACACTTGCCCTGTACAGACGCTATATGCGCTACGCTTACTGCATACAAGCACTATATGCACTACACTTGCTGTATACAGACGCTATATACGCTACACTGCTATGTGCAGACACTATATGCACTGCGCTTGCCTGTTACCAGACACTATGTACGCTACGCTTACTGCTGTACAGACGCTATATGCACTGCGCTTGCTGTATGCAGACACTATATGCACTGCACTTGCTATGTACAGACACTGTATGCACTACGCTTGCCATATACAGACACTATATGCACTGCACTTGCCCTGTTACAGACACTATATACACTACGCTTGCCCTGTTACAGACACTATATGCACTACGCTTACCATATATCAGACACTATATACGCTACACTTGCCCTCTATCAGCACTATATGCACTGCACTTACCCTGTATCAACACTATATACACTACACTTGCCCTGTATCAGACACTATGTACACTACACTTACCCTGTATCAACACTATATGCACTGCACTTGCCCTGTATCAGACACTATATGCACTACACTTGCCCTGTATCGAGCACTATATGCACTACACTTACTCTGTACAGACCACTATATGCACTACACTTGCCCTGTGCAAACACTATATACACTACACTTACCTCTATACAACCACTATATACACTACACTTACTCTATACAGACCACTATATACACTACACTTGCTCTATACAGACTACTATATACACTACACTTGCCCTGTACAAACACTGTATACACTACACTTACTCTATACAACCACTATATACACTACACTTACCCTGTACAAACACTATATACACTACACTTACCCTGTACAACACTATATACACTACACTTACCCTGTATCAAACACTATATACACTACACTTACCCTGTATCAACACTATATACACTACACTTACTATATACAAACACTATATACACTACACTTACTCTATACAAACACTATATACACTACACTTACCCTGTACAAACACTATATACACGACACTTACTCTTTACAAACACTATATACACTACACTTACCCTGTACAAACACTATATACACTACACTTACCCTGTACAAACACTATATACACTACACTTACCCTGTATCAACACTATATACACTACACTTACCCTGTATCAACACTATATACACTACACTTACCCTGTATACAAACACTATATACGCTACACTTACCCTATATCAAACACTATATACACTACACTTACCCTGTATCAACACTATATACACTACACTTACTGTATCCAAACACTATATACGCTACACTTACTCTATACAAACACTATATACACTACACTTACCCCGTACCAACACTATATACGCTACACTTAGTGTACTCCATACAAACTCTATATACGCTACACTTACCATGTGCAAACACTATATACACTAAACTTACCCTATACAAACACAATATACACTACAGTTACCCTGTACAAACACTATATACACTGCAATTAGCCTGTACAAACAATATAAACACTACACTTACCCTATACAACAATATATACACTACACTTACCCTGTACAAACACTATATACACTATTCTTACCCTGTACAAACACCATATACACTACACTTACCACAAACACTATATACACTACACTTACCCTGTACAAATAGTAGATACACTACAGTTACCTTGTAAAAACATTGTATACTCTACACTTACTATATACACTACACTTACAATATTCAAACACTATATACACTACACTTACTCTATTCAACCACTATATACACTACACTTGCCCTGTACAAACACTATATACACTACACTTACCCTGTACAAACACTATTTACACTACACTTACCCTGTATCAACACTATATACACTACACTTCCCCTTCATCAGCACTATATACACTACACTTACCCTGTACAAACACTATATACGCTACACTTACCCTGTACAAACACTATATACACTACACTTACCCTGTACAAACACTATATACACTACACTTACCCTGTACAAACACTATATACACTACACTTACCCTGTATCAACACTATATACACTACACTTACCCTGTATCAACACTATATACACTACACTTACCCTGTATCAACACTATATACACTACACTTACTCTATACAACCACTATATACGCTACACTTACTCTATACAAACACTATATACACTACACTTACCCTCTACAAATACTATATACACTACACTTACTCTACAGAAACGCTGTATACACTACACTTACTCTATACAACCACTATATACACTACAATTACTCTATACAACCACAAAGTGAGGGCAACGTTAGTACCCGTACAGCGCCCCTATCTACAAAAGAGAGCTGAGATCACGGCTGATTTTCTTCGGACCCAACCCCCCGGAGAAATCTGTGCAGTTCGTGAGGAGGATAACAGCAGAGTACCTGCAGTTTATGGCAGATGGTATCGTCCGCCCTCCCCAGCGGCTGAGTGCGTTCCGGAGAGCTGAAGGTGCCGTCCTTCCTCCCCAGCGGCTGTGTGTATCCCAGGGAGCTGAAGGTGCCGTCCTTCCTCCCCAGCGGCAGTGTGTACCCCAGGGAGCTGAAGGTGTTGTCCTTCCTCCCCAGCGGCAGTGTGTACCCCAGGGAGCTGAAGGTGCCGTCCTTCCTCCCCAGCGGCAGTGTGTACCCCAGGGAGCTGAAGGTGCCGTCCCTTCTCCCCAGCGGCAGTGTGTACCCCAGGGAGCTGAAGGTGTCGTCCTTCCTCCCCAGCGGCCGTGTGAGTTACAGAGGGCCGAAGGTGTCGTCCTTCCTCCCCAGCAGCCGTGTGAGTTACAGAGGGCCGAAGGTGTCGTCCTCCCCCAGCGGCAGTGTGAAGTCCAGGGGGCCGAAGGTGTCGTCCTTTCCCCCAGCGGCAGTGTGTCCTACAGGGAGCAGAGACAGTTAGTCTCTCTCCAGCAGCAGGACAATGTTACGGGAGTGGAGACAGGCGGTCTCCCACTCCAGCAGCAGCCTGTGTTTCAGGGAGAGGAACACAGCACCCCCTCTCCCCAGCGGCAGCTTATCCTAACAAGGGAGACACCAATCTCCCAGACGGCGCAGATGGGACCGTGGTCTCTGTGCCTGACCTACAGGGATGCTGGACAGCCTGTCCAGATCCCCAACTACCTGCACCGGGACAACAGGAGGAGGGGTAAGTACAAACTCTCCTCCCCAGCTAACACCTAACTTGGCCCCAGGGTTAACAGAGGCGATGTTAACCCCCACTGGTGCCCATGTTCCCCTGGCTACTGAGCCGGACTATGTTCCCAGCCCCCAGCAGAAGAGCTGGCAGCTGGGCAGAGTGCAGTCGGCCTCTGCCCTCCCTCAACTCCCCACAGCATGTTGCCTCAGCACCCCAGAGGAATATCCGGGTGCAGTAACTGCTTCTTGTGGGTGGGTCACTCTTGTACCTGTTTTTTGTGGGTGGGCTACTCTGGCATTTGTCTATTGTGGGTTGGTGGATCGACTAACGTAGGCACTGACCGACAGGAGGTCAGGTGCCTGGTTAGTCTTCCCCCCAAAGGGGAGATATGTGACAAACTGCCATGTATCCCTGGGCATTGGAGAGGCATGCTTGCTAGCCTCTTACCCTGCGACTATGGCCCCAATGACAGTTGGCATTCACAATGGACATTGCTGTGACCTAATCAACATTCACAATGGACATCACCTGTGACCTAATCAACATCCACAATGGACATTACCTGGGACCTAATCATCATCCACAATGGACATTACCTGTGACCTAATCAGCATCCACAATGGACATCGCCTGTGACCTAATCAGCATCCACAATGGACATTACCTGTGACCTAATCAATATTCACAATGGACATTGCTGTGACCTAATCAGCATCCACCATGGACATCGCCTGTGACCTAATCAACATCCACAATGGACATTGCTGTGACCTAATCAGCATCCACCATGGACATCGCCTGTGACCTAATCAGCATCCACAATGGACATTGCTGTGACCTAATCAATATTCACAATGGACATTGCTGTGACCTAATCAGCATCCACAATGGACCAGCCATGTGGGATTGTGATATATCTGGCTGTATGTTGATTGGTCGCTGTATTTTGTGTGGGAGTGTCTGTGTTTATTGTACTGATTGATTGGTTGTATTTCAAACCCCTGTGGGCCGTACTATGTTTGTGGAGTGTAATAAAAGAGGCTGTATGCCCCAGGAAAAGAGTTCCTGCTTGACCCTCAGAACGAAGTGTCGTCTCGTTATTGGGGGGATTGACTGTATGCTGATTGCCAGGAGTGTAAGCTGTTCATATTGCTTTTCCTGTTCGGCTGCTTCCAGGGTTCGTGTGTCTCTTGTTCGGAAGTTGGTGAATTCGTGTGGTTTGCAGTTCGGGAAGTTGGTGATTGCAGTAGCTGCTGGTCTATCCGGAAAAGGGAATATCGCCTAAACGGAGTTGTGTGCGTAACGGTCCGTTACACTACACTTACCCTGTACTAACACTATATACACTACAATTACGTTGTACTAATGCTATATGCACTACATGTAGACTGTACCAACACTATGTAAACTACACTTACCCTAAACAAAAGGTATATACACTATACCTGCCCCGTACAAACTCTATATACACTACCCCTACCCTGAACAAACGCTATATACACTACACTTACCCTGTACAAACACTATATACACTACACTTAACCTATACAAAAGCTATATACACTACACTTACCCTGTACAAACACTATATACACTACACTTATTCCATAACAACTTTATATACACTACACTTACCCTGTACAAACACTTTATACACTACACTTACCCTGTGCAAACACTATATACACTAAACTTATCCTGTACAAACACTATATACACTACACTTACCCTGTACAAACACTATATACACTACACTTACCCTGTACACAGACTATGTAGATTACAATTAACACATACAATCATGTTTATACAGTAACTTACTCTATACACATATTATAGATTATACTTACCTATACAACCACTATATTCACTACACCCAGGGCTGGGACAAGGTCCACCACCGACAGAGGCTGAGCTGCCCAAGTGCGCCCCCCCCCCCCAACTTGTGGAGTCTTTACTAAATACTTAATGTTGTACACCCATCCATACCAGTGTGACCATGTGTTTCCTCACCCCCACATTGGGAAATGTAGACATATAATATTTTTGTGATCAATTGCACCTCTAAGCTGGATTGGAATGTAGAAATCTGAGCAAGTGCACCTTAGAAAGGGTCTAAGATAACCCCTTTGATTCAAGCCAAAAACTATTGGAACTGTTTATTTAGGAACTATCTTCTTACTCTGAGGGTACTTTCACACTTGCGTTGGTGCGGATCCGTCTGTTTATTCGCACAGACGGATTCGCACCTATAATGCAAACGATTTGTATCCGTTCAGAACGAATCCGTTTGCATTAGTTAAAAGAAAAATAACAAAGTCCAAAACGGATCCGTTTTCAAATGCACCATATTGTGTCATTGAAAATGTATCCGTCCCCAATGACTTACATTGTAATTAAAAACGGATCCGTTAGGCTCCGCCTCTTCAGACGGACACCTAAATGCTGCATGCTGCGTTTTGGTGTCTGCCTCAAAACAGAATAGAAGAGGAACGGAGCCTAACTGATGCATTCTGAACGGATCCTTAACCATTCAGAATGCATTGGGGCTTAACTGATCCGTTTTGGACCGTTTGTGAGCCCTGAAACGGATCTCACAAACGGAATCCAAAACGCTAGTGTGAAAGTAGCCTTACTTCACTTCTACGCTCTATATCCCTGCTGCTGAGTGACGGGTCCTGGGCTCGGTTGTGACAGTGACACTGCTGTGCTTCTGCCCGCACTGCCTCCTGGTCTCCAGACTGGGCGCACGTGACCTGACTGTGTACAGCTCGTCAGCTCAAAGGGCGCGCGCTGTACGCAGCCAGTCAGGCAAGACAGAGAGCAGAGACTCTGTGAGACCAGAACAGCGGAGCCGGAGCAGCGGGGCCTAGCCAGGGGCGGAGAGGGGAGGGAGCATGGTAAGTCAGTGCCAACAAGTGCTCACAGTCACTACTCCCTCCGTCCTCCAGAGCAGCCGGCAGCAGCGAGGTGGTCAGTGGCCTGCCTGCCGCCCTGAGGCTGGAGCCTCCCCAGCCTCTGTGTCGGCCCGGCCCTGACTACACCTACTATAAACACAATATGTAGATTACAGTTACTCTATACAGATATGTGCAGTAACTTACCCTGTACAAACACCATATGGATTACATTTATCCTACATGCACACGGCAGTGTTTTTTTTTGCGGCGTCCGTTCCGGGATTTTTTTTGCGGATCCGATGGTTTCCCATTCATTTCTATGGATCCGTTAAAAATGCGGATGCCTCTTCCATTGCCTGTCCGCGTCCACTGTCCGCATTTCATGTCCGGAAAAAAAATATGGCATGTCCTATTCTTGTCCGCAAAAAAACGGTTTGCAGACCCATAGAAGTCAATGGGTCCGCAAAAAATGCGGATGACCAACGGAAGCCATCCGTTTGTCATCCGCATCCATTTTTTTTTGCGGATGGTTGCTTGGAAACCAGTGCACTTGTACAGGTACTTTTAGAAACTGGTTCAAGCCTTCGTTTTTTTTTTGTGGATCCGCAAAAAAAACGGAAGACACGCAGAAACAAAACCTACAAAATTTGCGGACACATGGAACGGATGCGGATGTGAATAAAAAAGGAAGATGGATCCATGATTTGCAGACAGCAAAACACAACTGTCGTGTGCATGTAGCCTTACCCTGTACAAACACCAAATGGATTACATTTACTCTGTACAATAATATATAGACATTTACCCAATATGAAAGCTAAATACACTGTACCTGCCCTATTCAATCTCTATACTTACTACTCTTACCCTGTACAAACATTATATAGACTAAACTTACTATGTGCAACCACTATATACTCTACATTTACCATAAGCACACTATGAAGATTACAGTTACTCAATACATGTATGTGCAGTAATTTACCCTATAGACACACTATCTAAACTACACATACCCTTTACACACTATATAGACTATGCTTACCCTATAGAAACACAATATACACTACACTTACCATAGAGAAACACAATATACACTACCCTTACCATGTACAAGCACTATAAACAGTACACTTACCATGTACAAGCACTATAAACAGTACACTTACCCAATACAAATGCTATATGTGCTACATCTACTATATTATATATAGATTACAGTTAGCCAAACTGCACACCTCACTATATAAACTACACTCTATGCACAAACTGTAACGACCACATTTACCCTATACAGTCAATATTTAGACTACAGGCACAGTATGGAAACACTATATAGACTAAAGTTACCCTACAAACACTATATAGTCTAGACTTACCCTATAAAACACTGTATAGCCTACACTTACATATACACACACTATATAGACTATATTTACCCTCTACAAATATGGTATAGACTACACGTATCCTATACACACACTACACTTACCCTATGCACATATGATATGATGATACAACCTGATTGAAACTAAACTTACCCCATGCACATGCTATATAGACTACACTTACCCTACAGAACACTATGAAGACTACACACTCCATATAACCACTGTATATACTATGTACCCCATACACACTATGTAGGCTACACTTACCCTATACAAACACTATGTAGGCTACAATTACCCTGTAAACACACTACAAATTCTATATAGACTACACATAATGTACATGGGGCTCACACCTCTCTGCTCTGCACACGTCCCCCTTCCCATATTGACAGGGCGAGACATCAAACATGGTGAGGGCCGAAGCAGCAGATGCAATCATCCTCTTCATATCTGTGACACTCGGCTCTGGGTCAGCGTTCACACAGAGAAACAGATCTTCAGCTAGATGTGGGGAGTATTACCTATAGGTATCAGGAGAGTCGCATTCATCCTAGAGCGATGTCCTAGCATCACATCATATACACTATCTACAGCCGAGCAAGTGCAGCATGGAAAACCAATAGTCCATGCTGTGTGATATCCTGTATGTATACAATCTGTGCATATAGCATCACTGGGGATGTATTCCTGCGTGTGTTTATATACATGAACACATATATACATATAGATCCCCATGTAATATGAAGGTGTGCAGCGCTGACCATCAAGGAGATGGGAGAGTGTGCAGAGCACAGGGGCGCTACAAAAGTCGCCTTCCAAGCACTCGAACATTTATAATACAAAATCAGCCTGATCAACCCTACCAGGCGCCTGGCTTAATCAGGTTGATCAAACTGACAGATGATATTTAATATCTGCTGTTTAATATTATAGACAATAATTAGTTACAGAAATCTTTTCTTACAACCAAAATGACAACGATATGACGCGATGATCTGCAGACGATCCTGCTGAACGGGGCAGAGCCGGGAGACATCCATCTTCACTGCTCACTGAAGAGCAACTGACTGGATACAACCGACTTTTTTTTCAAACTCAAACCAAGCAATTCTATTGGTGGATGGCTAATGCTATTAACATGGTAATGCCGAGCAATTCTATTGGTGGATGGCTAATGCTATTAACATGGTAATGACGAGCAATTCTATTGGTGGATGGCTAATGCTATTTACATGGTGATGCCGAGCAATTCTATTGGTGGATGGTGACTCCTATTAACATGGTAATGCCGAGCAATTCTATTGGTGGATGGCTAATGCTATTAACATGGTAATGACAAGCAATTCTATTGGTGGATGGCTAATGCCAATAATACGGTAATGACGAGCAATTCTATTGGTGGATGGCTAATGCTATTAACATGGTAATGACGAGCAATTCTATTGGTGGATGGCTAATGCTATTAATACGGTAATGACGAGCAATTCTATTGGTGGATGGCTAATGCTATTAACATGGTAATGCCGAGCAATTCTATTGGTGGATGGCTAATGCTATTAACATGGTAATGCCGAGCAATTCTATTGGTGGATGGCTAATGCTATTAACACGGTAATGACAAGCAATTCTATTGGTGGATGGCTAATGCTATTAACATGGTAATGACGAGCAATTCTATTGGTGGATGGCCAATGCTATTAACATGGTAATGCCGAGCAATTCTATTGGTGGATGGCTAATGCTATTAACACGGTAATGCCGAGCAATTCTATTGGTGGATGGCTAATGCTATTAACATGGTAATGCCGAGCAATTCTATTGGTGGATGGCTAATGCTATTAACATGGTAATGACGAGCAATTCTATTGGTGGATGGCTAATGCTATTAACATGGTAATGACGAGCAATTCTATTGGTGGATGGCTAATGCTATTAACATGGTAATGACGAGCAATTCTATTGGTGGATGGCTAATGCTATTAACATGGTAATGACGAGCAATTCTATTGGTGGATGGCTAATGCTATTAACATGGTAATGACGAGCAATTCTATTGGTGGATGGCTAATGCCATTTACATGGTGATGACGAGCAATTCTATTGGTGGATGGTGACTCCGATTTACATGGTAATGCCGAGCAATTCTATTGGTGGATGGTGACTCCTATTAACATGGTAATGACGAGCAATTCTATTGGTGGATGGTGAATGCTATTAATATGGTAATGACGAGCAATTCTATTGGTGGATGGCTAATGCTATTAACACGGTGATGCCGAGCAATTCTATTGGTGGATGGCTAATGCTATTAACACGGTGATGCCGAGCAATTCTATTGGTGGATGGCTAATGCTATTAACACTGTGATTCCGAGCAATTCTATTGGTGGATGGCTAATGCTATTAACATGGTAATGACGAGCAATTCTATTGGTGGATGGCTAATGCTATTAACATGGTAATGCCGAGCAATTCTATTGGTGGATGGCTAATGCTATTAACACGGTGATTCCGAGCAATTCTATTGGTGGATGGCTAATGCTACTAACACGATGATGCCGAGCAATTCTATTGGTGGATGGCTAATGCTATTAACACTGTGATTCCGAGCAATTCTATTGGTGGATGGCTAATGCTATTAACACGGTAATGCCGAGCAATTCTATTGGTGGATGGCTAATACTATTAACATGGTAATGACGAGTAATTCTATTGGTGGATGGCTAATGCTTATAACATGGTAATGACGAGCAATTCTATTGGTGAATGGCTAATGCTATTAACATGGTAATGCCGAGCAATTCTATTGGTGGACGGCTAATGCTATTAACTTCTTGCCGACCGCCTCACGCAGGATTGCGTCCTGCGGGCGGTCGGTCTGTTCCTCCTTGACGCGCGGGCGCGTCATCTCGCGAGAGGCGAGATTTCCTGTGAACGCGCGCGCTCACAGGATCACGTCCTACAGCCTGCCATCGCTGATCGTGCGCTGGCAGGCTGTAGAAGTTAAAATAATGGCATATCAGGCGCTGTTTTGTTAACAGCGTCTGATATGCTTGCTGATCGTTCCTTTGGTGGTCCCTTTGCTTAGGACCACCAAAGAAACTTTATAAGTGCACCAAATCACCACACAGACCCCCACCCCCGTCACTGATTAACCCCTGATTAACCCCCGATCACCCCATGTCACCCCCTGACACTAGTCACCCCCTGTAAGGCTTCAGGCGTCCGTATGTGTTTTGCGGATCCATGGATCCACGGATCCATAAAACACAGACACCAGCAATGTGCTTTCCGCATTTTGCGGATCCGCACATTGCCAGAACTATATAGAAAATGCCTTTTCTTGTCCGCAATGCGGACAAGAATAGGACATGCTCTATCTTTTGCGGAGCTGCGGCCGGATGTTTGGGGGCCGAAACCCGGAAGTTTGCGGCCGCAGCTCCGCAAATGCTGATGTGGCGGCGCATAGTGTGCTCTCCGCATCACCGCCAGCCCCATTCACACTGAATGGGTCCGCATCTATTCCGCAGAATTGCGGAATAGATGCGGACATTTTTGCGGACATGTGAATAGGGCCTTACTAGTTTTTTTTTGCACATTTTTTGGCAGAGATTTATTCATCCACATTGATCGATGCGAATGAGGAAATCTGTGCCGTTTTGGTTTTTTTTGCACATTTTTGGGCAGAGATTTTTTCATCCACATTGATTGATGCGAATGGAGAAATCTGTGCCGTTCATTTTTTTTCTTTTCAGCCCAGAAGCTGAACGGGAAAAAAAATCTCATTACCCGTATGCTCAATATACGGAGAATCGCAGAAACTCCTAATGCTGGCCATACGTGTAATGATTGCGGAGACCCTCAAATGTCAGGGCAGTACAAAAACCTCACATGTGACCCAATTTTAGAAAGAAGACACCCCAAGGTATTCCGTGAGGGGTATGGCGAGTTCATGCAAAATTTTATTTTTTGTCACAAGTTAGTGGAATATGAGACTGTAAAAAAAAAAAAAAAAAAAAAATCAATTTCCGCTAACTTGTGCCAATTTTTTTTTTTCTGTGAACTCGCCATACCCCTCACGGATTACCTTGGGGTGTCTTCTTTCCACAATGGGGTCACTTGTGGGGTATTTATACTGTCCTGGCATTTTAAGGGTCCTAAAGTATGAGAATCCAAATGCGTAAAAATGCCCTGTGAAATCCTAAAGGTACTCATTGGTTTTTGGGCCCCTTTGCGCATCTTGGCTGCAAAAAAGTGTCACTCATGTGGTATCGCCGAACTCAGGAGAAGTAGGGCAATGTGTTTTGGGGTGTATTTTTACATATACCCATACTGTGTGTGAAAAATATCACTGTAAACGACAACTTTTTAATTTTTTTTATTCAAAGTTGTCAATTTACAGAGATATTTCTCACACAAAGTATGGTATATGTAAACACACCCTAAACACATTGCCTACTCTCCTTAGTCGGCGATACCACATGTGTACACTTTTGCAGCCTGAATGCATAAAGGGGCCCAAATTCCAACGAGTACCTTTAGGCCCCTTTCACACGGGCGAGAGTTTCCGCGTGGTGCAATGCGTGAGGAGGACGCATTGCACCCGCACTGAATCCTGACCCATTCAGTTCTATGGGGCTGTGCACATGAGCGGTGATTTTCACGCATCACTTTTGCGCTGCGTGAAAATCGCAGCATGTTCTATATTCTGCGATTTTCACGCAACGCAGGCCCCATAGAAGTGAATGGGGATGCGGGAAAATCGCAAGCATCCGCAATCATGTGCGGATGCGTTGCGATTTTCCCGCATGGTTGCTTAGCAACGGGACCCAATCTCTATTATTTCCCTTATAACATGGTTATAAGGGGAATAATAGCATTCTTAATAAAGAATGCATTGTTAAATGATGAGGAAGGGGTTAAAAATAATAAAAGTTAACTTACCTTAGCCACTTGATCGCGTAGTCGCGATCTGTCCTCTCTTTCCCTGCAGCATCGATGATCTAAAGCGACCTGTGATGACGTCACATCACATGGCCCAATCACATGGTCCATCACTATGGTGATGGAGCATGTGATTGATCCATGTGACCATGTGACATCATCCAAGGTCCTAATCACTATCCTCAGGCTGTGGATAATGCTTAGGACCTTGGATGATGTCACGTGGTCACATGGACCATCACATGCTCCATCACCATAGTGATGGAGCAGGTGATTGGGCCATGTGATGCTGTGACATCATCACAGGTCCTTTACATCTTTCAAGCTAACGGAGAGGAGGCCGGGCTTCGCGATCAAATGGACCAGGTAAGTTATGATTAGTTTATTTTTTTTAACCCATTCTGCACCGGGTTCAACATTAGGGAGATGGCCAAGGGTATTATTTTACTTTATAACTATGTTATAATGTGAAATAATACCAGCGGGACAATTTCTGACCCAAACATGCACTTCTGTGAAGAAGTGCAGGTTCGGGTCTGGGTACCAAAAGTGCCGATTTTTCTCCCTCGCGTGCAAAACGCATGACAGCGCTTTGCACTCGCAGGGAAAAATCGCGGCGATTCCCGCAACGCACCCGCACTGTTTGACGGAGTGCACCCGCAACGCCCGTGTGAAAGGGGCCTTAGGTTTTACATGGCTGCTCACAATTTAGCCCCACCCAAAATGCCAGAACAGTACAAACACCCCACAAATGACCCCATTTTGGAAAGAAGACACCCCAAGGTATTCGCTGAGGGGCATAGTGAGTCCATGAAAAATTTAACTTTTTGTCAAAAGTTAGTAGAAAGGTAGACTTTATGAGAAAAAACAATAAAAAATCAATTTCCGCTAACTTGTGCCAAAAAAAAAATCTTCTATGAACTCGCCATGCCCCTCACAGAATACCTTGGGGTGTCTTCTTTCCAAAATGGGGTCACATGTGGGGTATTTATACTGCCCTGGCAATTTAGGGGCCCTAAAGCGTGTGAAGAAAATTGCGTAAAAATGCCCTCCTAAAGGTACTCATTGGTTTTAGGGCCCCTTTGCGCATCTTGGCTGCAAAAAGTGTCACTCATGTGGTATCGCCGTACTCAGGAGAAGTGGGGCAATGTGTTTTGGGGTGTATTTTTACATATACCCATACTTTGTGTGAGAAATATCTCTGTAAATTGACAACTTTAAATAAAAAAATGTAAAAAGTTGTCGTTTACAGCAATATTTATCACATGCAGCATGGGTATATGTAAAAATACACCCCAAAACACATTGCCCTACTTCTCCTGAGTTCGGCGATACCACATGAGTGGCACTTTTTTGCAGCCAAGGTGCGCAAAGGGGCCCTAAAACCAATAAGTACCTTTAGGATTTCACAGGCCATTTTTACGCATTTAGATTCTCACGCTTTAGGGGCCCCTAAAATGCCAGGGCAGTATAAATACCCCACATGTGACCCCATTGTGGATAGAAGACACCCCAAGGTATTCTGTGAGGGGCATGGCGAGTTCACAGAATTTTTATTTTTTGGCACAAGTTAGCGGAAATTGATATATATTTTTTTTAATTTTGTTTTTACAAAGTCTCATATTCCACTAACTTGTGACAAAAAATAAAATTTTACATGAACTCACCATACCCCTCACGGAATACCTTGGGGTGTCTTCTTTCCAAAATGGGGTCACATGTGGGGTATTTATACTGACCTGGCATTTTAGGGGCCCCTAAAGCCTGAGAATCCAAATGCGTAAAAATGGCCTGTGAAATCCTAAAGGTACTTATTGGTTTTAGGGCCCCTTTGCGCACCTTGGCTGCAAATACCTCACTTCTTTCCAAAATGGGGTCACATGTGGGGTATTTATACTGTCCTGGCATTTTAGGGGCCCCTAAAGCGTGAGAAGAAGTCTGGAATCCAAATGCGTAAAAATGCCCTGTGAAATCCTAAAGGTACTCATTGGTTTTAGGGCCCCTTTGCGCACCCAGGCTGCAAAAAAGTGTCACACATGTGGTATCGCCGTACTCAGGAGAAGTAGGGCAATGTGTTTTGGGGTGTATTTTTATATATACCTATACTGTGTGTGAAAAATATCTCTGTAAACGACAACTTTTAAAAATTTTATACAAAGTTGACAATTTACAGAGATATTTCTCTCACTCAACATGGGTATATGTAAAAATACACCCCAAACACATTGCCCTACTTCTCCTGAGTACGGCTATACCACATAAGTGACACTTTTTGCAGCCTGGGTGCTAAAGGGCTCCAAATTCCAACGAGTACCTTTAGGTTTTACATGGCGGCTCACAATTTAGCCCCGCCCAAAATGCCAGAACAGTAAACACACCCCACAAATGACCCTTTCGGAAAGTAGACACCCTGAGGTATTCACTGAGGGGCATAGTGAGTCCGTCTGAGATTTCTTTTTTTGCCAGTAGTTAGCAGAAATTGAAACTTTTTTTTTCTCAGAAAGTGTCATTTTCCGCTAACTTGTGAAAAAAAATGAAATGATACATGAACTCACCATGCCCCTCCGCGAATACTTTGGGGTGTCTTCTTTCTAAAATGGTGTGATTTGGGGGGTATTTATACTTTCGTGACATTCTAGCCCCTGAAGAAACATGACAGGTGCTCAGAAAGTCAGAGCTGCTTCAAAATGCCGAAATTCACTTTTTTGCACCATAGTTTGTAAACGCTATAACTTTTACCCAAACCAATAAATATACACTTATTGGACTTTTTTTTTTTATCAAAGACATGTAGAACAATAAATTTAGAGAAACATTTATATAGAAATGTAGTTTTTTTTGAAAAATTTTACAACAGAAAGTGAAAAATGTCATTTTTTTGTAAAAATTTCGGTCATTTTTGATTAATAGCAAAAAAAGTAAAAATGTCAGCAGCAATGAAATACCACCAAATGAAAGCTCTATTAGTGAGAAGAAAAGGAGGTAAAATTCATTTGGGTGTGTAACGGATCGCCTGGCACCCCGACTGGGTACCTCCGTTGAAAGATGCTCCTAGCGCTTCTTGAGGATTCCAAGCGCTCTAGACGACACCACAACCACCGAACCTGAGAAGCATACGAATCCTCTCAAGCCTCTGAATGCTGTAGACAGTTGAATAGGAACCATACGAATAGGTTTGCACTCCTAGCAGTCAGACTGGAACAGCATCCAATAACTCCTCCCCCAATAATGAGACGACACTTCACTTTGAGGGTTAAACAGGAACTCTAACTTTATTGAGGGCTACCTGCCCGGTATTTATCCAGGTCTCCCACCTGGTGGACACTCCCCTAGGGGACCAGAAGGAAGACTGCGACACGGGATACAGCAGCCAATCACACACAATGGGACAATACAGACACCCCCAGCATATCCCTCCCCTCTGCCTGTGATACAATTACCCCACACAGGTTAATGTAATTATCACAGGCCGGAGAATACACAATGTCTTCTGTCCTGGAGACAATTGAGTCATTCAATTATCTCTCAGGACAAAGGGAAATCGCCAATACACACGTGGGGACAATAGGACAGACATCACTATTCAATACACAATGTCCCACCCTTTACAGTACACAGACATGTAACATATCCCCAGATGGCTTGGATCTGAGCGCTCAATATATCCAAGGATAGAGGCAGACTCCATTGAGCACATGGTTGCAAAAGGACATAAAATTACACAATATTACAATTACTACATAAAACATATACATGCAACATATCCCCAGATAGCTTAGGTCTGAGCGCTCATTATTGAATGGCGCTCAGACCACACATATCCAGTTCAATTGCCATGGAGCTAAAGTCTTTCCCATAGTCTTTCATTATACGAATGGGCTCCATAGCAGAGCTATCTGGGGTATCACCGCTCAAACAGGACAAGCATACATGGGGCCATAGTCGCAGGGCAGGAGGCGAGCAAGCAGTCCCTTCCAGGAAACTGGGGCAGACTCTGGTACAGGGTCCAGTCCGCTACAGGGTGGTAAGTTGCATGACGGAGCAATAAACGGTGAAAGTAGTGTAGTGCAGAATTGTAAAAAGTGGCCTGGTCATTAAGGGTGTTTAAGCTAGGGGGGCTTAAGTGGTTAACATGGTAATGCCGAGCAATTCTATTGGTGGATGGCTAATGCTATCAACATGATGATGACAAGCAATTCTATTGGTGGATGGCTAATGCTATTAACATGGTAATAACGAGCAATTCTATTGGTGGATGGCTAATGCTATTAACCACCTCAGCCCCCCTAGCTTAAATGACCAGGCTACTTTTTACAATTCTGCACTACACTACTTTCACCGTTTATTGCTCCGTCATACAACTTACCACCCAAATGAATTTTACCACCTTTTCTTCTCACTAACAGAGCTTTCATTTGGTTGTATTTTATAGTTGCTGACATTTTTACTTTTTTTGCTATTGATAAAAATTTAACGACATTTTTGCAAAAAAATTACATTTTTCACTTTCTGTAGTAAAATTTAAAAAAAAAACTACATTTCTCTATATATTTTTCTCTAAATTTATTGTTCTACATGTCTTTGACAAAAAAAAATGCAATAAGTGTATATTTATTTTTTTGGGTAAAAGTTATAGCGTTTACAAACTATGGTGCAAAAAAGTGAATTTCCACATTTGGAAGCAGCTCTGACTTTCTGAGCACCTGTCATGTTTCTTCAGGTGCTAGAGTGTCAGCATAGTATAAATAACCCCCAAATGACACCATTTTAGAAAGAAGACACCCCAAAGTATTCGCGGAGGGGCATGGTGAGTTCATGTATCATTTCATTTTTTTTTACAAGTTAGCGGAAAATGACACTTTCTGAGGAAAAAAAATAATAATAAAGTTTCCATTTCTGCTAACTTCTGGCAAAAAAAAAATAAAAAATCTCCCATGGACTCACTATGCCCCTCAGTGAATACCTTGGGGTGTCTACTTTCCGAAATGGGGTCATTTGTGGGGTGTGTTTACTGTTCTGGGATTTTGGGCGGGGCAAAATTGTGAGCAGCCCTGTAAAGCCTTATGGTACTCGTTAAACTTTGCACCCCTTTACGCACATAGGCTGCAAAAAAGTGTCACTCATGTGGTATCGCTGTACTCAGGAGAAGTAGGGCAATGTGTTTTGAGGTGTATTTTTACATATACCCATGCTGGGTGAGAGAAATATCTCTGTAAACTGACAACTTTGTATAAAAAAAATTAAAAAGTTGTCATTTACAGAGATATTTTTCACCCCCAACATCGGTATATGTAGAAATACATCGCAAAACACATTGCCCTACTTCTCCTGAATACGGCGATACCACATGTGTGCCACTTTTTTGCAGCCAAGATGCGCAAAGGGGCCCAAATTCCAATGAGTACCTTTAGGATTTCACAGGGCAATTTTACTCATTTGGATTCCAGACTTCTTCTCACGCTTTAGAGACCCCTAAAATGCCAGGGCAGTATAAGTACCCCACAAGTGACCCCATTTTAGAAAGAAGACACCCCAAGGTATTCCATGAGGGGTATGGTGAGTTCATGTAAAAGTTTATTTTTTGCCACAAGTTAGTGGAATGTGAGACTTTGTAAGAAAAAAAATAAAAATAATAAATGATATCAATTTCCGCTAACTTGTGCCAAAATTTTTTTTTTTCTGTGAACTCGCCATGCACCTCACAAAATACCTTGGGGTGTCTTCTTCTCCTTATATTGAGCATGCGGGTAATGAGATTTTTTTTCCGTTCAGCCTCTGGGCTGAAAGAAAAAATGAACTGCACAGATTTTTTCATTCGCATCGATCAATGTCGATGAAAAAATCTCTGCCAAAATCAGTGACTGCGGTGCGGTGGGCTGGGCGCTAACTACCTAACAAGTAGCTAACTAACTGGCAGTGATAAGGGACCCTTATGCCCCATTCACACGTCCGAAATTCTGTTATTGCGGACCCATTCATTTTTATGGGTACAGACTTTGTCCCGCTCGGATCCGGAATTGCGGATCCGCACTTCCGGGTCTGCACTTCCGTTCCGCAAAAATATAGAACATGTCCTATTCTTGTCCGCAATTGCGGACAAGAAAAGGCATTTTCTATATAGTTCTGGCAATGTGCGGATCTGCAAAATGCGGAAAATGTGCGGGGGGTGTAGTGTGGTGCTTGGTGCTACTTTACATAGCTAGCTGGTCCTCTGGTGGTCGATCCCAGCAAATGGGACCACCAGAGGACCATGTAGCAGGTATATCAGACGGTGTTAACAAAACAGCATCTGATATACCTGTTTGATTTCATTTATTTAACTTCTACAGCCTGCCAGCGATTGAACATCGCTGGCAGGCTGCAGTATAACTGCAGAGCAGCGCACAGCTGTGAACGCATGCGCGCGCGTTCACAGCAAATCTCGCATCTCGCGAGATGACGCACGGATGCGTCCGGCCAGAACAACAGGACCGCAGGCTGGACGCATCCGTGCCTTAGGCGGTCCTGTACTGGTTAAGTCACGTCCACCAGCGCCGTACATGTACGGCGCGGGTCCTTAAGGGGTTCTCTGGGCTTTTAATATTGATAACCTATCTTCAGGATCGTTCGTCGTTATCAGATTGACATAGACATAGCAGCAGCAGGAAGAGAGAAGGGAGACGGCACGTGCACACTGCACTTACCCTCTCCTAATACAGCTGATCGGTGAGGGTGCTTGGTGTCGAACTCCTGCTGATCTGATATTGATGACCAATCCTAAGGAAAGGTCATCAATATTAAAAGCCCAGACAACCCCTTTAATCCTTAAACACCTTTGTCTAAAAAAGCTTCTCCGGTTTTTCTTCTCCATCCTCCTACTAGAGTGAGATTTCAAATTTTTTGCAAAAAAGTCTCAATGATAAATGTGAGTAAAAGTCGTAAATATAGCTAACAACACCCACTTTTCCACCCACATTACAAATCTAGAGTGAGTGGTGTACAAATGTAAAAAGGAATCTGTATTGTCTACGTGGGCCAAAACTGAACAAACCAGAACGGAATGCATTCGTCTGTATAACACCCCTGCCTGTTTGATCGTTTCATCATCTTTCTGTCCACCTACCTGAGGTGGACACACGTGCTCAGTTCCATCCTTCACCAGACAAATCTCCTGTTACAAGCTTTGACAGTTAAAGGACTCTCCCCTTGAGCATGGACATGCTATGTTCTCTCATGACGGAGGTATTGGTTATTCTTGTTCGACCTCTCTTCCACACACACCGACCCCAACACAATCACTATACCTCCCTCCAAACCCCCCCCCCCTCCCTTTATCCGAATAAACACACTGACACCGAGTTTTTGGATAATATGGCCACAGCAGCCTATTTATTACAAACAAACATGTAACAAAATAATAACCTCATAAATACCGCAAACACATTAACATGTCTGTCCCTCTTTTCCTAGGGGGAGGTCCTTGAAGCCCTAAACCCAAAACAACCCTGCCGAGGTGAGCCGCCTTACCCCCAGCCGTTGACGACTAGCTCAGAGGCACCCCTGATGGCTCACCCTGACAGTTCCGGGAGTCCAGCCCCACCTGTAGGGCCCTCCCATCCTCCTTACCATAAAATCTCACCGGCTCCAAGGACCTCCCACCGCATACGCCGCCATGACAATTCTCCCCCAGTCCTCCAATCACCACCCATCTCCCCTTCAGACAACACAACCCTTAACTCCCAGCTCACCAGGGTGGGCGGGTGGGCGCTTTTCTCAACCAAAATGGCTCCCTTCAACCGTTGCCAGCCCTTTTAACCCTACCAACTCCTCCCCCCATAATGAATGACCCAATCCCTCTCCCTGGGGGGGGGGGGTGTCTCACAAACCACCACCCCGTCATGGTCGCCTCCCCTTAAGGCTTCTGCCCCCAGTCCGGCTCTTTCTTTCCAGACCTCATGAATTAGCAGACAGCATATAAAGAGCATCTGTCTTTGGAGGGCTTTTTGCGCCCATAGACTACACTAATAGCTGACTGATTTCGATGGGCCTCATGTAATGTTTCATCTTACCTGGTGTGGCACTGAAGGGAAATTAAATACTTGCTTCTAGATTCTCCTGCATGTTACAGCTGATGGCTGAGGAATGATACAACCTATAATCAACTTATTTTAAAATGATAAAATTAATTAATACCCCTGGTCTTAGGTGAAGTTATTAGCACAGATGTACAGCCAATGGGTGAGCCTACATACTATGATGCAGAAGCAATACTCCTGGATCTATCCGTATACAGTACTTACATTGATTAAAATTTATAAGGCTTTTCCTCTCTACATATTTGTCCATCTTGACCCAGAATTCCTATTACTCCCCCATAAACACATCGGCAGCAAGTAAATAAAATCACAAATGGCACATACAGGTGCACGTTCTACAATTTTATAAATGACCTTTAATTTGCCTTTTAAATGTTTGACATTATATAGGACCTTGGTGTCTAGCAAGCTGCCAGCTTGTGCCTCATGTCATCTCATCAGTCATTTTCTACATCGTATGGCTCCCTGGGGCTTTCTTGGATAGACTTACTCTACTGACGGTCTACCCAACAGAGGAAAAATCTGCATATGTGCCTTGATATAACTGTTATTAGCATCGTCCTTATGTTAATTTCTATTCTAGACTTATTGGATCTGTAAACAATGTACAATAAAATCTCCTCATTGCCTTTCACGTGAGTTTTGCCAATTACAAATGCCTCATGAAGATCTATCATGAAATGATCAAGATAATTCCGCAGCATCCATCAAAATGATGTTGGTAAGCTAATTTCAGGTCCAGATTTCACATTACTGTAAAAAATGAATGCCACTAAATCAAGCAAGGCTCGTGGATGAAGTTTTTAAAGGTTAATTTGTAGAGGCCTTTCTATCTGCTGGGCTATTCGTTTCATTGACATTAACTAAGTATTATGGGGAATAACACAGTTTGACCTCAGGCGAGCTGGCTTGAGTCGTGAGACTGTTCTTGGGTGAATTTTCCCTCTTAAATTCTTGATGAAATCCTCTCAGCGGGATCTCTGTTCGGCTGTAAACAGATTTTTAATGTAATATTTAGCACAGTTTCTATAAGAACTGTTATTTCTTTGCCGGTCTCATAGACTGTTATGAAATGCAGCACTGCAGAATTGAGTCAGTTCGTAGACCATCAGTAGGACGGTGATAATTTCTCACCAACGCAACATAATATTACACGCTTAATTATTCATTACGAACGCTTGTCACAGTGAAATATAGGCCCAACTCATTTTGAAACCACTAGGCCTAGCTTCTGTTCCTTGAAGGTTAATGACAGAGCCCTGGGCGTCATTAGCTATCGCAGACGTGGCACACCTCATATGTCAACACATTTTTCTTGGAGAGTTGGAGTAAAGTATTCTGAAGGAGGCTTTGTAGCCGGGTATATAATTGTAAAGAACTCGGGGCTGGATGCATTAAATCTTTTCTACTGGACTGTCTATTTTGCTGTACTTATCGCAAAGGTATTGAATTTTAGATCTTGCATTTTTGCAGGAGACACATGCTATCTGCAGACTGTATCAGTGCTGTCATACCCATCATGCCTGGTTGGAACTCCATAAACCAGAAAACATGATGTGACACTGCAAAGATGACATTAGTTGGCAACAGTAGAACCAAATCCTGCTACATAATGAAATGGACAAAAAACAGGCCAAAAGTTATTGAAAATAAAATAAAAATGAAAGAATTAATGGTATATTCCCATATAAAACATTTGTGACATATCTATGACCCCGTTTGGCAAACGTCCAGAAATTTTTGGACAGTCCATAGAAATAGGCAACTTTTTTCCTGTGTCCACGCAACCAATAGATGTGTCCACAATTTATTGAAGGCTAGTGGTAGTTCACTACATTATTTTGGTGGTAATTATCATCATTTTACAGCTCACGGTAAATGCTGGTAATGACGTATTATCAGTATATTGTGCTATAGACACGTATTACATCGTTCATTATGGTTCTCCAATTTATCTGTAAAAAATGTTGGCTGTCTGTGATTTTGGGATAAGTTGTCCAGGAAAAAGAAATATTCTGGTTCGCAACCCTTCCTTTGACCCTCACTCACATTGAATCATTACGTTCTTAAAGATAGATAGATGCAGCATCTTATAGATGGAAATAAAACACCAAGACATGGTACAAAGGCAGGAAGCTGAAATTGTGTTCAGTGCTTAGATGAAGGCAGGCAGAGTTCAAGCTGTAATCAGGATAGTCATGGCAGGCAGAATACAAGTAGACAAGGTCAAATATACAGGTTGGTAAAAGAAATCTGAAGGACAAACACCTAAGCGGACAGGAGAACTTCATGGTTCAGGTTCAGAGCACTATAGAAAGCCAGTTTAAGAAGCATGTGTCAGATTTGCATTGATTGGAGTTTCATGCAAGCTGGCCCTTGAAGAAACAGAAAGCAGTGCACACACATGGCCACACACAGAGTAGGAATGAGCGAACTTCAAGTTTTGAAGTTTAAGTTCGGGTTCAGGTATATGCTGAATTGCGCTATGGATTCCGTTACCACAAACCATAACGCAATTCCATGACGGAATGTATAGCGGAAACCGGACGGATCAATTATGCTAGCCATACAAATGTTCCAACATCACCGTTTACATTTGTGCCAAAAGTTTTGAGACTGACAAATTTTGGTTTTCAGTTTGCTGCTTCAGTGTTAGGCCTCATGCACACGACGTTGTTTTGGTCCGCATCCGAGCCGCAGTTTTTACAGCTTGGAAGCGGACCCATTCACTTCAATGGGGCCGCAAAAGATGCGGACAGCTCTCTGTGTGCTGTTCGCATCCATTGTGTGGTCCGCCCAAAAAAAACAAAAACATGTCCTATTATTGTCCGTTTTGCGCACAAGAATAGGAAGTTATATAAATGGCTGTCGGTGCCGTTATGCAATTTGCGGACTGCAAAACACACAATAGTCGTGTGAATGAGGCCTTATTAGTTCTTTTGTCTGATGTTTCTATGTAAGATTTTATAACTAATGACCTATCCTCCGGATAGGTCATTAGTATCTAATTGATAGCGGTCTGACACCAGTGACCCCTGATCAGCACTTTGAGAAGGTACCCACGCTCCTGTGAGCCTTGCGTCCTTCTCCATGCTTACCAAGCACAGTGCCGTACATTAGATAGCAGCTGTGCTTGGTATTGCGCTCAGCCTCATTCACTTCTATGGGGCTGAGCTGCGCCTAGGCCATGTGACTGATGAACGTGTCATCACTGGCCTAGAAAAAACTGTGAGAAGGCCTCTGCGCTACTGCGAGCGCCTCAACCTTCTCAAACAGCTGACTGGTGGGAGTCCCGAGTGTCGGACCCCCACCGATCAGATACTGATGACTTATCCTGAGGATAGGTCAATAATTATAAAGTCCCAGAAAACCCCTTTAAGTACAATTCTGAGTATTTCATACATTTTTTTTTATTTTATTTTTTATCGACGAATGCATCAAGTTTATGCAAAGACTCAAAATTTCCACTGTTGACAGTTCTTTTTCAAGACCTCCAGTAGATATGATATACAGCCCTATCATATATCATGCATACATTTCCGGTCATTTACAGTTGTAAAACATGCAGATATCCCATTCCATTTATTTGATAGTTATGGTAATTTAATGTCATACATTATAGATCCTGCCAATCATAATATCTCATCATTTATTTTGGCCTTGACATTTCATGTACGATGGCATTGTATTAATATGGCATCTACTTGAAAGTTTTCATATGGGATTAGCCCATTTTCCAGAGCATTAGATGTTTAAAAAGAAATGAGGAAACTACGTTTCATGGAGACACACTGCTCTAAGACGATTAGACCAAAGAGGAAAAGTATACATTTGGAGTTGGAAGTAGAGTTCAGTACTCAGCGTCCCCCGTGTGTATTTCCATAGGTTGTTCACAATCCTGCCATACAGTACAATACTATATTTTATAAATAGGAACTGTCGCAGAATAGTTATTTGATACTCTACAGATATTGATAGCAAATTGAGCACTACTATTCTATACAATACGGAAAACATGGAAGCATTTCATTAGTACACAATAAAGGTTAGTATAATCACTTTTTCTGATGGACCTATTCAAGTCTATGGAAAGGACTGTGCCTAAGGGCCACTAGTTCTTGACTTGGAGAGGGTTTTGTAACCCAATTGGTGTGGACCCACTGTGCCACTGAATTCATTTGACTTGGGTCTACACCTGAGGCTGTTGTCCAAGGGATCTGGCTTTACTGCTTGGGTCACCGGTCAGGACCGGTGGCACAGGATCAATATGGTTATGAGGCAGAGGTCAAACATGGGAGGTCAGAAAACACATACAGTAGCTTCATATCTTCGTATGAATTAACCAAACTAGAAACTTTATTGCTCAGGCACCTTTTCAACAAGGAAAGGTGCCACATATACCCCAGGAAATGCTGTCCTAGGCTGGGAACAGATTAGCCTGAGCACCAAGTGACCCTTTAAGAGCCAGGGAGAGTTTACACATTCAGAAGCAGGAGAAAAGAGAAGCGATGGTGGTGAGCGGCACAGAGGGGGAGCTGTGATCACCGGGAGAGGAGAGATGCGGACATGGATTGCCAACATATCTGTATAGCATCTTGTTCAACCGTAATATGGAAAATTTTCTGGTAAATGTGACAATTATTTGGAAAGATATTGCTTAATTCTATCTTACCAATAGATGTATGAGTCATTCCGCTATCCAGGAAGAGGCTGTTCTTACAGTACTTGGTCTTCTGCACTTTTCCACAACAATTAGTTTAAGTTCAAGTGTTCTGAACTCCTCAACATCTTCCCTGTGACATTATGGATTTGCATTGACACTGAAAGTGCTGATTAAATAAGTTAATTAGGAAGTTGCAAATGTTGTCAATTGCCAGCAGACTTTAATGATTGTGTCAATCCAAAGCTACAGAAGGAACGCAGCTGGGAATATAGATTCCTCATTGACATTATGGGCTACAGGCTTTGGGCTCTCTTGTAGCGGGTTCTCTGAAGCGCTCATAATTTGTACCATATAATCTAGTGCCCCTAAAAAAGACTTCAACCCATTGAACTCATTAATAAACCCATCTTTGCTAGGTTGAATTCACACGCAGTAAATGTGTTGCAGAAATTTCTGCAACTGTCCCATTCACCTGCTTGTTGCTGAAACAACCTCGTTCATATCAATAGAACGGATTTTCATTTCTAGATATTTCCACAACAAATCTAAATATTAATGACATAATCTCAGAATAGTATCAATCCTTAAAACAACAGAACACCCTAAGTCCACCTCTGAGGATTCCAATGTTCATTCCAAAAGGCGCTCACAGTGTAGGGCCTTGGCTTATCAGTCCCGGGTACTAATAGTAAATAGATAGATCAACAGCACTCTTCTTCGCAATTCCTTTGTAAGGTTTATTTCAACCAAACATAGAGATATTTCAACTCATTACAAGTCTTTATCAAGTGAGTGTTACAGCAGTGTATATATACCTCCCAAGAAAGGTGGCCATCTCAATAAAAAAGTTTGCAACTATCTGCGTTTCTCTTCAATATCCTCAGAATAGGTCATTATTATCTGATTAGTGAGATCCAACTCATGCCACCCTCGAGGATCAACTGTTAGAATGGGGCCTCTTCCTAGACCTGTGACGTCACCTTCATTGGTTACATGAAGTTAGTTCAGTTCCATTTTAACTGACATAAATGGGATTGACCTCGAATAATAAGCGTAGCTGCGCTTACTTTGAAGAGGCCACAATGCTCGTTCAATTACTGCAGCCCCTTCAAACAGCTGTTCTGTGTGGGTGCCAGAGATTGGACTACACTGTTTAGATACTGATAACCTATCCTAAGGAAACTCCTATAAAGCCCTTTAAGTCTTGTTTTAAAGGCAAACATCTCTATAGTCATGATCTAACCTTCATTAGAGAAGGTTGAAGTAAGAGCTGCATATACTGTACTTGAGAGGAGGGGCTGTAGGGGATGATCAGACATCATGGAGAGAGAGAGAGAGAGGAGGAAGCTCAAAGACCCTCCTCCTGTCCTACTATTGGTTAACCCAATTGGCATTAACCCATCATGTTATGAATAAATAAAAAAAAACTATGTTGAAATAGCTGTTTTTATCCCCCACAAAATAATATAAATTATATAATAGATTATGTGCCCCAAAATAGTTCCTATAAAAACAACTCACCCCACAAAATGCAAGGTCTCATAAAGCTACATTAGAAAAAAAATTATGGACCACTGGACCATAAAGAGGGAAAAATGTTACTGATCCTTAAGGCAAAAATTAGTTGTATCACTAAGGGGTTAACATGCACTTAAGATACACGAGATGTGCACTAAATATATTTATTTTAAATATAAATTTCAAAGGGTAAAATGTGTGGAGAAAATCCATAGAGGCAAATGACACGCTACAGATTTCAAATCAATAACAGAGTCTAGAGGTGGGGGCAGCATCAGGAGGAGGCCACAGTTATTGCCACCTACCTTCACACTCTGTCGTCTGTGGCACGACGACAGAGTGTGAAGGTAGGTGGCAATAACAGTACTCGCTGATAGTGGGTGTAAGAAGGCGCACTTGGCATCAGATGTGTGGCATCAGGCGAATGGCAGCATCAGAATAGTAGTTAAGGCAGGTAGCCAGAAGAAACCTTTTGAAATCTTTTGTCAAGGTTTAGTTGAGGCAGCATGGATGATCTAATCTGATACATCAGGCATTGGTGGGTGGAAATCCTGGCTGATCCACGCCTGATTCATCTTAACAAAGGTCAGTCTCTCCACATTTTGGGTGGACAGGCGAGTTCTCCTTGGGGTAACTATGGCTGCACTAAACACCCACTCTGATGCCACACTACTGGCTGGGCAGGACATCTTTTCCAGGGCAAACTCTGCTAGTTGCGGCCACAAATCCAGTTTGGCTGCCCAGTAGTCCAGCGGATCTTCACTGTGGGGGAGGCAAGGTGCTGTCCAAGTATGCCACCACTTGCTGGTTCAGGTCCTGCTCCAGGTATAGCTGCTGCTGCTGTTGAGTACTTTCTTCACTATGCGGGTGAAGAAAGCTGCTCATCAGTGACTGTAGACTCAGGCTGCTGCTGATAGGGCTGGTACTGCTTCTGCCACTCCACCCCTCCCCAGCAGCCATGGCAGTGGAACGTGAGTGCAGAGGGCCCCCTTGGTCGGACCTGCGAGAGGATGGACGATGGCGCAGATAGGCAGTGGCCAACTGACTATATATGATGTCTCTACAGTAGTTCAGTTTGTCCTCCCTTTCAGTGGGTGTAAAAAAGGCCCCCATTTTGGACCGGTAGCGAGGGCCCAACAAGGTGGAGAGCCATAAGTCATCCCTCTGCCGAATGGTGATAATTCGGCTGTCACTACGCAAGCAAGTGAGCATGCATCGGGCCATTTGTGCAAGTGACTCGGAGGGACTCCCTGCCTCCATCTCCACTGCATACTGCCACAGTGTGTCTGGGTCCTCTGCCTCATCTTCCTCATCGCCTTGTAGCTCCTCCTACTCCTGTCACCTGTGTAGAAAAACCACCCATTTTGCTACACATTGCTTGTGCTCCAATGTCCTCCTCTCCCTCCTCCAGTTCAGCCCCTACAGGTCTCATGCACCCGTGAGATCTAGGCGCCATGTCTCCAGTACCCTGACCAGCCAGATTTACCAGCATCTGTTCCAGGACATGAAGCAGTGGAATTACATTGTTCATCCCGTAGTCCTGGCGACTGACAAATAACGTGGCATCCCCAAAGGGCCTGAGCAAACGGTAGGTGTCACGCATGAGCTGCCACTGGCTGACATCGAAGTTACGAAGGGGAGTACTCCTGTCCACTTGGATCATCAAGAAATCGCTTATGGCCTTTCTCTGTTTGTAGTCGGTCCAAAATATGGAGGGTGGAATTCCAACAGGTGGAAACGTCGCATATCAGCCTGTTGGGGGATGCCATTCTGCCGCTCAAGGAGGGTGTCCTTTGTGGTGTGTGAGTGGCTGAAGTGCATGCAAAGTTTCCTGGCCATTGTTAGGATGTCTTGCAGATAAATGGAAGATTTCAGGAACCTTTTGACAACCAGATTAAACATGTGTGCCATGCAGGGCACATGGCTCAGTCTTCCTTGACACAGTGTCGACTCAATGTTCTTCCCATTGTCGGTCATCATGGTTCCGATTTTGAGTTGTCGCGGAGAAAGCCAGTATTCGATTTCTTGACGAAGGACATGGAGCAGTTCCTCCCCTGTGTGACTCAGTTCGCCCAGGGAAATGAGGTGCAGAACAGCATAACACTGCCGTGCCCAGCAGATGTGGTATGCTGGAGGGCCCCTGTGAATTGTCCCTGCAGTGGAGGCTCAGGACACGGTGGAGGATGAGGAGTCAAAGGCGGACATTGTCGCAGGACCAACAGCGTGGCAAAGTGGAGGCGGAAGCGGCGTCACCTGGTCAAGTTGCTGGTGTGGTTGTGCAGGAACCACATTGACTCAGTGGGTGTAAATGACATGTATTGTCCCTGCCCATAGTTACAGCTCCACATGTCGGCGCTGCCATGCACTTTGGCAGACACTGACAGGCTCAAGGGCTGGCCCACCTTCTGTTCTACATGTGTGTGCAGGGCTGGTACTGCCTTTTTTGGAAATAAATGATGGCTTGGGATTCTCCACCTCGGCTCGGCACAAGCCATCAGTTCTCTAAAAGGTGCAGATTCCACAACTTGGAAAGGGAGAGACTACAGCACCAGCAACTTGGAGAGGAGCACATTCGGCTTCTGCGCCATTGGATGCGTGCACGCATACTGTTTTCTATTGGCAATTGCTTCGGTGATCGATTGCTGACAGAATGACTGACAAGGAGGAGGAGCAGGAGCATCAGGACCAGTAGATGATGGGAAGGACAGACAGCTCCCTTCACATTGGTTGAAACATTGGTTGCTGTGGCAGGCTGGACCACCATATCGGTGCCACGGTTATCCCAGGCCACTTTATGGTGACGCTGCATAGGTTGACGCAGGGTCATGGTGCGAAAATTGGCATCCTGGCCACGCTTCACCTTCTGCCCACGGATCCTACAAATGGTCATGTTCACCTCCTCCAGCGGCTTAACAAAAAACTGCGACACCGTCGAGTAGGTGATTTTTACCCCCAACACTCCGCACTGACTGAATGCTACAGCCTCTACCTGCGTGAACCCATGCACTGCTACTTTCCGGGCAGGTAGGCTCCTACGAAGCGGGTGGTCTCCCACTACTGCCACCCTGCTGACTCCCAGCCATGCTAGCGACTTGCTGGCTCTGCCACTGCCTCACGAGCAAGCTGCCACCCTCTTCTCCTGATGCTGATAAATTTTCCGACTCCGACTCCGACTCCTCAGATTTTGAAACTTCCGACTCCTCTGTATTTAATATGCAAATACGAAGATGTTCCACCAAGTTCTTCTAATCTCCTCTAGCACAGAGAGGTAGTTGAGCAGAAGCTGCTGCCTTCTCCTTTGTGTGCTGATCTTCTGCTGAAGATAGAGCAGTGGGAGGATCCAGGAAGGGGCAGGGGAAGGGGCATTTATTTTAAAACATGATTTTCCTAGTAGAATCCCATAGTCATGTTTAAAATTTAAGCTAACAATCTGAGTTTACATGTTTTATAGCCTTAGCTGAATGATAGCAGTTTTTCAAATGGTTTACAACTTCAGTCTTGAACTATTGACTATCCATTCCCTTTACGTATACAAGTGTCTCCAGTCCTTAATCAGTTATCAGTGAGAGGCTAGGATAACCATGGGTTCCCTGTAACAGCAGACCACAAGACAATGGAAAGTGTAAGTATTGCCGCTCCTTAAAGGGACACTGACAGGCTGATTTTCCAGCTAAAGATATATATATATACTGGTATTCATCAGAGAATTAGGAATAAAACTATACTAATGTTACCCCCAGTTAAGCTGTACTTGTGTTTAAAAAACATTTTAATCTGTATGCAAATTCACTATCTTTGTGCCCAATGGGGCAGCGTCTCCTGCGGCTTTGTGCCCAGCCGCGCCCGAAGTACAGCTTCCCAGCGCTGTTCCCCTAGTTATTATTCACTGCACTGGCCTTTTTTTTCAGGCTAGCCGAACGCTGAATTCCTGCGCAGGCACACGTGTAAAGTGCTGGCAGCAGCCTCGTCTGGCTATGCTGAGGCTGTGCCAGCTTTCTCTCTTCCTCCTCACTACCAAGTCCTGTCTAGTGCTGCCAGTACTCTACATGTGCGCCTGCCCCCTTGGGCACAAAGGTAGAGAATTTGCATATTGATTAAAACGTTTTTAAACACAAGTAAACCTCAACTGGGGGTAACAGTCGTCTAGTTGTATTCCTAATCCTCTGATGAATACCAGAAGATATTTTTTTAGCCAGTAAATCAGCCTGTCAGTGTCCCTTCAACTGCATAGTAAAGCATATGAAAAGCATGCTTCTTTACGGTCACTTAATGTCTTTGTTTAGCGGTAACGTGACGCACTGCATGCATTGCCCTTTATTCTTACAGTAGAGAAGTAATTAATTATAACTTTATCTGAATTGGGACATTTAAACTTGCTTTTTTTTATTCCAATTTTTTTTTTATTCCAATTTAAATCTAGTAGGAGTCGGAGTCGGTCCATTTTTTGCCGACTCCGACTCCAGGTACCCAAAATTGCCTCCGACTCCTCGACTCCGACTCCACAGCCCTGCCTTTGTCACCCCGCTCCCAATTGCGATCGTCTACATTATCATTATTGAGTACTGTCTGCACGTCACTGATGTCCTCCTCAATGGTCTCTGGGTCAGGAGCTGACTACTCACAACACCAGCTCCTATGCCACTCTCCTCATCACTACTTGCCCACCTACCGGAGGAAGCAGCGGATGTCTCCTCCACATCTTGGCTGGCCAGTAGCTACTGACAGTCCTCTAGTAGCTCGTCCTTTCTGTATAGTGGAGCTGAGCTCACATCATTTAATACTTCTCTGGCTGAGGGAACAGAAAAGGACAGAGGCATGTTGAGGACAGCTGAGGGCACAGGGCCTGCTCACGGGCCATGCCAACCAAGAGTTGTGTCTGACGAACCTACCGACTCTTGGCTGGGGGAGTCTGATGTCACTTGGGACGAAGTGGATGAATGAGTCAACCATTCAAGAACCGCTGGGTTGCTGGTCAAGACACGACCGCTAGATGACACCGGGAGCTCAGGCCTCTCGCTGTGACTCCTGCTGCCACACCCCCTTACTCTGCTGCGAACTGTGCCTGCGCCAGAAACATTTAGTCCTCTGCCACTCCCCTGTGCAGGGCCTGGCACTTCTCTGTCTGACATACTGTTAAATAAATAAATAAAAAGGAAATTAAAACACCCCAAAAAAGTCTGTTATTTTGTCACTTCACCACACAAGGGCTAATAAGCCCTTTTTTTCCACTTATACTCACCACAAAAGGACTTTAGAACATATAACTACACCGTTGAACAGCAAATATATATTTTTGTGCCACTAATACACGCCAAAAAGGGCTGTAATTTTCTCACTTCACCACACAACATCAAATACTTTTTTTTGTGCCACTAATACACGCAAAAAAGGACTTTAGAACATATAACTGCACCGTTGAACGGCAAATATATATATTTTTTGCCACTAATACACGCCAAAAAGGGCTGCAATTTTCTCACTTCACCACACAACGGCAAATACTTTTTTTTCTGCCACCAATACACGCAAAAAAGGGCTTTAAAACATATAACTGCACCGCTCAACGGAATTTTCATTTTTTTTGCCACTAATACAAGCCAAAAAAGGGCTGTAATTTTCTCACTACAACACACAACGGCAAATACTTTTTATGTGCCACTAATACATGCTAAAAAGGGCTTTAGAACATATAACTGTACTTTTGAATGGCAAATGTATATTTTTTGCCACTAATACAAAAAGGGCTGTCATTTTCTCACTTCACCACACAACGGCTAATAAGCCCTTTTTTTCCCACTAATAAACGCCAAAGAAGGCTTTAGAACATATAACTGCACCGCTGAACGGCAAATAGGCCCCTACTTTTTTCTACTTATACACTCCACAAAAGGCTTTAGAACATATAACTGCACCGCTGAAAGGCAAATACACTCCAAAAAGGGCTTTAGAACATATAACTGCACCACTGAATGGCAAATAATATTTTTTTTCCCCCACTAATACATGCCAAAAAATGATTTAGAACATATAACTGCACCCCACAAGGGCAAATAAGACGTAGAAATATTTCCTTGTAATAAACCCTGTTAATGGCTACATCAAACAGCACTTGCACCCCAATAACAAGAACAGTTTGCTGGAATTACAGAGCTTTATAATGGCAATTTGGATCAGCAGTTGGTGCAGCAAGGTGTAATAGGATGTTTTCTATTACCCAGGCTGTAAACTCCCCTACTGAACCCTGTTCTGCTTCAATACTGTGGAATGATTCCACCCTATCCTTTCCCTGAACTTCTATACAGCAAAATTAAAGTTTTAAAGTCTTTTCTACCACTGTCCCTAGCGCCTGCTGACGTCTCTCCCTGCACTAAGTGCACTGGAAAATGGCTGAATCCAAGATGGCTGAGGCTATTTATAGGGCTGTGACATCACAGGGCTGGCTGGCTGCTGATTAGCTGCATGCATGGCATTGTGGGTGATCCCTAATTCCCAGAGTTCCTTTATCCATGTCCTAACACGTTCAGCGGCCATTTCAGGAAAAAAATGTGATTCGTTAGCACGAAGAGTGAGAGAATTCGGATTCGGTGCAAATCAAATTTTTACTGAAATTCGGATCAAATTCCACTCAGTCAACTTTGATTCGCTCATCTCTCTCCATATATAACCAAAGAAATTATAGCAGCACCCCAAGGATGCCAGGATGCCATCCTTGCAGAATTCCAGACAAAACAAATCCAGTCAGTGCTGCCTTGCCATCTATTTCTCTCTCTCTCTCTCTCTCTCTACCTATATATATATATATATATATATATATATAGAACTTCGAAAAAAGCCACGGCACATCCAATTGATGAAAAAGAAATGTGATCTTTATTTACCCATCTAGCGACGTTTCGGTCCGCTTACTGGGACCCTTGTCAAGCTTGACAAGGGTCCCAGTAAGCGGACCGAAACGTCGCTAGATGGGTGAATAAGGATCACATTTCTTTTTCATCAACTGGATGTGCCGTGGCTTTTTTCGAAGTTCTGTGTGCAACACCGAAGTCTGGGTGTGGGCCGCTGGCACTCCGCCATTCATTTTGGTGTGCAGCCTGAATCGACAGCTGTGTATATATATATATATATATATATATATATATATATGTATTCGTATATCATACACCTCAAAACTGTTTGTATCAGCCTGCAAATTCACCCCAGATGAAAGGAAGAATGGAAGTAGTTATAGATCAACTAAATACACCCTAAGGCCTTATGCACACGACTGTATGGGTTTTGCGGTCTGCGGAACAGAACGCGGCCCATTGTTAAAATGCCTATTCTTGTCGACAAAACGGACAAGAATAGGACATGCTCAGTTTTTTTTTCCGGTGCCGCGGAACAGAGCAACGGATGCGGACAGCACATGGAGTGCTGTCCGCATCTTTTGCGGCCCCATTAAAGTGAATGGGTACTCGCCCGAGCCGCGGGCCAAAATATGCAGCTCGGACGCGGACCAAACATACGGTCGTGTGCTTGAGGCCTAAAACTTGTTGTATCAGACAGCACTTTCAACCCAATAACAGATGCTAGGATTACTGCAATTACTGTTTAAAAAAAACTAAAATCTGTAGTAATAGATCACTTTTAGTAACTCCAATTAGTGCAGCAAGGTGTAATAAAATAGCACCTGTTACCCAGGCTTTACACTCTCCTACTGGTTCCTGATCTCTCCCTATAGTGTAGATAATGCCTCCCTATCCTTTCCCTACACTATGAGTAATCTTATCTGAACTGCTTAATATTATAATTATTTTTTTTATAAAGTCTTTTCTAAACACTGTCCCTTTTACCTTTAGCGTCTCTCCCTGCACTAAGTTCACTGTAAAATGGCTGAGACATCACATGGGCTGGCTATCTGCTAATTGGCTACCTACGTGACATTATGGGTTCTCCCTTGTTCCCGGGCTTCTTATTTTCACTTTGTAACATGTGCAGCAGCCATTTTAGAAAAAATGTAATTCGCTACCACAAGGCACAAGGAAATTTGACTTCGGGACAAATCAAATTCTTCCTGAAATTTGGATCGTATTCCACTTCATCAACTTTGCTCATCTCTAATCATAACTCCAATCTTGGATCTTCAACCCATTAGATACCATGGTCAATAGCTACTGTCACACAGACACAAACAACCTTCCAGATCTTTAACTCTAGCATGAAACTAGGGGTGGTCATCAAGACCCAATTTGCATAATGATGTAGGAGACTGCATAAGAAGCTGGAATATAGGATAACACTTGATTACACTTGATTATTATTATTTTATTGCTTTGTGTTTTTTTTTTATAAATACTATATGGACAAAAGCATTGGGGCACCTTCACATTACACCTACAGGAGTACTGGGCCTAATTAAAATTGGGTTTGGGACGGGTGTAATAGGATTATTAAGATAGCAGGTCTAAAAGCGTTCACTGGGCACTGAAATGCCATGACAACTGTTCATCACCCTGAAATTGCATGTAGGGGGCAGGAGACTAATTCATGTACATAGGGAGCCACTAACCTCTGTGTGACAGTAGCTATTGACCATGGTATCTAATGGGTTGAAGATCCAAGATTGGAGTTATGATTAGAGATGAGCAAAGTTGATGAAGTGGAATACGATCCAAATTTCAGGAAGAATTTGATTTGTCCCGAAGTCAAATTTCCTTGTGCCTTGTGGTAGCGAATTACATTTTTTCTAAAATGGCTGCTGCACATGTTACAAAGTGAAAATAAGAAGCCCGGGAACAAGGGAGAACCCATAATGTCACGTAGGTAGCCAATTAGCAGATAGCCAGCCCATGTGATGTCTCAGACATTTTACAGTGAACTTAGTGCAGGGAGGCGCTAAGGTAAAGGGACAGTGTTTAGAAAAGACTTTATAAAAAAAATAATAATATTGAGCAGTTCAGATAAGATTACTCATAGTGTAGGGAAAGGATAGGAGGCATTATCTACACTATAGGGAGAGATCAGGAACCAGTAGGAGAGTGTAAAGCCTGGGTAACAGGTGCTATTTTATTACACCTTGCTGCACTAATTGGAGTTACTAAAAGTGATCTATTACTACAGATTTTAGTTTTTTTTAAACAGTAATTGCAGTAATCCTAGCATCTGTTATTGGGTTGAAAGTGCTGTCTGAAACAACATGTTTTCGGCCTCAAGCACACGACCGTATGTTTGGTCCGCGTCCGAGCTGCATATTTTGGCCCGCGGCTCGGGCGAGTACCCATTCACTTTAATGGGGACGCAAAAGATGCGGACAGCACTCCATGTGCTGTCCGCATCCGTTGCTCTGTTCGCGGCACCGAAAAAAACTGAGCATGTCCTATTCTTGTCCGTTTTGTCGACAAGAATAGGCATTTTAACAATGGGCCGCGTTCTGTTCCGCGGACCGCTAAACCCATACAGTCGTGTGCATAAGGCCTTAGGGTGTATTTAGTTGATCTATAACTACTTCCATTCTTCCTTTCATCTGGGGTGAATTTGCAGGCTGATACAAACAGTTTTGAGGTGTATGATATACGAATACACATATATATATATATATATATATATATATATATACACAGCTGTCGATTCAGGCTGCACACCAAAATGAATGGCGGAGTGCCAGCGGCCCACACCCAGACTTCGGTGTTGCACACAGAACTTCGAAAAAAGCCACGGCACATCCAGTTGATGAAAAAGAAATGTGATCTTTATTCACCCATCCAGCGACGTTTCGGTCCGCTTACTGGGACCCTTGTCAAGCTATATATAGGTAGAGAGAGAGAGAGAGAAATAGATGGCAAGGCAGCACTGACTGGATTTGTTTTGTCTGGAATTCTGCAAGGATGGCATCCTGGCATCCTTGGGGTGCTGCTATAATTTCTTTGGTTATATATGGAGACTGCTCTCTGAATCTGGCATTGCCAAATGCTGCCTGAATACTGCTGCGCACAGCTGTTTTAGTCCGGTCAGGACGGGTGAAGCTGGATCCTCACCCGTCCCGATTATAGTTGCATTCAGGCAACGTCCAGCAACGCCGGACTCAGAGAGCTGCCAGACGAGCCTGCCGGATCTCTGTAACCTAGTGTGAAACTAGCCTTACAGAGAGGAAGAGGAAGGTGGATATCCATGAACAATACTGATATTTTCCAACCAGAAAAGATGGTGAGTTTATAGAGGCTTTTGTGAAAAGAGTTCACCAATGATAAGTTGCTCATAGGGAACTGCTGGGATCCACAGCGATAAGAGGCAGTCTGGGGGAAATCCTGCTGAAAGTGTTCATTTTCCCTGTAAGTAATTAGAATATGGCGCACACTTTTGAACTCCTTCTCTTGATTCTGCTCTTTATTAAAGGCTATCACACAAAATGTAATTATCATCTAGCCACCAAAATAAAAAATATTGGATCATAAGACTCCTTTCTCTTGGACCAGTGATCCTGAGATCAGGGACCAATGATCCGTGAGTCCTCTCTGAATGGAGCTGTGGTGCGAATGTTGGCCCACATCTTCATTCATTTCTATGGGCCTGAAAGATCTCTCTCTATATCAGTGCTAAAGAAGTGAGTGAAGTGGTGGACTAACTTGCATACTAAGGCCCCATTTAGAGAGGGAACTTGTGGCCCCATCATTCTTGGGGCTGCTAAGGGTCCCAGCTGTAGGACCCCCCCGTGATTTTATATTTAGAAATACTTTTCATGTGATGCTCCCTTCTTAAAGAGTGGGATCTAGAACAGGACTTCAAAAGTGTGTGCTATATTCTAATTACAACGCCTCCAAGGCTAATTAGCCGAAGGTTACCAAGTAGTCACATCTATCCAACATTTATGGTAAGTCTGTGGATATTCCACAGGAAGACCCCTGTAAGGCCTCAAGTAAAATACTCTATAACTTTAAGCTGGTATGAAGCATTCTGACTGCACTCAAAGCTCTATGGTGCTCTTCTGTATCTCACATTTTCATACATAGTATTAGTACAAAGCATCCTTATGGTAAACCGTATGTAGGGGCTCTGAGTGCCGCCTCTGGCACCCGTGCCCATAGGTTCGCCACCACTGATCTAGAACATGTAAAAGACAAAGATCAGAATAAAAAAAATATATATAAAATACATACACATAAAAAAACTATAATAGAATATGTAATAAAAAAAAAACATTTTTTATTTAAAATACATATTTTATCCCTGTAAAAAGACATTTTGTGTAAAAAATAAAAAAAAAACATAGTCCCTTTACTCGTGAAAAACCCTGTCACTTCCTGATGCCATTGAAACATAGTTTTTTTCTTATAGAAATTCACAATCCACATTTCAGGAAACAAAGTGACCATTCTGCTTCATTGACGAAAGTTTTATAAAAGGATTAAATCCCAGAATCTCCAGTACCATATATAAATCATGCTGCTGCTCATTAGCATCCATAGGATTAAACTGCAGCCCATTTACCCGGCTTCTAAGCCATCAAAAGGTTTAAGAGAGGCATTTTACTAATAGGAATTCTTGTAAAGATGTAAAGCTGGTGCCAGTGGAATATGTGGTAATGAAACAATTAATAATATTGGATGTTATCAGGCTGAGCTGCTAATGGCTTAACACTGCTGAATTCTAATGTATATAATTAAAACATGTCAACGACGTAATGAAAAAAATATTTTATATGAACCCGTGATGTACACCATAAATATTTCTTGAATCAGTTCCATATATGATCTTTGTCTGATCTGGAAAGTTAGATTTCCCGAGGGATTATGTTCAGTTCGGTATGTGCTGACACTGACATTTTATTCTTTTTGCTTAAGATTTACCAGTAGTTCCATTATTTTGCTAGTGGTCTACAGTGAAGACTCATACATTGTCATCTTGAATACTAAAATGTGCACATATAGGAAGCCGCCTGAATAAGCTACGTATTTTATCTGAAGTTGGGGAATAACACATTACGCTTACACAGCGCATGCGCCGGATGTTTCATTGGGGGATTGCGCAGTCAGGAGCAGGAGTAGACATGCACAGAATGCTTCCTCCAGCGGCTGTGCAGAACGGAAAGGGGGATGAAGCAACTGCATCCACTTTATGACATCATTTGAAGGTGCCACGGACAACACAGCCAATGTTCACATCTGGGGACCACAAAACAGTTAGGATACAGCCACAGTCAGGTTTCTGCAGCAACTTTGGGAACCAGAATCAAGAGTGGATCATACAAGGAGAGAAAATATTAAGAACAGATAATACTTCCCTGTTTTTTTATTTTATTTACTCTTCTTTTGGCTTCCAAAACTTCACGCAGAAACCTGGCCGTGTGGCCGTAACCTTAGAAAGGCAAGCATCAGGAAAAAAGGTAATGTATGTAAACAATTGCAACATACAGTAAGGATTGGATACAAAAATGCTGTTAATTATAAATTATATGAATATCAATAGATACTAACAGTCTAAGTACCTGTATAAATGGAAAAAATAATTTTTGAAATCAAAGTAACTGGTGATACTATACGAAATCTATGTAAAATATAAATTACATTTCTGTTATGTTACTGAAATGAGAATAAATGCAAATATAGAGTGAATATGCAATATAAGGGGGAAAAAATAAAAAAAATATGTGTGAAGCATGCATGGAAAGTGCACCTAAGTGTGAATAGTGACAAAAAACGGATGGCAATAAATCAAAAGTGTAAAATGTAAATTCCAGTAACTAAATGCAATTCCAAAGGATAACAGTAAGGCCCCTTTCACACGGGCGAGTTTTCCGCGCGGGTGCAATGCGTGAGGAGGACACATTGCACTCGCACTGAATCCGGACCCATTCACTTCTATGGGGCTGTGCACATGACAGTTGATTTTCACGCATCACTTCTGCGTTGCGTGAAAATCGCAGCATGCTCTATATTCTGCGTTTTTCACGCAACGCAGGTCCCATAGAAGTGAATGGGGCTGTGGGAAAATCTCAAGCATCCGCAAGCAAGTGCGGATGCGTTGCGATTTTCCCGCATGGTTGCTTAGCAACGGGACCCGATCTTTATTATTTTCCCTTATAACATGGTTATAAGGGGAAATAATAGCATTCTTAATAAAGAATGCATAGTAAAATGAAGTGGAAGGGGTTAAAAATAATAAAAGTTAACTTACCTTAGCCACTTGATCGCGTAGTCGCGATCTCTCCTCTCTTTCTCTGCATCAGCTAAGATCTAAAGGACCTGTGATGACGTCACATCACATGGTCCAATCACATGGTCTATCACCATGGTAAGATGGACCATGTGATTGGACCATGTGATGTGACGTCATCACAGGTCCTTTAGTTCTTAGCTGATGCAGGGAAAGAGAAGACGGATCGCAACTACGCGATCAAGTGGCTAAGGTAAGTTAACTTTTATTATTTTTAACCCCTTCCTCTTCATTTTACAATGCATTCTTTATTAAGAATGCTATTATTTCCCCTTATAACCATGTTATAAGGGAAAATTATCAATTCTCCAGAAGACCCGAAACCGGACTTCAGTGATGAAGTCTGGCTTCGGGTTGGGTACCAAACATGGCGATTTTTCTCACGCGCGTGCAAAGCGCATTACAAACGTTTGCACCTGCGCGGGAAAAACGCGCATATTCCTGCAACGCACCCGCCTCTTATCCGGGCGTCAAACATGACGCCCGTGTGAAAGACGCTCAATGCTAAACAACTCCAAAGCGTAAAGTAGATTAAATGAATGATATAAAAAAACACCTTACTGTGAACAATGACAAACAATAGAAATATATTAAAAGCACAGAGAATACATTAAAAATATATTGTAAAAAAATATATATTTTCTTTGTATGGTCCACTCTGTTCTTCACGACTTAAATGCCTGAACCCAACAATATTATATCTGTAAATGAGAAAACATTGGGTGAGTAGGGCAATCAAATACAAATGACATTTCAATAAGTGCCTCGAAATAAAAAACATTACTCATAACAAAAATATTAAAACTACAAATGAATCAGAAGGAGCTGAAACTAAACGCTTCATTCAGTCCCACTGGTACCATCACGCTGACAGTGGTCAACCATTTACATTCTTTTCAGGGACCAACATTTTCTTCATATTACCCCCCTTAATATTAGGGTAGATAGTATCACTACCTCTTACCATGAGGTCAGTACAATCACAGTTTATGATGGGAAATAGTCTCTATTTGTCCATTTCATCAGTCACTTTTGCAGCCAGAATCTCCCATGCACGTACTCTTGTTCTCTTCCTCAATTATATAGATGTCAAACCAATATATATTTTGTCACATAGACAAATAACAAAGTATAAGACTCCAACTGAATTATATCTGAGATGATGAATAACGCTATAGTCATGTCCAGAACTCGTCCTCCTCGATTGGAAATGATGGAAACACCTAGACTCGCTATCCTCTTGGTACCAATCGTTTCATTACATAATTCTCTAAAGATTTATTCTTGCTTTTGGCATCTATTTCAAAGCACTTCCTTGCATCTTTTATTGCCCTAATCACTCATTGTTTTGTCATTTACAGATATATGATTATTGGTTTTAGGTATGTAAGCAGATATACGTAGAACAGAGTGGACCATACAAAGAAAATAATTTTATATTTTTTTTTAAATAGGCTCACTAAGATAATATGGACAGAATAGTGCTGAAACGGAATGTGCCGAGTACACTCACAGCATCACAATATCAAATAATGTGAGGTGCTCCAGGCATAGACCAACCACAATAATAGTTATCAATTATTATTTATTAATAAAAAAATGAATTAATCAAAAGGTCAAAAGACACATGATTGATGGTATAATCAATATTCAACCTACAGGATTAACGTAATATTGATGGTACATTTGCAAACAGATAAAAGAAAGTAAAATTTAACAATAAAATAAATCAATAAAAACACAATATATAATATATAACTGAGTGTTATATCAGTTATCTCGGCCATTGAAATCCATTGAAAATTTAGTTAAACTTTTCCGTCATTCTTTACTTAGCGCGTTAACTATCAAGTTAACCTCGGATGCATCTGTCTATAATGCATATGTCGCGAATCAGTGATGTGATAGGAACATAAACTTAATATAAACTTCTAGGTAAATGCTTTCAAAATTCAGTTTAAAGGGGTTCTCCGGGAACTAATAAGATAAAATTACTGAAAATACTTAAATATTACTCTGTAATACATATATTCCTAAATACCTTCCATTATTATAATGGCTTGTTTTGTCCAGGGAGCAATCATTAGGAGAAAGAACATGGCTGCTGTCCCATTAGTTCACACAAAACCTGTCCTAATCACACAGGAGGACAAGTTACTTCACAACACTGAGGTAAAGAGCTGCCTCATCCTCCTCTCTGCTATATTTGTCAGGGGTGATGACCCTGAATACAGCTGATAAGATCTTCAGCTGAATCTCTGTAGTAATGGAGTTCATGAGGAGACATGAAGTACAAAGAGGATGGACAGGGCAGACTGTGGTAATATGGAGGTGCTGCTGCTCATTACCCACATTCCCACCTCATCTCTGATTCAGCTGAAGATCTTAGCAGCTGTATTCAGGATCATAACCCCTGACAAGCAGAGCAGAGAGGAGGCTGAGGCAGCTCTTTAGCTCAGTGTTGTGACGTAACTTGTCCTCCTGTGTGATTAGGACAAGAATGTAATATTTAAGTATTTTCAATAATTTTATTACTATTTCCTTAAGAACCCAGGAGAATCTGGGATGAACAGTAAGATGCTTCTGTATTCTTCCCTTAGTTCAGTTCTAATACAGACTACTAAAGCATTATTCAGATATACCTAGTGTACACGATTAGAGAAGAGCATTTATAACGCAGTGTCATTGTTAGGTGATGAATTCGCTGCAGCGCTCCTTTATCTTAGTTTTTCCCCTATACCAAGTACTTTAGCTACTTCTCGGCTATCATATTCATTGTTTCATCTTTACCCCCTGTTCTACAGATGATAAAGAACAGAAAGTAAATGACATACTTTCCCGTAGCTTCAGAGCTGGAGAAATAGACTCGGCTCCACAGCTTCCTCTGCGCTTTTCATACAAAATTCTATAAACTGACAGAATCTGTGGAGATATAATAACGTGGGAATAATTGCAGACGTATCGATGGCTCTAATTCAAGCTATTAAACGCAGACAATACATACATATGAAAAATGTAATTACCCAATATTTGCTCTAGATGAGGCTTGATTGCCTAGTAATTAGGAAAGTCTTCCCTAATTATCAGCCTGCAGCTCACAATGTAAATATCTGTAGCATAAACAATGTTAGTTTTTATATGCCACTCATAGCTTGGAGATTATTAATTTCTGTAAAATAGCTTCATGTGAATTCATAATTCATGGAACATGTAGGCGGATTCAATTGTTCTTAAGTATGTTTTGCGACAAGATTCATCCATTCCCCAGTAGGAGGGCAGCGGATGGTACTCAGATATGAAGCTCCCGCTTCCTTTTCTCAAAGAGGTTCACCCATCAGCAATGGCAGGGCTGCTTATAGTTAGGCCTCATGCACATTGCCATATCCATTTTGCAGTCCGCAAACCACAGATACTGGCCCTGTGCATTCCGCATTTTCCACAAGCCCTATTGTAAAACTGCCTATTCTTGTCTGCAAAATGGATAAGAATAGGACATGTTCTCTATGTTTTGAGAAGCGGCTTCTCAGACATATGGATGTGGATAGCATACTGTGTGTGGTCTGAGGAGAAACAAGTGCATGATATAGAGCAGTGGCCTTTAACTTTTTTTGCAACATAGAACACTTTCCTGCAAGACAATTAACCCAGGGACCCGTGGGAGGGTGGGGGGTTGGAGGTGGGGCCGTATAGTGTAGCATGGTGTCGATGACATGTAAATATCCAGTGGCATATACTGGAAGGCACTGATAGTGCAGTGCCCTGGAGCAGGGATATTTTGAAGTCTGGACATTTGCCCCTATTTTTCTTATGCAAAGTCATCAACTCCTTCATTTATTTCACTTTAAAAGGTTAACTTGCACTTTTTAAAACTGTGTAACTGTATTTTATATACACAGACTTTTGGGACTTTCTAGTTAATAACGAGGAGCTAGTAATTAAAATTTTGAGCCTGTGTAACAGCATTTTATATGTTTGTTGTGATATATATCCTGTTCATTTGCACTGTATTTGCAGAGCACTGTGGAGAGGGTTAATGAATACTGAGAGCCTTTTGGGACTTTCTAGCTAATAATTAGAAGGTTGTAATTTTCCACAGTTACCATAAGAGATAAAAAGGAATATGTTTTGGGGGGGGGAAAGCCAGACTTGTTTACCACCAAAAAAGGACAGACTGATCTTTTGCATGTCTGGTTTAAGCTATATTATTACTGAAGACTTGTTTTTGTCTGGAAAAACTACTTTGTCATTCCCATTAGGTATTATTGATGTTCCAATTTGACTCTACGAGAGAAGAGAATTGTAACTTTGTATTTGTTGGGGTTGTGTTTCTCCCCTTCACCCCTCACACTAGAAGGTTCTAGTTCAGCTACAAACTATATATAAGGAGAGCAGTCAGAACCCCTAGTGTCTGCAGTTAAGGATCAGTGCTTAGAAGAAAAGACCCATGCCAGATTGCATGAGTGACCAGAGGAAGACGCTGAGATGGGGATAATGAGCCACGCCACAGACCATGGGTCACCAACCCTGTGACCAAGGAGCCAGCTGGACTACTGAGCCACAGACTGTGGACCTCCAGGCTTTGTCCAGGGTACCAGACCTCTGGAAGAGAGAGGGACAACTAGCTTAGGTCTTTCCTCAGCATCAAACCCTTCTTCTGCCTGGGAGAAGACTAGAGAAGCCAGCCCAGTGTCTTGCCTGCATTGTTTTGCACCTGGGTTCCTGCAATAAAGAAGTACACTGGTTAACTGCAGACCCTGACTCTCTGGACTTAATTTCAATTGGGGTGCACCATGCCTTAACATCCCTTCCGGAGAGCAGCAACACGTGGTGACACTTTGACGATGTCCGAGGAACCCAGCATAGTATTGGGGCCACCCCAAACCCGGCCACTGCATTATATCACATCTAAAGTAAATGGGCTGATGTTTGCTCAGATCTTCCTAAGGAGCCGTGTACTCCTAGTGACAATAGATGTCAAGACAACCATACCAGTTTGTAAGGACATTGATCTGCGACTCTTGTCCCCTTAAAAGTTACCCTGCAAGAGTATACCGACCTAGGTTTCCTACTGGGTACAGCGAAGAGGAAACTTCATCTCTGCTCCTCTCCTTGGCTATGAATCAGTCCACAGCGATTGGACAGCGGTCCATGGCCTGGTCATTAGGGAACACTGATATAGAGAAGATCAAGGGCATAAATGTATTATATAGAGGATATCTGTGGCACAGTGGTCCTTACTACTATGAATGGAGCACAATGGGCATTACTACTGTGAAGGGCAGGGCCGTATCTGCCTTAAGGCGAGATGAAAAAAAGGGGCACAAAGAGGGCATAACTACTGTGAGGGGGCATAACTATTATGGGGCAACAAAGTGGCCATTACTACCGTGAAGGGGGCACAATGGACATTACTACTGTGAAGGGGACACAGTGCATTACCACTCTGAAGGGGGCACAGAGAATGCATAACTACTGTGAGGGGTCACAAAGAGGGTATTACCACTGTGAAAGGGGCACAGATGTGTCTATCCCTCTGTGTGTGTGTGTGTCACCATCACCATGCCCACAGTGTTCCTATGTCTTGATGCAGCTGCATCAGAACGTTCTATACGGGGCAAGGAGAAAAAGAAGAAAGAGGAGGCAGCATTGTCAGCATGGAGTCCCATGGGAGAGACACAGGGAGGCACACTGAGGACGTAGGCAACACTACCACATGATCTACACTAGTGTTATTTGTGGTTTAACATAGGACTGCAGATATCACAACCACAAAATCTACATTAGTGTTATTTGTGGTTTTACATGGGACTTCAGATATCACTACCACACGATCTGCACTAGTGTTATCTGTGGTTTTACATAGGACTGCAGGTAACACTACTACAGTATCAGCACTAGTGTTATCTGTGGTTTTACACAGGACTGCAGGTAACACTACCACATTATCAGCACTAGTGTTATCTGTGGTTTTACACAGGACTGCAGGTAACACTACCACATCATTAGCAGTAGTGTTATCTGTGGTTTTACACAGGACTGCAGGTAACACTACCACATTATCAGCACTAGTCATCTGTGCTGTAACATAAGACTGCAGGTAACATCTTCTATAGTATCTGTACTCAGAGATTTATCACCGTGTTACAGGTGGTGTTACATAGGACTGCAGGTGATATCAATAACATTATCTGTACTTGTACCGCCCCAGTTCTGGCAGGATAGTCTCGGAGTTCGGTGGCTTCTTGGCTTTTATACTATTTTTTATGGGAGGGGGGCGCCATTTAAATTTTTCCCTCAGGCAGCAGAAGAGCTAGATTCGGCCCTGGGTCTGACCTCTGTCTGCAGAGGATGCCTGAATATTAGAAAATCATGTCACATTTCTGGTGTAGGGATACAGGCATGGCTAAGGCTAAAACTGCACCCCGTCTTTGCATTTTTGGGGGGTATAATACTGTATTCACCTGTTCAATTGTATTGTGTGGATTTCTTTCAGTTGGATTTATGTAACACAGAGAAGCCCTATGGAATTCATTTCCAATCATACAGTAGCTTTTTTACATTTTAATGTTTCCTCATTCCACTAACTCAAGCCTCCATGACACATAACAATTAATTGCTAAACTCTATTTTCTCTTTTCATGGAAGTTTAGAAAGCAGCGCTGGCACGGGGCCATACACCATCCAGCTAATTCCTTAGAGAAACGCAATAAAGGAACTAATTAATTGAATTCTATTACTAATACATAACATATGCAAACCAGAGGCAGGTGAAGCCAAGAGCTTGTGGCTTTAATTCTTAGAACTTCATACAAATTGCAACCTTGACTGATAAAAATGCAGTTCCCCATGGATAGAAGGACGGCACTGATGATACTTCAGTGGAAGTCATTATGTAAATATGGTATTATGTCTGTCATACAAACGTTTGTGATTTATCACAATATTAAGCACTGAAAATTTCATAATGGAATCTTCTTTTTAAAGAAAGTCATATATAGTATAAAAAGGTTCTTTTTCTGGATTCGTAGCACATACAGTATGCACACAGAGCAAAAAAATGGATGCAGACACAGCTCCCAACCCACCTATAGTACCATCCATTACACGTGTAATTTATCTGTACTTGCTTACAGATGTAGCCACCATTATTGTGACACCAGCTACGCCAGGGTGGTCACTTTAAAGCAATTTTGTTTTATTACTATAATGTCTTTTTATCACATTAACATGTTAAGCCTGTCCGTGGCTACATCTATACTTCAGGGGTCTGGTCAGGAGCATAGTCAAGAGCTACCCGAGAGTCAAAACCAGAAGCACTACAGTTGTCAGATGTGTTGTCCATTGGTCAGTTTCGGAGCGTAGTCAAGCGTTAGTCAGGAAGCAGAACCAGGAATTTCACAAGCGGTCCAAGCTCACGAATTGGCTGAGAGCCGTGCCTGCATTGCACACACCACCTGAACCTCCCCACCAGCCCCACAGCAGTGCCAGCATCTGACAGCAGGGAACACAGGAGCAAGGTGGGGTGAGTATATTACACAATCTTATGCGCAACACTCAGCATTGTCATGCTGTTTTTTTTAATGACCATTTTTAATTATTTTGTTTCTGCTGTGTATGCTTAACCCCTTAGTGACTGATCAGTTTTTTTTTGTTTTTTTTTACATCATTGCATTCCAAGAACTGTAATTTTTTTATCTTTCCATGGATGCAGTCATATGAAGGCTTGTTTTTTTGTACAGTAGGATTATAATTTTTTATAGTACTTTTGGACAATACAACCCTTTAAGAAATGTTTTTGCATCGCTGCATCCCAAGAACCATAACTTTATTATTTTTCATTCTACGGAGTAAAGCTATATCCACTATTCCGGTGTAAATTTAAGCAGTCTGTTCCAGCAAACAATGCTGGGAATTGGACAAATACAAACCGCAGCTTGCATTGCCGCCTTCTCTTCACGGTTTACCTGCTCGCTGCAGAGCTTATGCAGTACAGTGTATAGTGTGCTATACCAATGATCACCAGCAGGCAGTGAGGTGCAGCCTTTATTAGGTCCTAGGCTGCTATCCAATTACATCAACATCCCACAATGTCATTCGCGGGGGGTGCCAATGAGAGACATAGGGAGCTCCCTCCCTCTTAACAATTTACATGCTAAGGGGTTATATGACCCAAGTCAGCACTTCATGTGAGAGCCAAGCCCCTGCTCTCTTCTGCACAGAAAAAGTAAAAAGTTGGAAGCCTAGGCTAGGGTCCATTAGTCACCATTGTAAAAAGGCACATTGATAATCCTGGTGTTGATTGATTTTTATTCAATAATATTTGCTATATTCAGGGCTGTATGGAGGTTTAATGATTTTGCTATTTTGAATCCTTGGATAAGGATTAGGGTTTACAGTATGCGATGTGGTCCTGTTTCATGCACTTACTGAGAAAAATAATGACACACCGAGAGTGACAGACAGCTGCCGTTGCCTTCATTTGCAGTGTTGTCATGAATGAGAAACCTGGACTTCTACGGACTGGAACCATATTGTCTTTAGTGACTAATCCAGGTTCTGTTTGGGATCCCACAACATTCGGGTTCGAATATGGAGGCCTCGTGGAAAGGGCTTCAATCCTGCCTTTGCTATGGGGCAACACACTGCCCCAACTGCTGGTGTAATGATCTGGGGAACCATTGCATATGTCAGTAAGTCACCGTTATTCATGATACGAGGGACTCAACAGTTCGGTGACATGTGCCGGACATCCTGCGGACACGTTTTGCCTCTCATGGCAGGTATTTTTCAGCAGAATAACGCTCGCCCGCACATCGCAAGGGTTTCCCAGGAATGTCTCCGCCATACTGCAACACTTCCTTTCTTTGTGGGTCACCAGATTTATTGCCAATCGAGCATTTATGGAACCAGCTAGGACAACACCTTCGAAAACCTGTCAGTGTGCAGGAACTACAGGCCCAGCTGGAACATCTGTGGGCAAAAACAGTATCTCTTCTTGTATCCAGGCTAGAGGCGATCTTACAGTTTTCCCAATAAGCATATCCTAGCCAATTAATACTGAAATCACTTCCATACATCATCATTACATTCACACATAGAACATTTTAATTTGATTTTTGGTGAGTTATTTACTTTGTCAGTGAGAGTATGTACTGTAGGTTATTCCACCATGGCAATAATGTCTTTTGTTATTGCTATGTACTACACTTCTGGCCCTGTGTTTGTAATAGAAGTAAGCAAACAAAATGAAATAATAATGAGATTTACTATCAGAATTTCTAAGCAGCTCCTTACAGAGAGATTCTACTCTGGCTTCTTTACTATGGGCATCGAGTAGACAGAATCAGTTCTTTCTAATGATGGGTCAAGATCCACAGAACAACCCCTGGCTAATAGTAAAAAATGCAGTTAATAAGAAGGAGCGCTCAGAGTTTTAGTCTGTTTCAATCTAGACATTATATTAGTCTTTGGAATGAGAAATGTCTGTCCTCTGTAAACCCACAGAACTCGTGCAGCGCCCAGGCTCTAATATTATAAGGACATACTGTTACTACTACTGTCTCTTTCAAATGACACGTTTCATAATCTTTTTAATTGTAGACACTGTTGAAAAAAGAAGGAAACTAAGGGAATCAACTGTAAGGAAGGGAAAGAAAAAATTAAGTGGGTTTTTCAATCAGCACTCGTGCAGACCTATACATTTCCATGGCAACAGACTACAAGCAAACTTGGTGTAGTCTGAAACTGCAGTCATACTCTCTTCCATTAGTTCCCCACTTTTTGCTAACTTATATTTGGTCGGTTAGCATGAAGTTGGTGATGGAAAGAGTATTATAGAGATAAGTGAAGTTTTAAAAAAGTTCGATTTGGCAGCTTTGCCGAAGTTCGACAAGAAATTTGATTTGTTACAAATTAATTTGTCACAAATCACTATAGATCAGGTATACCCAGGCTACTCCGCCTAAAAGTAACAGTGTCCTGTAATACTGACAGTACTTCTACAACTAACAGAATGGATTAACTATGAATATTGGTGCAATGCACACTTATGTATACAGCGATAAATTAGACCTACCTGTAATATTGACGGCACAGTAACTCTACAGCTAAAAGTAAGGATTAGTTATGACTCTTGGTGCACTGCACAGTTATGTACACAGCGATAAATTGTAGTTTTGTAGTTCTGTACTTCGGTAGCCTCCTACACTCTACACAGTGCATGAGCGTCTTGTCATGTCTCTCCCTATACTCAGCTCACAGGAAAATGGAAGCGACCATTCAAGATCAGTTTTATAGATCTCTGCATAGCTGTGACATCACAAGGGAATAGGTACCTGCGGATTGGCTGGCTGCATGGCACTATGGGTGATCTCGCGTTCCTGGGCTTGTCTCCTCTACACTTACCTCCCCACATAATATTTTTTGAGCGTATTTTTATATCTCTCTATGTTCCTCTATTACTCGTGCTACAAGTTTAAGAATAACTTGCTAGCAGTCTGAAATAACAGTCCAACTGTGTGTTACCAGTTAGGAAGTGTCGCTTCACAGTCTGACACTGGCAGCACTAACTGGATAGTGTCAGAGTGGGCAGAGACACGCTCCAAACAAGTAACACCCAGCTGGATCTTTATTGTGATGTAGACTGCTGGCAATTCATTCATAGTGTCATAAGAACAGGTGCTCCTGCCCTGTTATTACACGGGGAAGCATGTAAGAAGAGGTGACAGATTGTCTTTTAGTAAAGTCTCTTTTTTCAGTTTGCCCAAGACTGAAAACTTGTACATGAGCCACACATATGAAAATTTGAGTGTACAAATAGATGCAGATACTGATGTATCTGCAGTGCCCCAGAGGACTACTGATTAGGTCTGATTAGGGGTCTTATTAACATTGTGGGTCTGATCTGAGGTCAGATTAACATTGGGGTTTGATTGGGGCTCTAAGCTGAGGAAGTATTAAGGGTCTGATTGCTGGTCTGAATATGAAAAATATTTTTTTTCTAACTTTCCTGTTCTAAAACCTAGGTGTGTATTATGGGCAGGTGCAAGTTATAGGTTGAAAAATATGGTAAATCAGACCTTCTGTTAGAAGCTGTGGTGTCACGGACATACCGAGACATACGGACGTCCCCGCGACAGTGGGTGACAGAAGAGCTGTGAGACTGGCAACACGTGCTTTGATCTGACAGGCATCTGTGTTGTTTCTGGTACTGGCCACACCTCTAACCTCCAGGTGTTGCTATTGTGATCATTTAACTTTCCTTATTTATAGTTGCTTCTCCCACAATGCTGTGTGGTTTATAGCTTCAGTGATATCTTAGGTCTGCTGATGTTTTGGTTCTCGGCTGAGATCCTGTTGCTGCCATAACTACTGGAAAGTTAAGTGTTTCCTTTCCCTTTTGCATTTTGTTTTGGTTTATCTGTATATTGCTTTTTTCCCTGCCCTTTGTTGTAGGCCTGAGGGAGACTCCTGTATGTCCTTCCTTTCTGGAAGAACAGGTAGTCTCAGTCCTGTCACTATCACCAGGGTCTTTTAGGGTGAGTTTAGGTACTATTGCGTATGAACTCACCAACCTTTGGGGTCTGTTCACACTGATAGCCAGTCAGGACTATGACTAGTAGGTGTCCTTCTTTCTTCCCTTGCTTTCAGGTCTTGATCTTTGTTCCCTCTCCTTGTTTGTCCAGTGTGGTGTCTCCCTCCCATACATGGGCATAACATGTGGCAGGGAAAGAGTTCAAGCAGAAAAGACATGCTACCTGATAGAGGGCACACCACCAAGCTGCCAATCTTAAATAAATCTAGCAGAACAATTTGACTAATGAATGGGGAGCTCTCTGGTTCCATGTCAGGTACAGAGCTGGTTCTAGATTTTTTTTTTATATCAATCATGAAATAACCCCTTTAAGGCTCAGACTACAATCGTCCATAGAAGTCTATTGAGAAGGGAGATTTCAGGAGGAGTGAGCTGCAGTAGAGAGAAGCAAAGTGACTGTAGCACCTAATAGTCGGTTTTCTATCTCACTTCAAGTGCTTTACTCACATAACAACTGCTCAGCACTGCTGTACAATGTTCTATATTGTGCATCTTAGTGATTCTGACTGAGAGAGACGGGAGAGAGTTAGGGGACAGAATGTCCTGTTTTATTTGTATTGTATGGGGAGACATCATAACAGCATGTCTCCATTCAGTAAGTCAGGGACAACTGAGAATTAGAGAGTCTGCAGAGGAGAAACTGATAAAAAAAAATGCCATATAGAAATCATAAAATATAGGGCTATGACATATGTATACACTAGTGTTGATCGAGCATGCTCGGCACATGGCGGTATTTAGTCCAATAACCACATGTGCTCGAGCGCAATGCTCGAGTCTCCTCCCTCACTACCCTCACTGTAATGCCGTAGCCATGTTGGTTACTGGCATTACAGTGATTGGCTGGCCGGAAAACACATCATCGGGTGCTATATAGCACCCGATGACGCGTATTCGGCTCAGTCAGTCAGGGAGAGCTGTGGTGAGGAAGGGACAGACAGTGTAGGGAGTGATATAGGAATATTTTTATTAGAAAATCTTTTCAGAGACCCAAAAGTCCTTTTAAGGACTATTGTGTGTGGCAGCAATATCTATTTTTAGCGAATCCTGTGCTAAACAGCATGCAATAGTTAGGCTGCTGCAGACAGCGACATTAGCTGCGCAACATCTCCAGTGTAAAGTGTGTGCATCCAAAAAATATCTGTGACATCCAGTGTCCTTTTTCCATAGACAGTGTCTGCTGCGGACAGTGACATTAGTTGCGCATAAATGTCAGAATTCGCCTGGTCAACAGTTGCTGCACACAATGGTTTTTGTCAGGCCTAATCCTGCCATTTATGCCAGTGAACTGTATTCAACCCCTTTTAAGCTCTTTAACGTCAAGAAAGCATAAATAATATTAAAAAGTGACAGCAGAAAACATGGCTATGGCTATGGGCATGCACACTCCGTTAACCACATTGCCACTGCTCACTGCTGCCTCTCCCCACTCCGCCTCCTCCACCTTTACCAGAAGCCAGCACATGCACGCTGCTGCAAACAAAGCTGATGCCCTCGGAATGCACATGCCCAGGCCTGGCGGTGAACTGTGCACACGCGGGATCTCAGGAATTGTTGATGATTGCTTAACATGAAAGGGCTGGCCAGACAATATACTAGGGAGGAGTCAGGCATGCAAAACACCTACAGACCTGGGCACTTACAGCAACAACGCCACCCCTAGGCACTTGCGAGCCCTCATTTGCATAACATTACAACCTCGGTTTTTCAGCTTTACAGAATTGGACCAAAACAAGAAAGGTACAATTTTTATTGTGTGTGCATGTGCAAGAACGCAATATAAGCAGTTTAAAACTTGAAAAGTTGGTGACAGATTCCCTTTAATGGATATGTGTCATTTTCTGTAAAAAAAAAAAAATATCTCTATATAAATAAAAAAGTGTTTATTCCCTAAAAAAGAATGTCTCACTTATTCACAGGATATGTGATTAACGTATGATTGGTCTGAACCCCCCAGTGGGACTTCCACAGATTACTAGAATACTCCCCGTTTTGGAGGATTCACCCATGCACTTCTGGCGATTCAGTCTATGGGACTGATAGATATAGCCAAGAATTGTGATCAGTTATCTCTATCAGTCTCTTAGACACTAAATTGTGCAACAGGGTGCATGCTTGAACACTACTCAATCAAATTTCTCTAGGCTTCTACAGGCCGCTCAGAAACACTATTCTAATTATTAGTGGGATCGCACCGGTGGGACCTGTGGCTAGGTGATGACTTTGTTTGATAACCCTTTAAGGACAGATAGAACTCCCTTCTTTTCTTTTGCTGTGAATGATATATGAGCAGATAGTACTGCCAACCTGTCTCTCCCATAAATTACACGTATATTTAGTATTAACTCAATTTGTTTTATTGTAAATTATGTAGATACAGATGGAACATCCTTCTTGTTTGTTCCTTTAAATGTGGTAAGTACAGGTGGTACTGCCTTCTTGTGTCACCTCGTAGATGTTGTGGATGCAGTTAGTAATGCCTTACTGTAAATGATGTAGATGAAGATAGTACTGCCTCCCTGTTTCCTATGTGTGGTAAATCATGTTGCAGCTTTTCTCATTCATTTATTAAGCACAAAGCAATGAAAACAGGAATTTCCTTGGTGAAGTGTTAAAGGAACACTAAACACAGAAAGTGCACTAAAAATAAAAAACTCAGCACTCTCTAGATCGTCTTCCTTCCCTTGGACTTATTTGTCTTACAATTAAAATGTATAAATACATTTCTGTGTCCCAGAAGCTCAGCCATGTCTACCCTCCTCCTCCTCACTGTCTTGTATCTGGCTGTAAGACAACTGGCTGGAGCAGAAGCCTCCCTGCCTACATCCTGGCTGCAGTAGGACAAAAATATCAAGTCAGGCCACTTTACAAAGTCTCACCTAGTTAGCCAACCAACAGTTGTTGTTCTCTGCAGGACTTCTACAAGTTACCGTCAGGATCACACAGAAGATGCTGCAGGCCTACAAACAGTGAGGATGACTATATTTCCTGTTTACTTTTAGCATTCATTTCTCCTAAGAGAATTATACAAAATGATAAATACCTTTTCATAAATTTTTGAAAATCATGCATTTCATTTCATTTATATTAAAACATATTTGTTATTTTTAACATGAAATATGAAAATGCCGCAATCATTTGAAACGTTGTTTAACATTTTCTGAATGGATGACGTGTGCTGCTGTTGCCCTTTTGGCCTTGTTGATCACTCATATTTACTTTATGAGGCTACAAGGTTGATCAATGTTAACCTTGTCTGGGAGGGAAGTTCTGGAATATATAACTGGAAGTACAGAGCTACATGAAGGGTCAGAGAAAAGGCTTACAGACATGGCACGGGCAATAAATTACACCATCAGCGTTAAAATCAATAGGGCTTTGATTTTTATCACGAAATACTGTGAAAGGACAACACTTGATCAAAGAATCCCGACAATATTGACAATTCTAGCAATATTAATTAAATAGAAACACTTCGCTGATTGACTGATAAAGCAACCAATAACAGTAAATTATTGCCATTGATTTTTGCATATATTTAAGTCTCGTAACTTATTTAGATCGATGTTGCTGCTATGTAGCCAGGAGGTCTAATTTGAAGATAAGGCTGAAGAATATATAATGTGGTAGATTATCAATCTTGCGCTCACATACAAAATACCCAACAATGTTACATGATTCGAGGATGTGTTACCAGACACAATGCTCACTGACATGATAACAGTGTACGTAAATGGCACCATAATCTACTAACTACATGGTCAACTGCCAAATAATTGGTTGGCTGTTCTTCCTCCCATGGTTTGGTTCTGCTGTATATGTCTATGGAACAGGAAAGCAATTATATGTGAGGCTTATTAGTTTTATTAACTATAGCCAAAATTTATTAGCAAATTTTCAGACCTGCTGGATAAACAGTTAAAGCTTTATAATTATTTTAGACTATTGAAATTTGAAGTGATTAAGTTTGTTTTTCCAAGACAGAGAAGGCACTATTTTTTAGCAGATGTATGACTCATATTATATATTTTTGGTTTAGAAACAGTTTGCTTTTATGCGAAAAAATGTAAAAATATTTTTCATGGGTTATTTTGTTCATGTTAGGGTGGGTTTACACTAGCGTTATGGAGTCCGTTATAGCTTTCCGTTATAGCAGGGTTATAACAGAAAATAAGGGAATCCATAGGACGGAATGCAAAACGGAAGCCTTTAAGAGGCATTACGTTTTGCTTCGTCCTAATAGAAGTCTATGAGAAAACATAACGTCTGAGTCCCGTTATGCAAGACGGAAAACAAAGTCCTGTCGACAGGACTTTGTTTTCCGTCTTGCATAACGAGAACCAGACGGATCCATTATGTTCTCCTATAGACTTCTATTATGATGGAAAGCAAACGGAATGCCTTTTAAAGGCTTCTGTTTTACATTCCGTCATAATGCAAGTCTATGGGCAGTGTCCTTCCGTCTTATGGATTCTGTTATTTTCCGTTATAACCATGTTATAACGTAAAGCCATATGCAGCGTCGCCATACAGTGGCCTGGGAGAACCGTGGCTCCGATGTGGTGGTCCAGCCTGCCGCAGCAACCGCTGCATCACCCAGTGGCACACACCGGGTTTCAGGCAGTCAAGGCTCCACCACCTCAGCCGAAGGGAGCTGTCTGTCATTCCCATCTTCTGCTGCTCCAGATGCTCCTGCTCCTCCTCCTACTCCATGTCCGTCATTACGTCAGCAATCGATCACCGAAGTGATTGCCAAGAGACAGCAGTATGCGTGCACTCATCCAACGGCGCAGAAGATGAACGTGCTCCTGGCCAAGTTGCTGGTGCTGCAGTCCCTCCCTTTCCAAGTGGTGGACTCTGCACCTTTCAGAGAACTGATGGCTTGTGCTGAGCCGAGGTGGAGAGTCCCAAGCCGTCATTTCCTTGCGAAAAAGGCAGTACCAGCCCTGCACAAATATGTAGAACAGAAGGTGGGCCAGTCCCTGAGCCTGTCGGTGTCTGCCAAAGTGCATGGCAGCGCCAACGTGTGGATCTGTAACTACAGTCAGGGACAGTACAAATCCTTTATGGCCCACTGGGTTAATGTGGTTCCTGCAGAGCCACACCAGCAACTTGGCCAAGTGACGCCGCTTCCGCCTCCACGTTCTTACGCTCTTGGTCCAACGACAATGTCTGCCTCTGCCTTCTCATCCTCCACCATGTCCTCAGCCTCCACTGCTGGGACAACTCACAGTGCCCCTCCAGCATACCACATGTGCAGGGCAAGGCAGTGTCACTCTGTTCTGCACTTGTTTCTCTGGGCAAACAGAATCAAACAGGGGAGGAACTGCTCCCTGTGATTCACCAAGAAATTGAATCCTGGCTTTCTCTGCAACAACTGAAAAATCGGAACCATGGTGACCGACAAAGGGAAGAATATTGTGTCGGCACTGCGTCCAGGAAGACTGAGCCATGTGTCCTGCTTGGCACACGTGTTCAATCTGGTTGTTAAGCGGTTCCTGAAGTCTACCAACCATCTGCAAGACATCCTAAAAATGGGCAGGGAACTTTGCATGCACTTCAGCCACTCATACAACGCAAAGCACACCCTCCTTGAGCTACAGTGGCAGAACTGCATTCCCCAACATAGGCTAATATGCGACGTTTCCACCTGTTGGAATTCCATATGTTGGACCGACTATACAAACAGAAAGGCCATCAATGATTTTTTGATGATGCAAGCGTATAGGAGTACTCCCCTGTGTAACTTCGATGTCAGCCAGTGGCAGCTCATGTGTGACACCTGCCGTTTTCTCGGGCCCTTTAAGGACGCCACGTTATTCGCCATTCCACTGCTTCATGTCCTGGAACAGATGGGGGTAAGAATGGCTGTTCAGGGGACTGGAGACATGGCGCCTAGATCTCACGGCCACATGAGACCTGTGGGGGCTGAACTGGAGGAGGGGGAGGAGGACACTGGAGCACAAGCAATGTGTAGCAAAATGGGTGGTTTTTCTACACAGGAGACACTAGAGGATGAGCAGGAACAGCTAGAGGAGCTACAGAGCGATGAGGACCCAGACCATGGCAGTATGCAGTGGGGATGGAGGAAGGAAGTCCCTTAGAGTCACTTGCACAAATGGCCCGTTGAATGCTCACTTGCTTGCATAGTGAGAGCCCAATTGTCACCATTCGGCAGAGGGATGACTTCTGGCTCTCCACCTTGTTGGACCCTCACTACTGGTCCAGAATGGGGGCCTTTTTTACACCCACTGAGAGGGAGGACAAACTAAACTACTATAGAAACATCCTATGTAGTCAGTTGGCCGCTGCCTATCTGCGCCATCGTCCATCCTCTCGCAGGTCTGACCGGGGACGGGGGGGACCTCTGCGCTCACGTTCCACTGCCATGGCTGCAGTACCAGCTCCATCAGCAGCAGCCTGAGTCTACAGTCACTGATGAGTAGCTTTCTTCACCCGCATAGTGAAGAAACTACTTACCAGCAGCAGCAGGTAGACCTGAAGCTGGACCTGAACCAGCAGCTGGAGGCATATTAGGACAGCACCCTGCCAAACCACATTGAGGATCCGCTCGACTACTTGGCTATATAGGCTAATATGCGACTTTCCCACCCGTTGGAATTCCACCCTCCATATATTGGACCGACTATACAGAGAAAGGCCATCAACGATTTTTTTGATGATGCAAGCGGATAGGAGTACTCCCCTGTGTAATTTCGATGTCAGCTAGTGGCAGCTCATGCATGACCCTGCCGTTTGTACAGGCCCTTTAAGGGCCTGTACCCAGACACAACGTGACAGTATGCAGTGGGAATGGAGGCAGGGAGTCCTCCCGAGTCACTTGCACAAATGGCCAGCTGCATGCTCACTTGCTTGTGTAGTGACAGCCGAATTGTCACCATTCGGCAGAGGAATGTCTTCTGACTCTCCACCTTGTTGGACCCTCGCTACTGGTCCAGAATGGGGGCCTTTTTTACACCCACTGAGAGGGAGTACAAACTGAACTACTATAGAGACATTCCATGTGGTCAGTTGGCTGCTGCCTATCTGCACTATCGTCCATCCTCTCGCAGGTCTGACAGGGGCGCCCTCTGCGCTCACGTCCCAATGCAATGGCTGCTGCTAGAGAGGGGTGGGGTGGCAGGAGCAGTACCAGCTCCATCAGCAGGAGCCTGAGTCTACAGTCACTGATGAGTATCTTTTTTTCACCCACATAGTGAAGAAACTACTGAACAGCAGCAGCAGGTAGACCTAGAGCAGGAGCTGAACCAGCAGGAGGTGGCATATTAGGACAGCACGCTGCCAACCTACATTAACCACATCCCGACCGCCTAACGCAGGGATGCATCCTGTGGGCGGCCGGGATGTTCCTCGTTGACGCGTCGGTAGGAAGTTAAACTACAGCCTGCCAACGCTGATCATGCGCTGGCAGGCTGTAGATGTTAAAAAAAGCGCATCTGAAACGCATTTCTCACACCCAGCATGGGAATATTTAAAAACACACCCCAAAACACATTGCCCTGCTTCTCCTGAGTACGGCGATAACACATGTGTGCCACTTTTTCGCAGCCAAGATGCGCAAAGGGGCCCGAATTCCAATGAGTACCTTTAGGATTTCACAGGGCAATTTTACGCATTTGGATTCCAAACGACTTCTCATGCTTTAGGGGCCCCTTAAATGCCAGGGCAGTATAAATACCCCACAAGTGACCCCATTTTAGAAAGAAGACACCCCAGGGTATTCTGTGAGGGGCATGGCGAGTTCATAGAAGATTTTTTTTTGGCACAAGTTAGCGGAAATTGATTTTTTGTTTTGTTTTTTCTTACAAAGTCTCATATTCCACTAACTTGTGACAAAAAATAAAATTCTAAAGGTACTCATTGGAATTTGGGCCCCTTTGTGCATCTTGGCTGCAAAAAAGTGTCACTCATGTGATATCGCCGTACTCAGGAGAAGTAGGGCAATGTGTTTTGGGGTGCATTTTTACATATACCCATGCTAGGTGTGAGAAATATCTCTGTAAATGACAACTTTTAATTTTTTATTTATACTAAGTTGTCAGTTTACAGAGATATTTGTCTCACCCAGCATGGGTATATGTAAAAATACACCCCAAAACAGATTGCCCTACTTCTTCTGAGTACAGCGATACCACATGTGTGCGACTTTTTTGCAGCCTAGGGGCGTAAAGTCCAACGAGTACCTTTAGGCTTTACAGGGTTGCTCACAATTTAGCCCTGCCCAAAATGCCAGAACAGTAAACACACCCCACAAATGACCCCATTTCGGAAAGTAGACATTCCAAGGTATTCACTGAGGGGCATAGTGAGTCCGCGGGAGATGAATTTTTTTTGCCAGAAGTTAGCAGAAATGGAAACATTATTATTATTTTTTTTCCTCAGAAAGTGTCATTTTCCGCTAACTTGTGAAAACAAATGAAATCATACATAAACTCACCATGCCCCTCCGCGAATACTTTGGGGTATCTTCTTTCTAAAATGGTGTCATATGGGGGGTATTTACACTATCCTGGCATTCTAGCACCTGAAGAAACATGACAGGTGCTCAGAAAGTCAGAGCTGCTTCAAAATGCGGAAATTCACTTTTTTGCACCATAGTTTGTAAACGCTATAACTTTTACCCAAGCCAATAAATATACACTTATTGCATTTTTTTTTTATCAGACATGTAGAACAATAAATTTTGCGAAAAATTTATGTAGAAATGTATTTTTTTTTTTAAAAAATTACAACAGAAAGCGAAAAATGACATTTTTTTTGCAAAAATTTCAGTAATTTTTTATTTTTATCAAAAAAGTAAAAATCTCAGCAACAATGAAATACCACCAAATAAAAGCTCTATTAGTGAGAAGAAAAGGTGGTAAGTTGTATGACTGAGCAATAAACTGTGAAAGTAGTGTAATGCAGAATTGTAAAAAGTGGTCTGGTCATTAAGGGTGTTTAAGCTAGGGGGGCTGAGGTGGTTAACCGCTTCAGGACCGCCGTACGCAGGATTGCGTCCTGCGGGCGGTCCTGTTCTTCTGATCGGACGCGCCGGGGCGTCATCTCGCGAGACGCGAGACTTCCTGTGAACGCGCACGCGTTCACAGCGTCTGGCGTCTGAAGAGTTGTACTACAGCCTGCCAGCGATGATCAATCGCTGGCAGGCTGTAGATGCGATATAAATCGCATCAAACAGCTATATCAGACGCTGTTTTATGAACAGCGTCTGATATAGCTGCTACCTGGTCCTCTGGTGGTCCCATTTTCTGGGATCGACCACCAGAGGACCAGGTAACACAGTAAAGTTGCACCAAACACTACACTAACCCCCCCCCACCCCCCCTCACCTATTAACCCCTTGGTCACCCCATCTAGACCCCTGATCACCCCCTGTCATTGATCACACCCCTTGTAAGGCTCCATTCAGACGTCCATATGTGTTTTGCGGATCCGTGGATTCACAGATCCGTGGATTCACGGATCCGCGGATCCGATCCGCGGATCCGATCCGCAGATCCTCAAAACACGGACACCGGCAATGTGCTTTCGCATTTTGCAGATCCGCACATTGCCAGAACTATATAGAAAATGCTTTTCTTGTCCGCAATTGCGGACAAGAATAGGACATGTTCTATATTTTTGCGGAACGGAAGTGCAGACCCGGAGCGCGGATCCGTAATTCCGGATCCGAGCGGGACAAAGTCTGTCCCCATAGAAATGAATGGGTCCGCAATTCCGTTCCGCAAACAGAATTGCGGACGTGTGAATGGGGCATAAGGGTCCCCTATCACCACCAGTTAGTTAGCTACTTGTTAGGTAGCTAGCGCCCAGCCCACCGCACCGCAGTCACTGATTTTGGCAGAGATTTATTCATCCACATTGATCGATGCGAATGAAGAAATCTGTGCCGTTCATTTTTTTTTTTTTAGCGCAGAGGCTGAACGAAAAAAAAAAATCTCATTACCCGTATGCTCAATATACGGAGAATCGCAGAAACTCCTAATGCTGGCCATACGTGTAATGATTGCGGAGACCCTCAAATGCCAGAGCAGTACAAAAAACCCACATGTAACCCCATTTTAGAAAGAAGACACCCCAAGGTATTCCGTGAGGGGTATGGTGAGTTCATGCAAAATTTTATTTTTTGTCACAAGTTAGTGGAATATGAGACTGTAAAAAAAAAAAAAAAAAAAAAAAACAATTTCCGCTAACTTGTGCCAAATTTTTTTTTCTGTGAACTCGCCATGCCCTCACGGAATACCTGAGGTGTCTTCTTTCCACAATGGGGTCACATGTGGGGTATTTATACTGCCCTGGCATTTTAGAGTGCTAAAGCGTGAGAATCCAAATGCGTAAAAATGGCCTGTGAAATCCTAAAGGTACTCATTGGTTTTAGGGCCCCTTTGCGCATCTTGGCTGCAAAAAGTGTCACTCATGTGGTATCGCCGTACTCAGGAGAAGTAGGGCAATGTGTTTTGGGGTGTATTTTTACATATACCCATGCTGGGTGTGAGAAATATCGCTGAGGGGCATAATGAGTTCATGAAAAATTAAACTTTTTGTCAAAAGTTAGCGGAAAGGGAGACTTTGTGAGAAAAAACAATAAAAAATCAATTTCCACTAACTTGTGCCAAAAAAAAAAATATTCTATGAACTCGCCATGCCCCTCATGGAATACCTTGGGGTGTCTTCTTTCCAAAATGGGGTCACATGTGGGGTATTTATACTGCCCTGGCATTTTAGGGGCCCTAAAGCGTGAGAAGAAAAATGCATAAAAATGCCCTCCTAAAAGGTACTCATTGGAATTTGGGCCCCTTTGCGCATCTTGGCTGCAAAAAGTGTCACACATGTGGTATCGCCGTACTCAGGAGAAGTAGGGCAATATGTTTTAGGGTGTATTTTTACATATACCCATGCTGGGTGAGAGAAATATCTCTGTAAACTGACAACTTTGAATAAAAAAATGTAAAAAGTTGTCGTTTACAGCGATATTTCTCACACGCAGCATGGGTATATGTAAAAATACACCCCAAACACATGCCTACTTCTCCTGAGTACGGCGATACTCATGAGTGACACTTTTGCAGCCAAGATGCGAAAGGCCCTAAACCAATGAGTACCTTTAGAATTTCACAGGGCATTTTTATGCATTTGGATTCTCACACTTTAGGGGCCCTAAAATGCCAGGTGAGTATAAATACCCACATGTGACCCCATTTTGGAAAGAAGACACCCCAAGGTATTCCGTGAGGGGCATGGTGAGTCCACAGAATTTTTATTTTTGCCACAAGTCAGCGGAAATAGTTTTTTTTATTTTTTTATTTTGTTTTTACAAAGTCTCATATTCCACTAACTTGTGACAAAAATAAAATTTTACATGAACTCACCATACCCTCACAGAATACCTTGGGGTGTCTTCTTTCCAAAATGGGGTCACATGTGGGGTATTTATACTGTCCTGGCATTTTAGGGGCCCCTAAAGCGTGAGAAGAAGTCTGGAATCCAAATGCGTAAAAATGGCCTGTGAAATCCTAAAGGTACTCATTGGTTTTAGGGCCCTTTGCACCCAGGCTGCAAAAAGTGGCACACATGTGGTATCGCCGTACTCAGGAGAAGTAGGGCAATGTGTTTTGGGGTGTATTTTTATGTATACCTATACTGTGTGTGAAAAATATCTCTGTAAACGACAACTTTTAAATATTTTTATACAAAGTTGTCAGTTTACAGAGATATTTCTCTCACCCAACATGGGTATATGTAAAAATACACCCCAAACACATTGCCCTACTTCTCCTGAGTACGGCGATACCACATGTGACACTTTTGCAGCCTGGGTGCGCAAAGGCCCAAATTCAACGAGTACCTTTAGATTTTACATGGCGACTCACAATTTAGCCCCGCCCAAAATGCCAGAACAGTAAACACACCCACAAATGACCCCTTTTCGGAAAGTAGACACCCCGAGGTATTCACTGAGGGCATAGTGAGTCCGTCTGAGATTTCTTTTTTTTGCCAGAAGTTAGCAGAAATTGAAACTTTTTATTTATTTGTTTTCTCAGAAAGTGTCATTTTCCGCTAACTTGTGAAAAAAATGAAATGATACATGAACTCACCATGCCCCCGCGAATACTTTGGGGTGTCTTCTTTCTAAAATGGTGTGATTTGGGGGTATTTATACCATCCTGACATTCTAGCACCTGAAGAAACATGACAGGCGCTCAGAAAGTCAGAGCTGCTTCAAAATGCCGAAATTCACTTTTTGCACCATAGTTTGTAAACGCTATAACTTTTACCCAAACCAATAAATATACACTTATTGGACTTTTTTTTATCAAAGACATGTAGAATAATAAATTTAGAGAAAAATTTATATAGAAATGTAGTTTTTTTTTTAAAATTTTACAACAGAAAGTGAAAAATGTCATTTTTTTGTAAAAATTTCGGTAATTTTTGATTAATAGCAAAAAAAGTCAAAATGTCAGCAGCAATGAAATACCACCAAATGAAAGCTATATTAGTGAGAAGAAAAGGAGGTAAAATTCATTTGGGTGGTAAGTTGCATGACGGAGCAATAAACGGGTAAAGTAGTGTAGTGCGGAATTGTAAAAAGTGGCCTGGTCTTTAAGGGTGTTTAAGCTAGGGGGGCTGAAGTGGTTAAAGATCCGCTGGACTACCGGACAGTCAAACTGGATTTGTGGCCCCAACTGGCCGAGTTTGCCCTGGAAAAGCTCTCCTGCCCGGCCAGTAGTGTAGCATCAGTGCGGCTGTTTAGTGTGGCGGGGGCCATAGTCACCTCAAGGAGAACTCGCCTGTAAACCCAAAATGTGGAGAGACTGACCTTTGTCAAGATGAATCAGGCATGGATTAGCCAGGATTTCCACCCACCAATTCCTGATGCATCTGATTAGATCATCCATGCCGCCTCACCCAAACCTTGTAAAAAGAGTCCGGTTTCTTCTGGATACCTGCCTCAGCTACTACTCCGATGCTGCCACCTGCCTGATGCCACACATCTGATGCCAAGTGCTCCTTCTTTCACCCACCTTCGTCAGCGGGTACTGATATTGCCACCCACCACCCCACTCTGTCACCGGGTCACTTTTTTGGTATCATGATGCTGTTGCAATCTCTACACTATGTCACCTTGCCATTTTGTGGTCTCCTGATGCTGCTGCTGCCATCTCCACACTGTCACCTTGCCACTCTGTGGTATCCTGATCCTGCTGCCGCCATCTCCACACTATGTCACCTTGCCATTTTGTGGTATCCTGATACTGCTGCTGCCATCTCCTCACTATGTCACCCACCACTCTGTGGTATCCTGATGCTGCTGCTGCCATCTCCACACTGTCACCTTGCCACTCTGTGGTATCCTGATCCTGCTGCCGCCATCTCCACACTATGTCACCTTGGAATTTTGTGGTATCCTGATGCTGCTGCCATCTCCACACTATGTCACCTTGCCACTCTGTGGTATCATGATGCTGCTGCCACCTCCAAACTCTGTCACCGGGTCAATTTTGTGGTATCATGATGCTGCTGCTGCTTTCTCTACACTATGTCACCTTGCAATTTTGTGGTCTCCTGATGCTGCTGCTGCCATCTCCACACTATGTCACCTTGCAATTTTGTGGTCTCTTGATGCTGCTGCTGCCATCTCCACACTATGTCACCTTGCCTCTCTGTGGTATTCTGATTCTGCTGCTGCTGCCACTGCCATCTCCACACTCTGTCACCTTGCCACTCTGTGGTATTCTGATGCTGCCACCATCTCCACACTATGGCATCTTGCCATTTTGTGGTCTCCTGCTGCTGCCATCTCCACACTATGTCACCTGGCCACTCTGTGGCCTCCTGATTCTGCTGCCGCCTCCAGATTCTGTCATTGTGCCACTCTGTGGTCTTCTCATGCTGCCGCCACCTCCACAATCGTTCATTGTGCCACTCTGTGGCCTCCTCCTGATGCTGCTGCCACCTCCAGACTTAGTCATTGTGCCACTCTGTGGCCTACTTATGCTGCTGCCACCTCCATACTCTGTCATTGTGCCACTATGTGGTCTCCTGATTCTGCTGCCAGCTCCAGACTCTGTCATTGTGCCGCTCTGTGGTCTCCTCATACTGCTTCCACTTCCAGATCCTGTCATTGGGCCACTCTGTGGTCTCCTCATGCTGCTCCACCTCACCACTATGTCATAGGTCCACTCTGTGGACTTCTCATGCTGTTCCCACCCTCGACGCTTCATGACTGGTCCACTATTTTGGCTTTCGGGATGGCTGAAATCATCATTTATTTGACCTTTCTTCTGATCTGTCAGAGGCAAGGAAAAATGAGACGCACAACAGATCCTGTCTGTGTAGCAGCTGTAAGGCCTGTATGGTCTCATCAGAATTGGCTTATGATTTGGTAGCCAAAAGCAGGAGTGCGTACAAAACACAATAGACATGCAAATATTCCATTCACGTGTCATCTCTATTTTAGATCCACTCCTTTTTTTTTTTTGGCATTAGCAATACTGATGGATTATTGAGCAAATGCTGACTGAGTGAAGGCGTATGTTCCACAGACAGGATCCTTTTTTGGGGGGTTATTGTGCTGACGGATCAGAGGAAGGGAAAACTAATCGGTGACGCCAACACAAACTTACTGCTGACACCCTCTGCTTTCTGTCAGGGGGCTCTACTTGCATAAGCATTTAATAGAACGGGTTCTGTAGACATCTATGTGGAATCAGCAGACGAGGGTGTAAAAGGATTGCACTTCTTCTTGACGCTAACATCTACCTGTAAGGCTGAGTTGATACTTGAGTTATTTGGTCAGTTTTAGCCTCGTGACTACCCAAATAAGTAAAGTATGCAGTGATTCTAAGAGCGATCCCCTGTCATCTGCATGTCACAATGACTCACAGTATTATTTCACAACCACGACAGACTCCGTACGCGTGTTACTGCAAGGCACAGTGTTCTACACCCATCTAAAGGCTCGCCACGAAAAAAATTCTGATCGAAACAAATATTTCTGTAAAATTTGGCGAACCGGCCGAATCGAATATCTCTAGATAGGGGCTTTTCATATGGTTAACCTCTTAAGGACACAGGACGTACATGTACGTCCTGTGTCCGGTCTTTAAAGATGGCGCCCCCTCCTGCTCCATGTGGGCGCCTTAGCCGCGGGTGTCCGCATGGTTCCTGTAGCAGACACCCGCGGCTAAAGTCCGCGACTGGCAGCGATGCCGATCGCGGACATTTAACTCTTCAGATGCCGTGGTCAATCTTGACCACGGCATCTGAGTGCGCACAAACCGAAAGTTTTACTTTCGGTTTGCGCTCTGGCTCCCCCGTGTGGCGATCAGAGGAGCCGGAGCACGCCTGTAGTAGCCTGGGTCTCTATGAATGAAACCCAGGCTGCTGTATAGTATTTCCTATGGAGCCTTGCCTGTAATAGGCTTCATAGGAAATATGCAATTGCATTGGAATGTATGAAAATCGCAATCAGATGATTGTAAGTTATAGTTCCCTATGGGAACTATATAAAAGTGTAAAAAAAAAAAGTTCAAATCACCCCCCTTTTGCTAAAATAAAAAATAAAAAAAAATAAAAAAAAATTAAAAATACACATCATGGGTGTCGCAATGTGCGAAAACGCCCATAGTATGAAAATATAAAAAAATATTCCCCCATACGTCAAACAGCAAAACGGAAAAAAGAGTCCAAATGACAGATTCGCCATTTTTGGTCGCTTCATTTTCCACAAAAAATGACATAAAAGGTGATCAAAAAGTCATACACACCCCAAAATGGCATCAATAAAAAGATAAGATTATGACGCATAAAATGAGCTCTGTACATATAATTACAAAAAAGTTATAGGGGTCAAAACATGGTGACAAAAGTAAAACAGATTTTTTCCCACTTTTGAATTTTTTTTTCACTATCAAAACGCAAGTAAACCTATACACATAGGGTATCGCCGGATTCGTACTGACCTGTAGAGTAAAAGTAACTGGTCAGTTTTATCGCACATCGAACTTCGGAATTTAAAAAGCCGCAAAACTGTGGTGGAATTGCTTTTTTTTTGCAATTTCACCCCATTTGGAATTTTTTCCCTGCTTCCCACTACATCATATGCAATATTAAATGGTGGCGTTGGAAAGTACAACTTGTCCTGCAAAAAACAAGCCCTCATATGGCTATGTGAACCGAAAAATAAAAAAGCTGTGGCTATGGGAAGGCAGGGAGCGCAAAACGAAAACTCAAAAAGTAAAAAACCTCCGGTCCTTAAAGGGTTAATGAGAGGTAAGTTTTATATTTATTTTTAAAAGTTACCCTTGTTTTAAATTTTTTTCACTACAGGTGCTTCAAAAGGTTAGAAAAAATGTATTATTATTTAGTTGTTTGCATTTATTTTTGTTCTGTAACTGAAGATGGCATAGACCCAGCAGCTTTGTTGCAGTACGTGTCCTTGTAGCCACGTAAACTTAAGAGGCTCTACTGCTTCCTTTGTACATACCTCTCTATGACTGCTGCATATGTAATAATCAGGAGACAGAAGCGGTAAAATATTTTATAGGAGCCCTCACAGCAGATTCTTTCATTGTTATAAAGAAAGGTAGCGCTGCATGCATTACTATCTTTCTCATCAAAACAATGGTCACCTTGCTGGAACCCAATTTACCACATTATAGTCAATGATATTCAGTGAGGTCTATTACAAACGCACATGTCCATACATTATTACTGAACTATAAATACAAGCAATGGGGAAAAAAGTTTAGCAACAGAGATGACTAAATATCCCCAAACTCAGCAGCAGATTTTATTCGATCTGAATGAATTCGACCTGAATCAAAAGTGCCACATTTATTCTGAAAAGCCACGTATAACACTCTGAAGTAAGTAATGAAAAAAGTAACAACGGCATGTATGACTGTGGGAACCAATGTGGTGGTAATAAACAGACGGATTAATAACACATTGCAGTCTGATATTTGCTCAAAGTTACAAAATGGTTCAAAAATGCCTTCTTCTCTGTTTTTTGAACTGTAAAATGGTGGATGCCATTTTGATGAATTCATGCGGGATGAATTCCAAAAACTTCAGGTTCGTTTGAAACTGACGTTTTTCTGAAATTTGTATCAAATTTCATTGGTTCAGAATAGTTTCCCTTATTTCTAATTAGGAATGTCCTATATTTTGCTTAATATATGGCATATTATAGGTGGCAAACTCTAACAAATAATGATACAAAAGTCATTTCCACATTATAAAAAAATACCTATAAGAAATTGAATATTTTCTCCTAAGTCAACTTTTCATGTAAAGTTTCCTACCGTTTTCCCATGTCATGCACTTTCAGGTAACCAGTCAAGCTTATACAAGACCTCGGGGTTCATGAACCTGGCGACACCATGTATCTGTGCATATCATACAGCACCCATAGAATTCTGTGGGTCCATAAGGTCATACTTTTTTTTTTTACATGGAGGAACAAATATCTATATTTCTTAAAAACCAAATTGTGAGATATAGCCTCATATGCCATGTTATGGATATATTCCTTCCTAGAATTATTGCTTTTAAGGGTGAACATGGTACCTAAGCGGCACCCACAGTGCAATACGGACCGGTAGGATATTCCATGTGTTGCTTTATAGTGTCTGGGCGCATTGCAGCAAGTGTATGAGCCTTCATTTCAAACTGTGTCTCTACCTCCTGCTCAAAGTTGTGTTTGTAACAAATATTTGTGCTTGAAAATGAAGGTAACAGCTGTAAGAATCTCTTCAAGAAAGTGATTTGTAGGATAAGAAAAATATTAAAACATCCTTTGTAAAACAGCTTTGACAGTGCACATATCCAGATAACATATTTACAATCTCCAAAATGAAATGTGGAAAATTACTGAGCCAAAAAGTCCAATTTATTGGTATTGGAATTCTGTCAAGGTTAACGGACGTTCAATTACTCTAAAGTTGTGTATTACTAGTCACAGCTGAAAATGTGAAGAGAATAAATATGGCAGCTCTATAATTCGCCTCCGTCAGAAATATTTGCTGTTTTTTCAGGTACAGCTTTACTAAATCCTCCTCCACACAAACATTAGCTCTCATGCCTTTTTGAGACAAAAAAATGCCACAGAAACAGCATACATTTTTCTTAAATACCCCATATGATTTTTAAGTATTATTATATTATTTTATTTATTTTTTTAGTTTGACGTGCAGCCAGCTCATCAGCAGATAGCCATCCTCTATGATGTCACAGCCCTATAAAAGCCTGATTCTGCCCAGTCTCTGCCATTTTACTGTGAGCTGAGCATAGGGACTGAAATGCCAAGTGATAGGGATAGTGGTTAACAAAGCTTTTAAGTGTAGAACATTAGATAGGGACAGTGCAGGGAAAGTGTAAAGAGATCGTAGGGAGAATTTTTGCACACTGTAGGGAGAGCATAGGAACAGCAAAGGGAGACTGCAGGGACAGTGCAAGATCAGTGCAATCGCTCTGTGCATCTTGTTCATCTGCTGTGCCATTCATTCTTAATCTGTTCTGTTATACATAGACTTACTGTGCATCAGACTTAGTCTCAACAGGCAGTCTAATATATAGGCACAATTACCTAGTTCCTCTGCTGCGGCATTCATAATTAATCTGTTCTGTTATACATAGACTTAGTGTTCATCAGACTTAGGGTCCATTCACACGTCCGTGTGTGTTTTGCGGATGAACGGATCAGCAAAACACGGACATCGCCGGCACTCTCATAGAAAATGCCTTTTCTTGTCCGCAATTGCGGACAAGAATAGGACATGTTCTATTTTTTTCGGGAACGCGATTGCAGACCCGCAAGTGCGGATCCGCAAGTGCGGATCCGCAATTGCGGACCCGGCCGGGACATCGTCTGTCCCCATTGAAATTAATGGGTCCGCAAAATGCGGAACAGAATTGCGGACATGTGAATGGACCCATAGGGAGTCATTTTTTAAGACTGGTGTTTTAGTTGCTGATCTTAATAAAGCTCTATAGCTGGTGGTGGATTGTTGGAGTTATGAAGAGGCAACGGGCTCTTCATAATTTTGGCTGATCCACTGCCGCTTCTAAATGTAGAATGCCTGAAACAGGTGTAGAAAATAATGAATGAGATGGGCCTGCTGACACGTCCCCATCCCCACCCACTTTTTTAGACTTGGTGTGAGTGTTGAGAGGTCGCAGATTGCACCTGAAATACACCAGATAAATGACCCCCTTAAGGCTCTTTCACACTAGCGTTGTTTCTTTCCGTCCTAGAGTTCCGTCGTCGGGGCTCTAGGACGGAAAGAAACTGATCAGGATAATCCTAATGCATCCTGAATGGAGAGAAATCCGTTCAGGATGCATCAGGATGTCTTCCGTTCAGTATGCCAACGTTTTTTGGACGTTGACAAAACCGTAGCATGCTGCGGATTTGTCTCCGTCCAAAAAGCCGGAAGACATGCCGCAATGCCGGATCCGTAATGAATGCCCATTGAAGAGCATTATTCCGGATCCGGCATTAAGCTAAACGTCGATTCGGTTCATCGCCGGATCCGACGTTTAGCGCTGCGCATGCGCAGCAGCCGTTCCGATCGGCGCCCCAGTGTAAGCTGGGGCTCCGATCGGTTACCATGGCAGCCAGGACGCTACTGGAGTCCTGGCTGCCATGGTAAGTACAACGCAGCAGTGTACTTACCTGCGCTGCGGCCGCCAGGCACTCCATTATGACATCACAGGTCCGGGCGGCGCATTGATCTATGCGCCGCCCGGACCTGTGACGTCGATTAAGGAGCACCCGGCCGCCGCAGCGCAGGTGAGTACACTGCTGCTGAGTACCATGGCAGCCAGGACTCCAGTAGCGTCCTGGCTGCCATGGTAACAGTGAAAGCATATTGAAGACTGAACAGGATACTGATCAGTCTTCAAATGCTGTCAGTCCACTTGCGTTCTGACGGATCCGGCGGGACGGAAGTGCCCGCCGGATCCTCAGAACGCAAGTGTGAAAGAGGCCTTAGTCCCAACAGGTGGTCTAATATATAGGCTTGTTTACCTAGTTAATCTGCTATGCCATGTATACTTAATCTGTTCTGTTATAAATAGACTTACTGTGCATCAGACTCATTTTCAACAGGAGGTCTAATATATAGATGAATTTACCTAGTTCATCTGCTGCACCTTAATTAATCTATTCAGTTATGCCTAGACAGTGTGCATCAGACTCATTGTCAACAGGTGGTCTAATACATAAGTGCATTTACCTACAGATGTAGCATGGTTAGCACTCCTTTTTTCTGAGATTTCTGGGTTTGGTTATCTAATTTAAGCAAACATCTTCAATGGCTTTTTTCTCAAGATAATGAAATGAGTTAATAAATTTGAGTTAACAGCGGGAGTGCTAACCCTGCTACATCTGTAGTTCACCTACTGTGCCTTTAATCTTTAAGCTGTTCAGTTATACATAGACTTAGTGTGCATGAGATTCATTGTCAACAGGCAGTCTAATATATAGTAAGTTTAAGTATTTAATCTTCTGTGCCATTTATAATTAATCTGTGCTGATATACATACTTATTGTGCTTCAGACTTAACAGGCAGTCTAATATATAAGCGTGTTACCTAGTTCACTTACTGCGCCATTAATTCCTAATCTGTTCAGATTTACAAAGACTTACTGTGTATCAGACTTATTGTCAACAGGCGATCTAACATATAGGTGCATTTTCCATGTTCATCTGCTGCGCCATTCATAATTAATCTGTTACATTATTGATTCAGTTACTGTACACTATGGCAAACAGACAAATGCCTGAGCCCTCAAAAGGTGGCAAAAATGTTGCTCTAGCTGGTACAAGTAGCAGCAGAGGAAGAAGGGGTGGTGGTAGCAGCGGCCGCAGCAACAGGCCATACCTGCCACTGTCATCCAGCAGTGGTGTTTGGACCAACAATCCAGCTGTACTGGAATGGTTGACTTGGTCTAGAACATCATGTCAGATCACAAAAAATACACACAGAAGGGAGGACAGCACGGCTAGTTTGGTGAGCAATGGGTGCACGTCTCTGGGGGAGTGGTGAGTTCACATACAGGAATTAAATGATTGTCAAAAGTGGAAAAAATCAGATTGAGAAAGCACGTCCTCAAGTGAAGATTTATTCCAGATGCATCTGGAATAAATCTTCACTTGAGGATGTGCTGTCACCATCTGATTTTTTTTTTCACTTTTGTGATCAAAATATACACACACCACACTTAGTTGGCATGGCCCAGGAACCACCTCGGTGCCCTCACCTGTCCTGCAACTGTCTCTTTCTTTTCCTGCTTCTTCTGCTTGGGAAGTAATGCATGCTGCCGACTCTGTTTAGCAAGGACGAGCTTAGTAAGGATGCTCAGCAGCTACAGGCCAGCACAGACTTAGAGGAGGGGTTTGCTGTGTCCTCCCTTAGGCGTGCAAATAGCAATGATGACAGTGGGGTGGGAGCACATGTTGCGAGCGGTCAGAGACATGGCCATGAGACTGGTGAGGGTGACATAACTGAAGACCATACAGTAGTAGATGATGATGATGTAGCAGATCGCATGTGGGAGCTGGGTGAAGAGGGCACATCATCATCAGGGGGTGAGGGTGGCAGCTTGCCCATTAGACAGCAGCAGGGTGGCTGCAAGCTGATGAACCAGTAGGGTGGAAGCAGTGGGAGATCTGGAGCCAAAATCGCCCAGGGTAGACCATATGCTACTCAGTAGCCTATTTGTCAGGAAACAACTAGCGGTGCACGGGGTCATACAAGCGGAAGCAAGCAGTCCTCACAGAGTGGTGGGGGTAAAATGCCATTCTCAGCAGTGTGGGAATTTTTTATCAAGTCGCTGGAGGATTTTAACATGGTGGTATGCAGGATATGTGGGCAGAAGATGAAGCGCGCTCAGGGTGCTAATGTTGGCCCCATGGCTCAGCATCAACACATAGAGTGTCACCATAAAGTGACCTGGGAAAACAGTGGCACTAATATAGTGGTACAGCCTGAAGTATCAACCGCTACATCCGCCAAAGGCCAAATTTAAAAAATATATAAATTAGTCCTAGTGAAAGATGAGTTATCACCAGGAGCAACATATATGTTTTACATGAGAAATCATTTGTCCCCATACGATAAATATTTCTGTAAATGCAAAAATGCAAAAATGTAAAAAAAAAAAACAAGTATATCTCCTGCGTGCTGCATGTTCAAGAGCTAATGGTTATTGTGAGATCTTGCAACTCTGACTAAAGGCTCATGCACATGGCCGTTGTCTGTTTTGCGGTCCGGACAAGAATAGGACATGTCCTATATTTTTGTGGCTGCCACAAAACAGACATACGGATGCGGACAGCAAACGGTGTGATGTCCGCATCTTTTGCGGTCCTGATGATGTGAATAGGTCCCCATCCGACCGGTTTGCAGCATTACAGCAGTTACTGATCAGTAGCATTAATAGAGCATTCACCGATCAGTAACTGCTGTAGCTTTTGTCCTGTTAAAATCAAATGTTTTTACGTTCAGGATTTGGCATGGAATAAATCATAGAGAGATCACTAAAACAGCGTTCTTGATTGTGTCCTACAGGCCTGATGACAGTAGAGATCCTGCCAAATATGAGCACCGAGCTATGAAATACAGTTTAAAAGAAAGCTGTCATGATTCATATAATGGGTATTTATTTGAAACCTGTCACCATGAAAGTGTAATCTACAGCAGCATGATATAGATCAGGAGGAGCTGAGCAGACTGATAGAAAAAAGATTTAATATACAGATGTAGCCGACCTTAAATTGACTCTGATAAGACGCCGTGGACTCGTGGCATCTTGTGATAAAAGCCATTGAAATACATTTAAAGAGTTAGTTAAAATGTTTTTCTCATCTGAGGAAATGGGAACATATTGGTAGGATATACCCCCATTTTCTGATAGGTGTGGGTTCCACCACGCATGACCGGCCAACGCTCCCATTCATTCCTATGGGCCCAACGGAAATAGCCGAGCCAGCACTCGGCTATTTAGGCGGCCCAATAGAAGTGAATGGAGGCCATCTGTGCATGCGCACTTTTGGGGCTCCATCTAGAAGATAGGTGCGGGTCCCAGTTGTGGGACCCACAGCTATCAGACAATGGGGGCAGGGGCATAGTTAAAGGGGGTGCAGAGGTAGCAGTTGCTACCGGGCCAAGGAGCCTGAAGGGGCCCAAAGACACTTGTGCCGCATAAGAAGACACACAAAGCACTGAGGGAAGGGGGGCCCAAGCTGAACTCTTGCACCAGGGCCCAGGAGCCTTTAGTTACGCCCCTGAATGGGGGCATATCCTAGCCATATGCCCCCATTGTCTTAGACAACCCCTTTAACCTTTTTTACTTAAAGTGTTAACCATCAAGTTTAGCATGGCTGCATCTGGAAGTAATAATTTTTTCATTTAAAGGGACCTCAAAATGTTTTAATTGGATATTAACAGTCTATGTGAGAATATACGGCATAATACAAAAAAAGCTTTTGAAGCCACTCCATGTATTCTGCTTCCTGTCCTGGCTCTTTAACTTCTTCTTTCTTTGGACTTTTCGCAAGGCAGTCTTGCTTAAATTTTTCAGTCCGTCGCTCAGAACAGAGAGAGGGGGTAAGTGACTAATTTGGAGCAGCACACATTTCAATAATAAATGCAATGTTCGTCTTTGGGCATCTTTTTTTTTTTTTTGGCTGCATAAGGGAAGCCTGCAAGTGGTTACAAGATTTGGTTGATCGGTGTCTCTGTACATGCATATCACTAATCAGTGTACAACACTGATTAGTGACAATGATAACTGTCAAGGATAGAAAAAATATTCTCTTCTTGACAGTTGTCATTGTCACTAATCAGGGCAGCAAGTGAACAGTGAGTTATTGAAGCAGATTTGTTGTAAATAGGAAAAATGGATGTAAGGATCTGAACGACTTTCATAAGGGCCAAATTATGATAGTTAAATTGCTGGGTCAGGCCATCTCCAAAATAGCAGGTATTGTGGGGTGTTCACATCATGCCTATCAAAAGTGTCAAAAGCAGAACAAGGGTTACCTACACAATATTAGGCAGGTGTTTTTAACCCCATGCCAATATTTTATGTACATGTACATGCCAAAAGGGGTGTAATGGAGCAGAATTAGGGGATGTACCTGCTCATACAATGTGGGTGCTGACTGTTTATGCAGCTGGGAAAATACAAAATAAAAAAATTGCAAAAGTTAAAAGCACCCCCTTTTTACCATTTATCATATGAAAAAAATGAGATAGATAGACAAATAAAATTGGTGACACATTACTAACTGACTGTGTTTATTGTATCCGTGTCCATTTTATTATGTGCTCTCTTTCTCCATAATCACTGCCTCGTTAGTCGTTACCCCTTCATTTCACATCAGTCCTTGTCTCCTACCTTCATCCATGTACAGCTATCATGCATTATTCACCTTTCTTAATCAACATATCCCAGTGTGCAGAAAAAGAAAAAAGTGGGCACCAAAAAACAAACAAAAAAAACACTCTTGCAAATCTTGTTATTCTTTTGCCTCTCATGACATATTTCACCTAACCCTGATCCACCTGTTTCAGCTACTTGTAACTCCTTCCCAATGTCACATTGAAACTTTGCGCATCTCAGCAACATTTGTTGTACATTTTCTATACTCTCTTTTAACTGTCCACTCTGGAATCCATGATCAACTAAGTCATCTGAGCTGCCATCATCATCAGTTCCTGAGACTTCAGCAGAACCAACTCCTATACCAGATCCACTCCAGTGGCTCCTCCGGCCACAAATCCAGGTCCTGATACCAGTCATACATGCCCCTACTCCAATAGAGCTGGACAACACTCCTGAGCTATGCTCAGGAGCAGAAGACTGCAACTGCATTCCAGAGGACGAGGAACTCCAGCAGCGGAGGCCCCAGTAGTCCAACTAGGGCAGGCCAGCTGCATGTTACCAGGACTAAGACTTCCTTGGATCTTTGTTTTCTACCATTAGTTTAGATAGATAGTTAGGGCACCCACCTGGTACCACCAAGAACTGTCCCTCGGGACTATAGCCATTATATTTGGTAGCTAGAATTGTAGACTAGGCTTTGTATATATGTATGCACGTATGTTTTAACCATTTCTCTCTACAGTAATGGGAGGGAGGTTGCCAGGCTACCAGAAGGAAACCACAAGCACAACCCGAGGCTTGCCTTTCATCAAGGGGGTGTGAAGTACCCTAGACCTAGGCGTATCTGCAAATTTTTATTATGTATTGTTATTACTATATATTCTTATGCTTATGGCGTTATTCCAGCAAGAGGAGGAATGATTGGCAATGTGTGGTAACAGGAATGAAACTTACCATTCCACTTCTTCCCTCTTGGTAGGAGTGAGCTGGTCCTGCTTCTTGCCAGGAGGGGAAGTTCCAGTTGAGGCAGCAAGGAGTGAGATAGCACATGGCATATCTCCTACTCCTAGGAACTGTATCCCATTCCCCTCCAGAGGGATATTGAGGAAACAGAGTTCTCCTGCGAGACCCCCCACACTCCAGACAGCCCATCAGAGTTCAGAACACAACCAACTGTTGCAGGAGACAGCAGAGTGAACAGCAAAATTAAAGCATTACAGACACTGCTGTGAGGTAAGGTAAAACAAACAGGCTAGACAAACATCAAGCTAGTATTACAGTGAACACCTATATCCATAAGTTACTACTAGGGCCAATCAATTGAAATAGAACCAGCCATCATACCTCTTCAGCTGGTGCCAGGGAAGAATTGCACTTGCTCCTACTGTATATAATTTCAAGTTATATGTCACACTTAGTAAAAGCACTTTGTGTTTAACTCTGGCCTCATTCTGCAGTACTATAACTTTCAGTGCAACGGACCACAGGGACCCCAGAATACCATTACTACCACTTCATCCTCTGCATCGGCTCCCACAGGGGCTCTTGACTATCTCAATGTCCATCCCCTGGATGTCTACTGGTTTAGGAGGATGTCTGTGCTTGCGGAAGTCCACCACCATCTCCTTAGTCTTCCTAGCTTGGATCTTAAGGTTGTTCCACTGGCACCAATCCACAAATTCCCGGGTCAATTCTCTGTACTTCATGTCATCCTCGTCTTTGATGTGCCCTACTATTCCTCATAAGAATCCCGCAGCTCTTCCCATGCAGTTGTGTTGAAACAATCCCTCAAAGCCTCTTCACTCTCTTCAGACAAAATCCTCACTGTGCGGGTAACAGCTGGATCTCCACGTACAAGTGATTTGTACAAAGGTCGAAGATGCACCAGGTTGCGAGTTGTGATCTGAGCTTTGAGTTGGGGGGACACACATATGTAGCTATCACATTGACATGCAATATTTCCCTGGTAAATAGAAAGGTCTCAGGTCCACAGCTAACAGTTCAATTTCCTTACAGCAAGTTTGAACCTTAATCGCAATGTGCCTACAGTTACACCATTTATTATTCACGAATATCGCCAGCCCTCATCCTTTCCTCTTACCATTCTCGCTTGTCCTGTCTGCCTAACAAAGTTTGAAGCCATCCATGTAGATGACCATATCCAGAGTAAGTCTGGTAAGCCAAGTCTCTTTAAACAGCATAATGCTGTTGATGCCAGGTGAACATCGCCAGTTCATCCATCTTATTTGAGAGAGATCTCACTTTGTCCAGAATGGCGGAGGGGAGAACAGGTCAATAACTTTTCCTCCTGGCCCTTCAAAGAGCTCCAGCTATGCACCCTTGTCTCCTTCTCTTCCTTAGTTTATGGGGGACTCCAGTGTAGTACCATTATGGAAGCGTTCACTAGTATACATTAGGTGATGGGAGCAGGGAAGAAGCGCTGCAAGTGCTTCCGATACTCACCCTCCCTGGTCTTGGTAGGGCCCGTCCTCCACTGTCCTGACCCCTTACAACGTCATGACGTAGTGCGCACACTATGATCTGCTGCTGCTGCTCACAGTCAGGTGACAGTGCAGCGCGGGCTGGAGAAGACAGGGGAGTGATGAGAGAAGTTTTTTATTTTAGTCTGATGGGGATCTAAAAGAAAAGGGCTGATCTGAGGTTTGATGGGGTCTAAAAGAAAAGCGCTGATCTGAGGTCTGATGGGGGTCTAAAAGAAAAGGGATGATCTGAGGTCTGATGGGGGTCTAAAAGAAAAGGGCTGATCTGAGGTCTGATGGGGTCTAAAAGAAAAGGGCTGATCTGAGGTCTGATTGGGATCTGAAAGTATAGGTCTGAAGGGAGTCTGAAAGAAAAGGGCTGATCTGAGGTCTGATGGGGTCTAAAAGAAAAGGGCTGATCTAAGGTCTGATGGGGTCTAAAAGAAAAGGGCTGATCTGAGGTCTGATGGGGATCTGAAAGAATAGGTCTGATGGGAGTCTGAAAGAAAAGGGCTGATTTGGGGTCTGAAAGAAGAGGGCTGTTCTGAGGTCTGTTGGGGGTCTGACATGGAGGGCTGATATGGGGGTCTGATGTGATGTCCTGGTATTTATGGGGGTCTGATCTGAGGATCTGATATGAGGTCTAATGAAAAATATTTTTTTCTTATTTTACTCTACTAAAATCGGGGTGCATCTTATCATCGGGTGTGTCTTATAAACTGAAAAATACGGTAATTCCATCAATAAAGTAAAAGCACATCAAATTCAGAAAACTATACAAAAACTATATTTAAAAAAACATATTCCTATAAATTATACACCATGGAGAAAAGTTCCCATCATACTACATAAATTTATAGTCCATACCATATGTACTTACATATGTACCATAACCTGAGAACATAAACCTGTCAAGAAAACAAGGTAAGAAACATGAAATGGAAAATATATGTCCTAATTCAACATATAAAACAGCTGACATTGTAACCATTGAATCTCCCAAAAGTGCTATTAGGACAGGGATCATCCTTGAATTCCAACCGTTAGACCATCATGTGAGTACCCAGTGTGCTGCTGCGCATTGTGCACTATCTATAAAGCAAATTGCTTGTATGTTTTATGAGAATGATCTGAGTCCTTGAGAAGCTCAATCTCGTGAAAGACATTTCACATTCATATACTGAAGTACAGTGGTACAACAGAATTTAGTCATGATAGAAGAAATAGAATGTCATACTGGCAGATGGGATAGACATCAAAAGCAACAAAGAGAGGGAGATTTCAGGCCTTTACCTTGGAATTCCTCTCTGTGTTCTTCAAAAGCACGAAACCCAGTGGTGTCCTCTCTTTTGTCTATGGCTTTTGTTTGCTCCAGTTCTCTTTTATAAAAAAATCAATATGTCAGAAAATGTTTAAAGATCTTACCTTTCAAAAAAAAAAAAAAAAAAAACTTGATGTCATGTGAAGCCAGGGTTTCCTTCACCAATGGATCTTTTTCATCATGGCTCTTGGTGTCATAGGGAATGAAAGGGTAAATGATTGAATGGAGTACAGTGAGAAGATCTGTAGACCTTAACAGTGAGGACACATTTAGTTTCCTCTAAAATGATTATTTCAGTTATCACTCTTTTTCGTCTTTTTAGTTGCAGATCCCCAAATTGTCATGTGCCTCTTCTGCCATCCAAGATTGTCATACCACTTCTCAACTATTCTGATAGACACTGCATCGGTAGCCCGTGGCACTTCCTACTTGCTCAGCCCTGCTTTTGGATTTGCCGGTACGTTCACTTGAGTATTGTTGACTAATCCTAGGGACGCAGGAAGTATCTTGGGCTATCAAATGCACAGTATGCATCAAGCAGTCTGAGAAACCGTGTTCTGTTCATTCCTGCTCCAGTTAATGTGAATTTGTTTCCTGAACTGGAATGCAACTTTAATTGGGTTTTCTAGTTTTTAGAAAGTAAAAGGTTCATTAGATGTCAGAGGCTGATTGGATCTATAGCCAGCTGACGTTTAATGCAGTATCCTAACAATTTACTCATTCTTGCCATTCCTTAGTCCTACTCCCACCTCTACTGCAGCTGTTAGATGATTGAGAGACCTCAGCCCAACCCGAATGTGCTACAGTTATATTACTGTGTGTTTAGCACAGTAGTTTAGTTTTTTTTATTTAAAGAGATTGTCCTACAAAAGATATCCTGTGGTTTTCAAACCAGCACCTGGATCTGAATACTTTTGTATTTGCTTGTAATTAAAAATTTAATATAGCTACTGAAATCTGCTGTTTGTTGCTTTCCTTAGTTCTCTGTCTACCTCACTGAGGTGGACACACACGCTCAGTTCCATCCTTCAACTACCTCCTGAGCTGTGATAGGGAGAAAGTTGCAGCAGAAAGGACACATCTTCAGAGCTTCAAATTTGATATGAATTTAACAAAGGAATTGACAAAGACACCGTTATGTACTAAATTATGTCTGATTTTCATTTTCACGCTCCCCAAATTGATTCACAATGGTCATTCACTGCCCCCCTACCAGGCCCATAGCCCTGGGCCCTACATTACTACTATGCTAGCTCCTGAGTCCTGACCCTAGTCTTAGCCAGGCTCCCTGCAAACATCATGGCAGCCTCCAGTCACACTGTACATATGTGCTATGCAGGGCCGGCGTCAGCACCCAGCATACCCAGGCAAGTGTAGGGGCCCACTGCTCCTGGGGGGGCCCACTATGGAAGCCACTGCTTCGGGCCCTGAGGGTAGAAGGGGCCCAGGAGCAGTAGCAGAGCCGCAGCATCAGAGTGGAGAAAGGGAGCATCAACAGCATGCAGAAGGTGGCTGCTGCTGTCCCTCTTACAAGTTCCTGTGCTGCGGAGCTTCAGACATTTTGCTTTACAAGCTTTAGACATGCCCCCTCTACACAGGATGTGCTGCCTGAGGAGGAGAGAGACAGCAGGGCTGGAGCAGCAGTGTGCAGACAGTCTGTGAGTGAGTCTGTACTGTGACTGTCTCTTCTCTGTAAATAGTCCATTAAAATTGAAAATAAAAACAAAATAAATAAAAGTTCAGCACTGTGTTACTGTTGGCATTTTGTTGGCTTTGCAGACCTCCGAGTGAAGCGGGCTCATTCACAAACAGTAATTCAATACAAAAAGGTTCTGCTGGATGCTGTAGACAAGCAGCTCCATGCTATTTAGTTGTTTTACTGCCTAATTAAGCAGTTTGCCTCCATGACACCTGCCCTATTTCATCCTCATGGAGCCCCTGCTGTCTCCTTTCCACCCTCATGTATCTAGAGCTCCTGTTCCACCCTCCTATCTCCTATTCCTGCCCTGCACAGACCTCCTGCCCCTACTTGTATGAATCCTCCTCATTACCTGTACTGTGCCCTCTTATACCCTTTCCCTTTTATCCAGTCACTGTATGGTGGTGCTATCCAGTTACATAGCAGTGTTATCCAGTTACTGTATGGCGGTTTTATCCAGTCACTGTATGGAAGTATGCAGTCACTGTATGGTGGTGTTATCCAATAACTGTATGGCAATAACTGTGTCCCCTTCCCTACCCATGCCACCTTTTTTAGACCTGGCATGAGTGGGGAAAAGTTGCAGATTGCGGCGCACCACAATCGTTGTCAAAAATACGCCTTATATTGGCAGGGGGAGGGGGGGAGAGTCCCGTTCGTACAAAAATTTGCTGTGGAGCCCAGTCAGTTCTAGATAGCGAGGGCCTCTTATACAGTAATACATAATGACCCCAGTGCCCCCCAATTAATATAATGATCCCCAATGACCTTCCATTCAGTATAATGACCCCCAGTGACCCCATACAGTATAATGACCCCCAGTGCCCCTCCATACAGTTTAGCCCCCAGAGTTGGGGGCACTGGAGGTCATTATTCTGAATGGAGTGCCACTGTAGGGTCATTATACTGTGTGGGGGGGGCACTGGTGGGGCATTATACTGTGTGGGGGGCCATTGGAGGTTATTATACTGTGTGTGGGGGCATTGGGGGGTCATTATACTGTATGGGGGCCACTGGGGGGTCTTTATACGGTGTGGGAGCCACAAATGCCACAAGGGGGCCCACTTCGAGTTATCGCCCAAGGGTCTTCATGAACCTGGAGCCGGCCCTGGTGCTGTGACTGACAGTATATAAATGCACTGTAAGGAGGATTGAGTATGATGTTCACTACGCAAGAAGGAATAAACCCTTCCATATGCCCTCCCCACTCATTCTTCATGGTTGCAACCAACACTGGCTGCCTGCTATAGTGCTACTTCTCTCTCACTCAGGCAGTGCTGAAGGACCTCTACAGAGTAAAGACAATGTGCAGCTTTGATGAGCCTTGGGCCCTATTCGGGCAGAATCCAGTTTGAGCGCTGCCTGGGTGAGGCACCCAAAGAGGGCGGGGGCCCAAAGACACATCACAGCTGTGTGCGCTGCCTTCTCTCTACACAGTAAGGGATCATGCACACGACCGTATGTAATTTGTGGTCCGCAAAACATGAATCTGCAAAAAAAAAATAGACGACATCCATGTGACATCCGTGTTGCATCAGGTTTTTTTGCAGATCCATTGTAACAATGTCTGTCCTTGCCCACAAAACGGACAAGAATAGAACATGTTCTATTTTTTTTGCAGAATGGACATACAGAGACGGAATGCACACTGAGTCATTTCTTTTTTTTTTTCAGTCCCATTGCCATAAATGGTTCCGCATACAGATCTGTAATAAACGGAATAGAAACGGAAGAAAAATACATTCGTGTGCATGAGCCCTAACGCTGACATTCTGTAAGACTCTAATAGTGTGCGTTATTAACAGAAGCCACAAAGTTGTGCCGGTTTCATCCTCCAACAGATCCCAACGGCCCCCAATGGATTCTGTGGATGTATAATAGAGTAAATCAAGATGCCATTATTTGCATCTAGCACTATTCTTGCTATATTGTCTCATAGTTAATGGGGTCCTTCAAAGCAAATGTGAATTCAACTTTTCCCTTTGGCTCTTACTCTTAGTCGTTCGAATCTTATGAAAACGGCAGAAATCTATAGACTTGTAATTTTTCTTTATTATAAATGGCTACCAGTCCTGCTCGGTTTTCATCTATTTTCTTTTTTTTTTTCCCTGCTGTTATTGTATTGTCTGATTGTATCCTTGAAAGCTCCTACTGTGTTTCCCATCTGTAAACAGAATCCTCGCCTGCCACATACACATTTATTTTCCCATCCCATGGATCCTCACCTTCACCTTCATCAGGGAGACCTGAGCTATTTGGTAGACTTGCTGTAAATTTGCTATATATATATATAGTTTGTGCTATTACGCCTGTAACACCTGTCTGAAAGTTTTCGCTGTGATTTATCTTCATGGCTTCATAACTTACAAACCAGTAATGTGCTTTATTTCTTCAGTAATCATTGGTAGTTTAGGAAATCCTTGTTGCATATTGTTTTTATTCTCTCTTTGCTCACAGCATAGTCGTAATAAAACAAGATTAATGTGCACTTATCACCTGAGTGCAATGGAAGAGGCTTCTTAATGAGATGAACAGTGCTCGTAAGAAGGTAGTCCATGGGTTCACAAGCAATCAATGTATTATTTGTATTTGAATAGTAAAGTGAAGCTTTACCATAAGCTGCATTAAATGGGTTGTACAATTCATGAAAATTTACATTACTTAAATGGCAAAAAGTAACTCACTAACATACTTTAATAGTATCACCACCAGAGCCACCATCGGAGGACTACAAGTGTAAATGTTTTCAGATGCAAGGTCTAGTAGGTCTAAAAAAGGATCACACACTGTCCTGTCAACTACCATCCAACGCCAGTAAGGCTGATTTCACACTTCAGTTATTTGGTCAGTTATTTCCATCAGTTATTGTGTGCCAAAACTAGTAGTGAAGCCTACTCAGAGACCAGGTGTAAAGATAGTGGAGTCTCTCTGTTAGAACCAGTTTGGCGGATGCTAAACTATGGCAGGGAGTCTATGGAAACCTTGGAAATGTTCAACTTTGATTTTTTTTACAAGGAGAAGGAGCTTGCAATGCTGTAAAGTAACAGAAGAAGTAAAATTCATCATAAATCCCCGGTACCTCCTGTGTCAACAGTTCCCAACAATGACATGTCAACACAGCATGCGACCCAAGCAACTGATCAATGGTCCCAGCAGTGACCTGGGTGGTTGGCTGCACTGGTTGCATGTTGTGTTGACACATCATCGTTGGAGCGAGGTGAATTTCCAACCTTTCATATTGACTCGCTTGTCAAAAAACTCCCTTCTCTACTATACGTGCCCACCAAGCGTACACAGTGGTTTGCAAGAAAGTAATTGGGACACATGAGGGAGACAATAAAACTCTTGCCATATGTAAACAATGCAGTAAGCTTTTAGCTAGAATAATCTCTCAACAGGACAAGAAAAGGAATGCCATTACCTCGATTTGTAATTTAAATGGTGCGATTCAATTAGAGTTAGAGGGAATTGGAGATATCTTTCTGCAATATTTTTCCCAGATATATACAGCTTCACCCGGTTTGACATCTGACCTAGCGAGGCAGTTCCTGGAGAGAATTTCCCTGCCGATGTTAACGGGGGACCAAAAATATTTTTTGGAAAGAGAATTGTCTCTTTTGGAGATCCAGGAGGCCCTGAGGTCTATCTCTGGGAACTCATCGCCAGGGTCAGATGGCCTACCATTCGAATTCTATCGTAAGTATGGCGATGTCATCCTTCCCCATTTATTAGAGGTATTTTCTCAAGCTCTACAGGGAGGGGCTCTACCACAGTCTATGATGGAAGCTTTGATAGTTCTGGTTCCAAAAAAAGATAAAAATCCAATGGATTTGAGCTCTTATAGACCAATCTCCCTAATAAATACGGACGTTAAGTTATTATCAAAAGTCCTTGCTAATAGGCTCTCTCGGGTTATATCATCTATCGTCCATCCAGATCAAAATGGCTTTATGCCAAAAAAGGGTACCCAACTCAACTTACATAGGTTCTTTTCTAACATTCAGTCTCCTGGGAGCGGTGCCCGCTCCATCCTGTCATTGGACGCCACTAAGGCGTTCGACAGGGTTGAGTGGACATTTCTCTGGGAGGTGATGAAGAAAATGGGCTTTGGCCCTAAATTTATGGCGATGGTTCAGCTGCTTTATAAATCTCCAGTGGCCAGGATTAAGATCAATGATATGCTGACAAAGGGCTTTGTATTGGGAAGAGGCACCCGTCAAGGCTGTCCCCTTTCCCCTTTTTTGTTTAATATTTATATTGAACCTCTGGCCGCTTGTATAAGGCAAGACTTGATAGTGGCTGGTTTTGGTGTGATGGGGGAGCAGGAGCGTATATCCCTTTATGCAGATGACATTTTGTTTTTTTTACATCAAACAGGAAAAACTCTTCCTCGAATAATGGAGTTAGTTAATTTATTCTCTGACTCTTCAGGCTTGGAGGTTAACTGGGAGAAAACTGCCCTCCTCCCTATAGATGAACTGCGAGAATCTATGGAAAACTTGCCTAACCGGTTATTGATCTCCGACTCAATAAAGTACCTGGGGATAACAGTTTCCGCCAAAATTCAAGACTATTTACAACTGAACTTGATTCCTTTATTGACAAAGCTGAGATCGAAAATTAGGATATGGCAAAAAATTCTGACGGCTAGGGCGGACAGAATTTCTTTAAAAAAATGGTGGTGCTGCCCCAGGTTCTTTATGTTCTTCGTAACTCGCCTATATGGATTGAAGATAAGTACTTTAAATTGATAGAGCGGATGATTAATGATTTGTTATGGGGGAGGAAACGTGTGAGATTAAAGGCGTTTTATTTTTCCATGCCCTATAATAGGGGAGGTCTTAATCTCCCCTATTTTAAGGGTTATTTCATGGCCTCTCAACTCTGCTTTTTTAATGACTGGGAAAATAGCCATCTCTGCAGAAAATTGGTTAAAGATTCAGGTTTTTTGGGCCTATTTACAGTACTAGAGTCTGATTATTTATTTAATATACAGACTGACTATAAATTTTTCTGCAGAATGGCTACAAAAGCCTGGCTGGTTATAAGGAGCTGGTTTAAAGTTGAAGCATCACTTATTTGTACTCCATTATGGCATAATTTAAAGCTTTTGAATCTAGAGGATCTGAATTGTCGCCAATACTGGAGGATAAGAAATATTCAATATTTGAACCAAGTGGTTAAGGGTGGACAAATCCTGTCTTGTATGGAGCTAAAACAAAACGAAAATGTAGGTGAGGTGGCTTGGTATGCGTATTTTCAGTTGAGGTCGGCACTTTCTAGTATTCACTCACTTAATGTAGACACCCCCGAATTTCTGCACGATTAGATTTCTAAGAAAGGTGGTATGAAAGTTAAATTATCACATTGTTATAGACACTTGATGAAAATATTTTTTTCTGAATGTCTTTCTCCAGGACAGCGATCCTGGTCTGTTTCACTGTCAGAGGTGGGCCCCCCAGATTGGGAGAACGTAACGGATAATTTAAGTCAAGTCTCACACAATTTTAATCATACTGTTGTACAGTTTAATATTTTACACAAAATATATGTGACACACTTATGGCTCCACAAGAGAGGATTTAGAGTTTCCTCTGATTGCCCCCGATGTGGTGACCCCAGGGCAGATCATTTACATCTGTTCTGGGATTGCCCCATGGTGCGCAATTATTGGAGAATGGTTCAAACAACCTTGACCCAGAGACTTAAAATTGTTATTCCCCACTCTCCTAAAGTTTGGGTTTTGGGGGATTTATCGGAGGTTAATTGTCAAATTATAAAGCGCCGGTTTTTGTCCAAAGTGATGTTTTTAGCAAGGCTTCTTGTATCTAGAAATTGGTGCTCCTCTTCTGCCCCTGACTGCAAGAACTGGTTAAGCTTGGTCAGGAAGGTGAAAAGTTATGAGAAGATCCTGTACAGCCAAAGAGGGTCCTATGCAAAGTGGGATAGTACCTGGAAGGAATGGGACGGTTAAGTAGTTGTTTGTTTGCTTGTGTTTTTTTTTTTTTTTTTTATCCCTGCAGAGTGGGGGGGGGTTGGGGTTGTGGGTTGGGTTGGGGATGATTGTGTAGTTCTGTTTTCATATAAATTTGTATATTTCGAGATAATAAAAACTTTACAAAAAACAAACAAAAAAAAAACAAAAAACAATGCAGTAGTAGGAAAAAGCTGCCAAATTTGTTAACACACTGTATAATTTGAAAACTTTTGATCTGCCAGTAGGAGTAGCTATTTGATGGCCACAAAAACGAAGCCACTGACCAATAATTAGTCAATGAAAATCATCATGATTCATTTGGATTTGAAGGACACATCATATCCATCATAGCTCCTGTAAAAGCGAAAGCCACAACATCAGTGTCAAACCTAACTGTGGTGTGAAAGTCTACAGGACACGAGTGGAAAACCTAGATCGTCACACTAAATATTGAATACTACGTAACGTTATCTTTACCCTAGGTCAGTGGTGGCGAACCTATGGCACGGGTGCCAGAGGCGGCACTCAGAGCCCTCTCTGTGGGCACCCGCACCCTGGAAATTGTCTATTGTGTACCAATATGCCTTAGACTTTTCCTGCCATTCATCAGCGCAAGGTGCACTATGAACAGCACAGGCAGCGCATTTTATGTAGGCGGCTATTATAGCTAAATGATAAAGCACATGGAAGATATACTATACTGGACTGTAGTACTCAGGTTAAATTGCAGTGTTGGCACTTTGCGAGAAATAAGTAGGTTTTGGGTTGCAGTTTGGGCTCTCGGTTTGTAAAAGGTTCGCCATCACTGCCCTAGGTGACCCTCACAACCCTATACAGAAGCCTATAGATAGCTACAGGACCTACTTGTGGCCTAAATGAATCAAAATGTATAGAAAAAAAAATTAAAGATTCAAGTGAGTTTCTCCCTTTTTACATGTAAGGTTTCATCAGAAGAATAAGTCATATGGGCAGAGTATACAAGACAGTAAAGACACAAACATAAAAGAGACAATGTGGCCAATGATGAAGCATATCTGTAGGATAGACAAATGATAGTACTGGCATGTTGAAAAAGCTACCCCTATCTTAATTATGTGACACGGGAAGAATATAGATGATTATAGTGCTATGGGCGAATACACTGTCATGAGCTAAACTAAAAAGTAATAAGACGGACTGTCATCATGCACGTAAGGAGGTTTTGAGAGAAGATGACACTTCATGGCTCAGTATAGTGGTTCTTGACAAATCACAGAAGAAATACAAATCTGAAAAATATGGTCAACCCAAGTTCTCATGGTGGTGCCAGTACTCTATTAAAACATACTTTTTATAGGTATGCAATCCCAACAATCAAAGGAAACAGACAATAAATACATGCAAGGTCAACTAGACATATTGTATAAGGCCCCTTGCAGACGAGTGAGTTTTCCGCGCGGGTGTAATGCGTGATGCGAACGCATTGCGTCCGCACTGAATCCAGGCCCATTTATTTTTGTTTTTCACGTATCACTTGTGCGTTGCGTGAAAATCGCAGCATGTTCTATATTCTGTGTTTTTCACGCAACGCTGGCCCCATAGAAGTGAATGGGGCTGCGTGAAAATCGCATCGCATCAGCAAGCAAGTGCGGATGTGATGCGTTTTTCACGGATGGTTGCTAAGAGATGTTGTTTGTAAACCTCCAGTTTTTTATCACGCACGTGAAAAACGCATCAATGCGCATTGCACCCGCACGATAAAAAGTGAACAACTGAATGTAATCACAAACAAAACTGAAAGAACTTGCTTGCGAAATCGCGCATTTTCCATCAGGCTCGTCTGCAGGGGGCCTAACTAATCAGCAGGGAATCGGGATATTACGATTAGAAGAACATGTCATCATTGTATAAACTCCATTTCTCAATAATATACTCCATTTGATAAATCTGCAATGATGAAAGGTAGAGAAGGTAATTGATGTGGTGGGTAGAGGACAGTGTCCCTACAATTTTATAAAGTAGCCATGCCTAGATGCAGAGTAATTACCCAAAAATGGATGGCTTTGCCTGTATTAGTGCCTGTTTTTACCTTTATCAACCAAACTTTCCTTCATGTTCTTGGTCCCCATGGGGTTCCGATCCGTGCTTCTGTTCTGCATCTCCGTGATTGTGGACCCATTCAAGTGAATGGGTTCACATCTGTGATACAGAGTGCACATGTGCCGGTGCCCATGTATTGCGGACCCGCCGTATGCGGGCCGCAATACGGCCACCAGAACACAACGTTCGTGTGCAAGAGGCCTAAGCAGGCAATTGTCTAAAACAGTTCAGAAGGAAAGGTGTAGGGTTAAAAATATACAAAAACCTCTTAATTGTATGTACACTAATGCCAGAAGCCTGACTAACAAAACTGGGGAACTGGGGAACTGGAATTAGTGATGTGTGAGGAGGACCATGACACAGTGGGAATAACTGAGACATGGCTGGATGATTAATATACAAGGTTACAGTCTGTTTAGAAAGGATTGTCAAAACCGCAGAGGAGGGGTGGGGGGGGGGGGTCTGCCTTTATGTAAAGTCCTATCTAAAGCCCACAGTCCAAGAAGATATAAGTGAGGGACAAGAACATGTGCAGTCACTGTGGGTAGAGATACATGAAGCCAAAAACAATAATAAATTACTAATAGTAGTTTACTATAAACTACCTAATATGTCAGAGTCCACAGAAAATCTATTACTAAACGAGATAGACAAGGCCGCAAATCATAATGAGGTGGTTATTATGGGGGACTTCAACTACCCAGATATAGACTGGGAAACTGAAAGCTCTACATCCCATAAAGGAAACAGGTTCTTGGCAATAACCAAAGACACCTCTCCCAACTGGTTCAGGATCCGACTAGAGGGACGGCCATACTGGACTTAGTTTAACCAATAGACCTGACAGAGCAACAGATGTGCAGGTTGGGATCGCCTGGGAAATAGTAACCATGAAGTAATACCCTTCCAATTATCATTCAAAAGAGCATTTCTACAGGGAGGAACAAAAATACCAAACTTCAAAAAAGCTAAATTTAGCCAACTAAGCGAGGCCAAAGGCCTAACTAACTGGGACAAAGTCCTTGAAAACAAAAATACAGCCACAAAATGGGATATCTTTAAAAGCATCCTAAAATCTCATTGTGAGAGGTACAGGTTAGGTAAAAGGTTAAGGAACAAAAAGAAACCAATGTGGATAAATAGATATGTAAAAAAAGTAATAAATGACAAAAAGAAAGCATATAAATCACTGAGACAGGAGGGTAGCGAGAAAGCACTGAAAAACTATAAGGAAAAAAAATAGAACATGTAAAAAACAAATAAAAGCGGCCAAACTAGAGACCGAGAGATTATTTGCCAAAGAGAGTAAAACGAATGCTAAAATGTTCTTCAAATATATAAATGTTAAAAAGTATAAATCTGAAGGTGTCGGCCCTTTAAAGAGTAATGAGGGGGGAGTTGCAGAGAACGATGAGGAGAAAGCAAAGCTGTTAAATATTTTTTTCTCCAGTGTATTCACTGAGGAAAATAAACTGTCAGATGAAATGCTGAATGTAAAAATAAATCCACAATTAAAAGTGTCCTATCTGACCCAAGAAGAAGTACAACAGCGACTGGAAAAGATTAAAATAGACAAATCGCCAGGACCGGATGGCATACACCCCTGTATCCTAAGGGAATTAAGTAATGTCATAGCCATACCCTTGTTTCTGATATTTGTGGACTCTATACTGACATGGAATGTTCCACAGGATTGGCGCATAGCAAATGTGGTGCCAATATTCAAAAATGGTCGAAAAAGAGAGCCCGAAAACTATAGGCCGGTAAGTTTAACATCTGTTGCGGGGAAACTATTTGAAGGTTTTCTGAGAGATGCTATCTTAGATGATCTCAACGGAAATAAGCAAATAACGCCATATCAGCATGGCTTCACGAGGGATCGGTCATGCCAAACCGACAGAAATAAGCAAATAACGCCATATCAGCATGGCTTCATGAGGGATAGGTCATGCCAAATGAATTTAATCAGTTTCTATGAGGAGGTAAGTTCTAGACTTGACAGCGGCGAATCAATGGATGTCGTATATCTGGACTTCTCCAAAGCATTTGACACTGTACCTCATAAAAGGTTAGTATATAAAATGAGGATGCTCGGACTGGGAGAAAATGTCTGTATGTGGGTAAGTAACTGGCTGAGTGACAGAAAACAGAGGGTGGTTATTACCGGTACACACTCATTTTGGGTCACTGTCCTTAGTGGAGTACCTCAGGGGTCAGTACTGGGCCCTATTCTTTTCAATATATTTATTAATGATCTTGTAGAAGGCTTGCATAGTAAAATATTAATTTTTACAGATGACACTAAAGTAATTAAAACTGAAGAGGACAATATCCTGCTACAGAGAAATCTGGATAGATTGGAGGCTTGGGCAGATAAGTGGCAGATGAGGTTTAACACTGACAAATGTAAAGTTATGCACATGGGAAGGAATAATACACCCGTACATACTAAATGGTAAAACACTTGGTAACACTGATATCTAGGAAAGGATCTAGGAATTTTAATAAACAGCAAGCTAAGCTGCAAAGAACAGTGTCAGGCAGCTACCGCCAAGGCCAATAAGATAATGGGTTGCATCAAAAGGGGCATAGACGCCTGTGATGAGAACATAGTCTTACCATTTTACAAATCACTAGTCAGATGACACATGGAGTACAGTGTACAGTTCTGGGCTCCTGTGAACAAGGCAGACATAGCAGAGCTGGAGAGGGTTCAGAGGAGGGCAACTGAAGTAATAACTGGAATGGGGCAACTACAGTACCCTGAAAGATTATCAAAATTAGGATTATTCACTTTAGAAAAAAGACGACTGAGGGGAGATCTAATAACTATGTATAAGTATATCAGGGGTCAGTACAGAGATCTCTCCCATCATCTATTTATCCCGAGGACTGTGACTGTGATGAGGGGACATCCTCTGGGTCTGGAGGAAAGGTTTGTACACAAACATAGAAGAGGATTCTTTACGGTACGAGCAGTGAGACTATGGAACTCTCTGCCTGAGGATGTGGTGATGGTGAGTACAATAAAGGAATTCAAGAGGGGCCTTGATGTATATATTAGTATTTACACATTTATTTTGTGCCATACATTTTTTACAATTACAAAAAAAATATATAAAATATATACATTTAATTTAGCCTTGGAGTCAGTGCTTGGGGACACCCAGTATATTTAAATCTAATTTAGCCTCCATTTCTGCTGAGATTCAAACTCACAACCTTTTACATTAGAGCCTAGAACCTTAACCACTATGCTATACAGCTACATTTAAACCTGCAGTAAAATATAAAATGATACTTCTTCTGTATAGGAATACTTACTACATGACAAAGTACTATGAGGTTTTTCTGACACAGTTTATAATTCAGCTTTGTAGATGAGTGGTTAAGGTCCTTAACTCTAACTTCAAATCCCAGCAGTAACTTTTCAGAAATAGAGGCTAAATTAGATTTAAATACTCTGGGTGTCCTCAAGCACTGACTCAATATATGGACATACAGTGAGGAATAGAAGTATTTGAACACCCTGACATTTAACAAGTTCTCCCACTTAGAAATCATTTTGAGATCTGAAATTCACATTGTAGGTGCATTCCGACTCTTAGAGACAGAATTTAAAATAAAAATCAGAAAATCACATTGTATGATTTTTAAAGAATTTATTTCTCTTGCACTGCTGCACAAAAGTATTTAAACACCTGAGAAAATCAGTGTTAATATTTGTTACAAAAGCCTTTGTTTGAAATTACAGAGGTCAAATGTTTCCTGTAGTTCTTGACCAGGTTTGCACACACTGCAACAGGGATTTTGGCCCACTTCTCCACACAGATCTCCTCTAGATCTGTCAGGTTTCGGGGCTGTCGCTGAGCAACACGGAGTTTCATCTCCCTCCAAAGATGTTCTATTGGATTTAGGTCTGGAGACTGGATAGGCCACTCCAGAACCTTGATATGCTTCTTATAGAGCCACTCCTTGGTTATCCTGGCTGTGTGCTTCGGGTCTTTGTCATGTTGGAAGACCCAGCTACGACCTATTTTCAATGCTCTGACTGAGGGAAGGAGGTTGTTGCTCAAAATCTCAGAATAAATGGCCCCATTCATCCTCTCTTGAATACAGTGCAGTCGTTCTGTCCCCTACGCAGAAAAGCACCCCCAAAGCATGATGTTACCACCCCCATGCAACTCATCCTTCTTTTTCCTCCAAACACGACAAGTCAAGTTTAGACCAAAAAGTTCTACTTTGGTCTCATCTGACCACATGACTTTCTCCCATGCCTCCTCTAGATCATCCAGATGGTCATTGGCAAACTTCAGACAGGCCTGGACATGTGATGACTTATGGTCCCATCTTTCTTCATGTCATTGACCAGCATCTCCCTTGTAGTTCTGGACTGATTCCTCACCTTTCTTATCATCAGTGATACCCGACGAGGTGAGATCTTGCATGGAGCCCCTTGCCTTTCTCCGATGCCTCCTCTAGATCACGGGTGTCACACATGTGGCCCATGTGGCCCGTGTAGCCGCCGCCGGCCGCCTTCACCTTTTATTAAGTGGTGGTGGCGCTTGCTTGTGGACGTGAAGGCAGCAGCAGCTGGTGGGGGCGGGCCTGCGGCGGGCGGGAGTCAGTGACTGGACTGACAGCAGTCCAGACCAAGCGGAGGCACTAGGCAGCACACTCAATGATGAGTGACACAGTGCCAAAAGGTCGGGGAGTGGGACTCAGGGGGCGGGCTCAGAGTTGTGGCGCCGCTCAGGAGGACTTCAGGGTGAGGATAGTCTCACAGTCAGTCACAGACAGTGCCCTGCAGCTGCTCCAGCCTCTTGGTCTCATCAGCTCAGCCTGTGTGTGTGTTGTGTGTCCACACACCACCACTGCCCACTGTGCCCAGCCCAGGCTGCCCAGTGCTCTGCTCCACTCCAGATGTGAGATAAAGTAAGTGACTGTGCCTTGCCTTCACCTATCACCTTGCTACTGATAATTTAATCTCCATTCTCCAGTGCTCCTCACAGTATAAGGCAGCCTTCCTGGCTGCATACATGCAAATGATGCACTGTTCAGGGGGATCTGGATGTCACTGTTATGGGGGGATCTGGATGTCACTGTTATGGGGGGATCTGTGGATGATACTGTTATGGGGGGATCTGTGGATGATACTGTTATGGGGGGATCTCTGGATGATACTGTTATGGGGGGATCTGTGGATGACGTACTGTTATGGGGGATCTGTGGATGACGCACTGTTATGGGGGGGATCTGTGGATGACGCACTGTTATGGGGACATCTGTGGATGACGCACTGTTATGGGGGGATCTGTGGATGGAGCACTGTTATGGGGTGATCCCCCATAACAGCGTTATCCACAGATCCCCCATAACAGTGTCATCCACAGATCCCCCATAACAGTGATATTATGAACAATGGGGGTTCTTAAAAAGTGCTATTGTTGGGCAAAGTTTGAGGCCCTTTGAGGGTGACCAAACTGCTGATGCGGCCCCCGATGAATTTGAGTTTGACACCCCTGCTCTAGATCATCCAGATGGTCATTGGCAAACTTCAGACAGGCCTGGACATGTGATGACTTGAGCAGGGGAACCTTCCATGCAATGCATGATTTGAAACCATGATGGCGTAGTGTTCTACCGACAGTGACCTTTGAAACTGTGGTCCCAGCTCTCTTCATGTCATTGGCCAGCTCCTCCCTTGTAGTTCTGGGCTGATTCCATACCTTTCCTTTCATCAGTGATACCCTACGAGGTGAGAACTTGCATGGAGCCCAGTCCAAGGGAGACTGACAGTTGTCTTTAGCCTCTTCCATTTTCTAACAATTGCTCCAACAGTTGATCTATTTTCACCAAGCTGCTTGGCAATTGCCTCATAGCCCTTTCCAGCCTTGTGGAGGTCCACAATTTTGTCTCTGGTGTCTTTTGACGGCTCTTTGGTCTTGTCCATAGTAGTAGGTGGCATCTGACTGACTGTGGGGTGGACAGGTGTCTTTAAAGAGCTCAGACAGGTGCTACTAAGTTAGATTAATGAGTGGAGTAGAGGTGGACTTTTTAAAAGGCACAGTAACAGGTCTTTGAGAGCCAGAATTCTTGCTGATTGCCAGGTGTTCAAATACTTATGTGCAGCAGTGCAAGACAAATAAATTATTTAAAAGTTATTCAATGTGATTTTCTTATATTTTTTTTTTTATTCTGTCTCTCAGAGTGGGAATGCACCTACAATGTGAATTTCAGACCCCTCCATGATTTCTAAGTGGGAGAACTTTCTAAATCGCAGGGTGTTCAAATACATCTGTTCCTCACTGTAGCTATATATGGAGTCAGAGCAGAGACTCCTAAGCTGGGGGATTCACTCACTGTACTGCGATCTTCTGCATAGACCTCAGTGGGACCCGGCACCCTCCCCTCTTCAGAGCAGCGGGTGCCTGGTTTAATGCTCGGGTTCTCCAATTGACTTCCATTGTGCTCGGTAGAGCATCCGAGCATCCCAAAGTGTTCTACTCGAGCACCAGAGCACACAAGCACTTTGGTGCTTGATCAGCACTATTCCTTATACAAAGAAACTAGCAATGAAACCTTCAGAGGAGCATTTTATATTACTTTATTGTACTTTATCACAAAGTTCGGTACACATTAGGACTATTATGATCACATGATAAAGTTACTTGTCCATGTTATTATATTGAACGGTTCATTGGATGTAGAAATGCATTTACAGAAAGACATTGCTTGGGTCTGTGTAAATACTCTTTCAGGTAAATGAACACATTTTTATTAACAATCTACTGAGAACCATTCATATCACTGCTGAAACATAAAAAGCACCGAAAGCCAGTATAAACAAAAGAATAGGGACATTATTACCTCAGTTCCCCTGCCTAGGCCAGGATACTATTAATTCACTTAATTCTATTAAATTCTATTTTTCATGACTGTCAACTCTGAGCGCTTCTTAATGAAATCCTTAAGTATGTTCCTGGAGTAATATTAATGTAAAAAGAAAACAGTGTGCAAATGAAATAGTTTGGGGCCACAGTCCAATTGACTTTTTATGAGCATATACAGTACATATATACCCATATAATGATCGCTTAGAGATAGTTAATCTAAAAAAAAGTCTATGTAATATTATATACAGCTTGATTGTTGAGTATGTCTATATTTCCATGACAAATTACAGATCAGAGCTACCCGTTTCAGCTTCAAAGGGGTTTCCGAGGAATTTCCATATAAATGCTTCATGTTAGGCATTCTAGATACAATAATGGCACAATGGAGAACTAGCCCAATCTTATGTCCATTGCTAGACTATCAGAGGTTCCTCCCCTGGGTCCAGGCTTTGAAATAGTAAAGGACCACAAAGGACCAGCAGAAGACAATCCATTTGAAGGTGGCTTTGGGGCCAATCATTTGCCATTTCTATAAAATCTCATTATTGATGTGTTCGGTGTGCTGTGATACCAACTAATATTAAATGTGGATGTGCAAATGTTCTATATAAATCTATGTTTAAATGTTTGTGAACCCTTGAGAATTTTCACACAAGTTCTAAAAGTAGATAAAGATAACCAAATCAAACAAATGAGCCAAACATATTAGACTTGTTAACTTATTTATTGAGGAAAAAATTACCATATCATGTTTGTTGGTGGCAAAAGTATGTCAATCTTTAGGATTAGCAGATTATCTGATAGTGATTTTTGTCAGAGATTTCTAATCAATGGGATGGTAACCAAGTTTGAGTGAGTGACCTGTTTTATTTAAAAAACAGGCATCTAGCAAAGAACAGGGATCTAGCAAATGCATTTTTGTGAAAGTGTATCATGGCTCAAGCAAAGGAGATTTCTCAAGACCTCAGAAGAAGAGTTGTTGATGCTCATCAGGCTGGAAAACATTATAAAACCATCTCCAAAGAGACTCCACCATTCCATCAAAAACAGTGAGTTCTGAATGTTACCAGCAACTTTTTAAGGACATCTGTCTGTGAGCTGAATATCAAGAGATTATAGTTCATGCAGCAGGACAATGACCCTAAGCACATTAATCTTTTTCAGTCATTCTTTGGTAAAAAGTCAAAATTTTGTGAATGGCCAAGTCAAAGTCCTGACCTTAATCCAATACATTTTTTTTAAAATTACCTGAAGATCATGAAAGGAAACCCACCAGCATAATAGAGTTGAAGCTGTTTTGTATTGAGGAAAGGGCTAAAATTCCTCCAATGTCACAGCCACCATCTCAGGCTGTGACCTTTCGTTCATGCTCGTACGGCAGCTCCTCGCTGCGGTTTCCCTTCTGTGTGTTATATGTGGTTCTATATGGGTTAACTCCCCTGTGTGTCTATCAGGAGTTAATCCTCTCTGTCTGCTCCATGGGTGTGGCCTCTCTGCTGCACCCATGGAACCTGTATATAAGGCTGACCTTCCCGCAGTTCTTGGTCAGCTCTCCTGGTGTGTGTTTGTCCTGTCCTGCTCCTGGTTCGTACTATGTCTCCCATGCTGCTAACCCTTGGGATCCGTGTCTGTCTGTGCTCTCTGGGTTCGCCTACTTGTTCATTTTTGTCCGTATTCCATTTCTTGATGCCTTGCCCTGATTTGTTAATGTTTGAGTCACCTTGTGTTTATTATGTCTTCGCCTTGCTTTGCTTTTCCTGTCTCCCCCGGAAGGGGGTCTGTCGTTCCTCGGAGGGGGAATGTTCTCCACTCATGGCAATGCCCTCGGAGCAGCTCTCATGCTGCTTGGCCCGTGCAGCAGCTCTCATGTTGCTGGTTGCCATGAGCAACGTATTTGTTTCTTATGTTCTCCACTCGTGGCAATGTCCTCGGAGCAGCCCCCGTGCTGCTGGTGCAGCGGATATCGTCCTTGCAGCAGCTCTCATGTTGCTGGTTCCCATGAGCTATGTATTTAGTATTTTGTTATGCTTTGCCTCTCCTGTTATGCCTTGTTCTCTGCCTGGTTTATGTTAAGATTCCTTGCTTGTATTCGCCTGTATATGTCATCTCTACCTATCTCAACCTACTGTTGGTACCTTCTGGTACCTGTTGTCCCTTCGTTCCTGTTGTCACTGTCTAGTTAACGCCCAAGAGTGGATACTGGCAACTTCCTGCTGCAAAGCCTAACCCTACCATCTGGGGCCCTAGTGAATACCAGGAGTTGCTTAGTCACGCCCCTCTGGAGTATTACTAGACAGTGGTGCAGTGGAGGTTTTCTCCCACTGTGCTGACAGTACTTAGAACTCATGTTTTCCCTGTGCTTCCTTCCTTGTCTTTGTTTGTGCAATAAACTCTGATGTGACTGTGCCTGTGTGTCGTATGTTTATTGCTAGACGACGCAGAGGTCTCTCGTGGGACTTCCAACTAGTGACAGAATGAACAAGTAGGCGAACCCAGAGAGCACAGACAGACATGGATCCCAAGGGTCAGCAGCATGGGTGACAGAGTACGAACCAGGAGCAGGACAGGACAAACACACACACACCAGGAGAGCTGACCAAGAACTGAGGGAAAGTCAGCCTTTTATACAGGTTCCATGGGTGCAGCAGAGAGGCCTCACCCATGGAGCAGACAGAGAGGATTAACTCCTGATAGACACACAGGGGAGTTAACCCATATAGAACCACATATAACACACAGAAATGAAACCGCAGCGAGAAGCTGCCGTATGAGCATGGACGGAAGGTCACAGCCAGAGATAGCGGCTGTGACATCCAAGCTGATGTGCAGCAATCAACAATTGACTAATCAACAATTACTGCAAACGTTTAATTGCAATTATTGTTGCACAAAGAGTGGTCACATTAATATGACTTGTAATATAATCACAATTATTTTTATTATTGTTATTATTTAATAGCACAATAGTAGAATTTGAAATGTAATGAAATGAACATCTCTCTGGAAAATTATTTATAATTGCATATACAGTAGACCTTGATATTACACTCTCCAACATTGAAATTGCAATACCAAAAGGGACAAACCATAAGGTTATGCAAATCTGGGAAGTAGCAGATGTCACTAAGATCTGCAGATGATAATATTTTCAGGCACCTGGCTTCAATCTGTGGCATTTGGGACGGGCATAAAATGCAGATTGAAGGCAAAGATTTTTAGCCACATGAAATCTGAAAAATTGGATCAAGTCATGTGGGATGATTGTGCGATGACTCCTGTTAGTCGATGTTCCGGTTATCACCACTTCTCGACAAACCGAAAGGGAAAAAATCTTTGAACTGAGAGACATTGGTTTATTACTCAGATCATTACATACTGTACCTAGGCCAAGATGTCACTGTTCAATGCAAAAGTGCAGATAACACCATATCGGCATGGCTTCATGAGGGATCGGTCATGCCAAACTAACTTCAGTTTCTATGAGGAGGTAAGTTCTAGAGTTGACAGCGGTGAATCAATGGATGTCGTATATCTGGACTTCTCCAAAGCATTTGACAGTGTACCACATAAAAGGTAAGTATATAAAATGAAGATGGGGACTTCCGGTTCCGGCGCTGGTATGTGAGGCAGCAGGGACCTCGGCTCCTCACCGCTGTATGAAAAAATCCGCCTGCTCCGACAATCTCCCGCAAGTTAGGGAGAATATCTGCAGCCCACCAAGCTCCAGCCCCTGTATGGAGCGTAACGCTCCATACAGGGGCTGGAGCTTGGTGGGCTGCAGATATTCTCCCTAACTTGCGGGAGATTGCTTAGGAGCGGGCAGAAATCCTCTTCCACAAGCCGGCGGCAGAGCGTACAGGAGCGCAAAGCTCCCAAGATGGCGCTGACCCAGGACGCGGCGGTGCCTCTTATAACGGAGGAAAAGAGTGGAGCACAATCTCTGATGCCTGCAGGCGCGCAGGTCGACATGCTTGGCACGGCAGGGGGCACAGTGGACACTAAAAACCTGGCCATAGAAGTGGCAAAGCTACTGGCGCCTGACATCATCGCCTCCCTGGCATCCACAGTGCAGACTGCCCTGAATAAGCTGCAGGAGGAGGTGACAGGTCAGTGTAAGGGTACTTTTACACTTGTGCAGGACGGATCCGGAAGGCTATTCAGCCTGCCGGATCCATCCTGCCGCAAGTGCCCGTGCACTGTCATGCTGCCGCTCCGTCACCGTTGACTATAATGGGGCGGGGGGCAGAGCTACGGCGCAGCACGGCAGTGCTCGGCAAAGATCGCCGGACTGAAAAGTCGGACATGCAGGACTTTTACTCCAGCGATCTCCGGCCGTGCTGCACCGTGGCTCCGCCCCCCGTCTTATTATACTCAATGGGGACGGAGCAGCAGGACGGATCCGTCCTGCCGCAAGTGTTAAAGTACCCTAACAGGCTTACATAGGTGGAGCAGAGAGTAGCTAATGTGGAGGAGGAAGCAACTGAGGCCTCTGTGAAAATACAGGATATAATCCGGATGGCTGACAAGCTGAAAGATAGGATTGAGAATCTAGAGAACAGATCCAGGAGGAGCAATGTCAGAATGGTGGGGGTTCCTGAGTCTGTACCTGTAAAGGACTTGCGACAATTGTTTGAATATGAACTACCGCAGGCCCTGCATCTGCCGGGTAGAAGGAAAGTGAAAAGAGCGCACAGAGTAGGCCCCCCGAGAGAAGAATCGACACGCTCCATATCTGAGGCAAATAACAGACCCAGACAGGTTATATGCAAATATCTGGACTTTACTGACAAGGAAGAAGTATTGAGAGCATACAGAATGACGAGGGAGCCACTGGTGATCAGACGTGTAAAGGTTCTATTGTTTGCCGACTATTCCTCAGAAGTAACCAGAAAGCGCAGAGCCTTCAGTGAATTGTGCTCTAAACTACACAAAAATGGAGTCAAGTTCCAATTGGCTTACCCAGCAATACTTAGAATCCGACGCAATGATGGTACGCTGAAACAATTTGCAGATCCAAAAGAGGCAGGAGACTTCCTACTATCCTCAGGAGAGGGCGTTTCGGAAAGAGACAATCCAGATCGGCGGGAAGGACCATCCACCTCAACAAGACGTCAACCATGGCAGACAGTGTCTCCACGCTACGCGAAGACGACTAGTGGATCCCCCAGCGTGCACCGTTCTCAAGCGGGGAACAGTCACTCTCAGAGACACTCCGTGATGGGGAAGACATGTTGGTTTGGGACACATTTGCAACTTATCTGAGATGCCGCCGGGAGAAGATTAATGATAACAGCGGCAAAGGTGGTGAGGACTGGGTGAGATTACCAGAAAAAAGGATGTCTAAGAGAAATTTGAGTAGCGATTGTTACACTATATATTGTTTCTTGACTTGAAATTTTACCTGTTATAGTAGTTAAATTTCCGGCTATGTCGACTCAGTATGTTGTAATTATGTGCAGAGTGGGGAGGTGTTCGACTGGGAAACACTTCTCCACTGTAATGTTTTTTAGATCGGGAGCCTTATGGCTTGGATATATAGGGGGATGGATCCTCGTGCAGTAATGTAGTATGAGACTTATCTCATGGAATGTCAAGGGGCTGTGCGCCCCAAATAGGCGTATTAAAATCTTACGTCATTTAAAAAGACTGAAAACAGACATTGCATTGCTGCAGGAGACTCATCTCGTGAAATCAGATTTTCACAGGATGGAGCGGCTGTGGGTGGGAAAGGTCTTAGGTTCAGAGGCGGTGGAAAGAAAAGCTGGTGTGTTAATCTTGATAGGGCGACATTTTCCCCATCTTGTCCACAAGGTGGAGACAGATACAGAAGGCCGCATGGTCCACGTGCATATTTCAGGACCCTTTGGTGACTACAATATCTATAATGTATATGCTCCAAATACATGCCAAGAAAAGTTTATCAATGCCCTGAGTAAAACAATATTACATAATTCCTGCTCGAACTTAATAGTGGGAGGTGACTTCAACATGGTCATGCACACGCGGGTGGACAGACAGAATGACAAGTCCAAGGGGAACCAAGAGGTATTGGCGGGGTTTGCTACCCTACTGTTACTTAGGGATAGTTGGAGACTATATCATCCACAAGATAGAAAGTATACACACTACTCTCATGCCCATGATACTTGGTCCCGAATAGACTATTGTTTCCTATCCAGTAACATCCTTCCAAAGGTTGTGGAAGTGAGTATTAAAGACATGGTTATTTCTGACCACTCTCCGGTGCTCTTGGAATTAGTGGACCAGTACCCCAAGAATAGGGAATATGTGTGGAGATTCCCAAACTTTCTATTGCGCGATAAAAACTTAATAAAAATAATGCAAGGGTGGTGGATGGAGTCTGTGGGAGATAATGCAGATCATGTTCACTCCCCCTTGTTGTTCTGGGAGACAGCTAAGACTGTGCTGAGTGGCCGCCTATGTTTCTACCATTAAAAAGCTTGTCAGGCATAAATACGAAGCAGCCAGTGACACCCTGAGAAAGGCATATGTATACTTCATCTCGGTTAGGACTAGGGAGGCTAGAGAAAACTGGGTATTGGCCATGAGAGACTTCGACATGTGGGCATCTAAGCAGGAAGATATAAAGAAAGCCCAATACGACATAGAATTTAACAAATACGGGAACAAATCCGGAAAGTTATTAGCATCCCTAGCCAAAGGTAAATGGAAAATGACACATGTGCACAGCTTACTTGGAAGGAATAGAAAAAAAGAAAGATAGACTGAAAAAGATCATAGAAATCTTCGGTGACTACTTCGCCAACTTTTACAGGAGTAAGGAAGTGGTGGGAGGCGGAAAACCATTCCTAGAGACCCTGCCACTATTCAAACTCACAGAAGAACAAAGGGATTACCTAAATGCCCCAATAACAGCACAGGAAGTGCAGGAAACCATAAAATCTTTTCCCTCTGGGAAGGCCCCGGGTCCCGATGGGTACACCCCTGATTTCTATAAAGCCCTGAGTACGCAGATCGCACCGACGCTCACCACTTTATATGCTTCAGTAGCAGCAGGGAACAATATATCGGACCATATGAACACAGCTTATGTCACACTGATCCATAAGGCCCCAGGATAGCCCTTCGTCATATCGGCCGATCTCTCTGATCAAACAGGATTTGAAAATACTATCTAAAATCCTGGTGAATAGACTGGGCAACATACTGCCTTTACTTATATCTTCAAACCAGGTTGGCTTTATAAAAGGAAGATCTGCTATCACCAATATTAGGAAAGTTTTGCTGGCCTTGTCGGTGGCAAAGACGGAGAGATATACTAGGCGGAACCCTGCCATATTAACGTTAGATGCCGAAAAGGCTTTTGACAGCCTAAGCTGGAGCTGGATGAACTTGGTCTTAGATGAAATGGGTTTCACAGACCTTTTTAGAACAGTGCTAGGAAAGATTTACCATAACCCTAAAGCAAGGATATACAATGCAGGCCATACATTTGATCTTCAAAGAGGGGCCCGACAGGGTTGCCCATTGTCCCCCCTCCTGTTTGACCTGGCTATCGAGCCACTGGTGAGATATCTGGACACGCAAGAAGTATTTGAGGGGTTGGAGGTGGGTCAGAAGAGTCTGCGAGAGTCGTGCGCATTAACATGCAAACTTTGACAGATTTTGGATCTTTCTCCGGGCTCCGAATAAACCGGATCAAAAATAAAATACTCTTCCTTAGAGACAAAAAACTGGGGGTCAAACAACGTCCATCACAGATGTGCCAATAGCGAGATCTAGTATAAAATATCTTGGAATACATATAGGTAGCACCTTAGAGTCCATATATCAGCTGAACTATGCCCCATGATTTACCATTGTCCCTGATGGGTAGGAACCACCTATTAAAAATGATGTCCATGTCCAAGCTGCTTTATCCCCTGCAAACGATTCCTTTACTGTTAAAACACCAAGATGTGCAGAAACTAAACAAAGCCTTTACCATATTCTTGTGGCACGGAAAACGGCCTAGAATCGCACTATGTAAACTGATGGCCACTAAAGAAAAATGTGGCGTTGCCTTCCCGGATATCAGGGGGTACAACCTCGCTTGTATGGCGAGGCATATAGCTGACTGGATCAATGGGACGAGTCATTACTTTGCGTTGTCCTTGGAGGAAGGGTTTTGTGCCCCCTGGTAGCTGGTGGCATTGCTGCATTCTAGATTATCTGTTATCCCCTCTTGGATAAAACAATCCATCATAATAAAAGACACCATAGCGGCCTGGAGGATCCTGCGTAAGCGATATTGGCTCTCTTTTAGGGTGTCAAAACACTTACCGCTATGGAATAATCCAGAATTCAAACTGGGACAGACGAACAACCTTTTCTTAAAATGGAAAACGAAGGTTATACTCTTGGTGCAGCATCTTTTACATGCTCAAGAGCCTAGGTGGTCTAAAGAGGAGGAGCTGATAGCCAAATTTTCCTTGAGACCCTTCCAGACTATACAATATGCTCAAATAAAAATGGCCATCATGTCCAACTTGTTCACAAGGAAATCACCCGAAACACTCTGGATAGAATACTGGACCTGGGGGACGGGGGAGTATCGGTCTCGCAATTATACGCCAGATTAAAAGTGGCAGATTCCCAAACAGACAGGGTAGATGGGTACAAAAAATGGGAAGAGCAACTGGGAATTGAAAATGGATCGCAAATGATGTGTCAGGGCTGGATGAGAGTCAGGAAACATATTATAAATGAAGTATGGAGGGACACACAACTAAGAATAATACATAGGGCTATATTTGGATTGAACATACCCCCACACCCTGACAAACCAGACAGACTAACGCACTGTCCATAGTGTAAACAGGGATTTACTGACTTATTCCATGGACTATGGGAGTGTTCGCATGGCAAGGACCTCTGGAAGGCGGTGGGAGACATGGTGCAAAATATTTCGGGCCTGTCGGTACAGGTCACACCACAACTATTTTTGTTCCACTATCAGACTGAGGATCACAACACACGGCTTCTTCCCGTTTTGTTCCACTTAATATGTCTAGTGGTTAAAAGATGTATTCTGCAGAGGTGGTTGCAGTCAGAGGTGCCCACACTACAGAATATTGTGGTGGAGTTGAAGAAACTCTTTCACTTGGAACGTATAGACACTTTAAGAGTAAAAGATAAAAAAACGAAGAACCTATTTAAAAAATGGAGGAAGTTTATTATCACATACATGACAGATAATGAAATTCAGACAGTTATAGGTCCATTCACACTAACAGACTGGTATCTGACTGAACAACTGAAGGGTACATTGGGCAAGTTATTGTTGAGCGCAACAATAATGTGTAGGGGTACTGCCTTGACACCCACTGAAACTCATGCTGAAGATGATGATATGCTATACAGGTCCCTCTCAAAAAATTAGCATATTGTTCAAGCCTTTTATTGTTTTAATATTGATGATTTTGGCATACAGCTCATGAAAACCCAAAATTCCTATCTTAAAAAATTATCATATCATGAAAAGGTTCTCTAAACGAGCTATTAACCTAATCATCTGAATCAACTAATTAACTCTAAACACCTGCAAAAGATTCCTGAGGCTTTTAAAAACTCACAGCCAGGTTCATTACTCAAAACCGCAATCATGGGTAAGACTACCGACCTGACTGCTGTCCAGAAGGCCATCATTGACACCCTCAAGCAAGAGGGTAATACACAGAAAGAAATTTCTGAATGAATAGGCTGTTCCCAGAGTGCTGTATCAAGGCACCTCAGTGGGAAGTCTGTGGGAAGGAAAAAGTGTGGCAGAAAACGCTGCACAATGAGAAGAGGTGACCGGACCCCGAGGAAGATTGTGGAGAAGGACCGATTCCAGACCTTGGGGGACCTGCGGAAGCAGTGGACTGAGTCTGGAGTAGAAACATCCAGAGCCACCGTGTACAGGCGTGTGCAGGAAATGGGCTACAAGTGCCGCATTCCCCAGGTCAAGCCACTTTTGAACCAGAAACAGTGGCAGAAGCGCCTGACCTGGGCTACAGAGAAGCAGCACTGGACTGTTGCTCAGTGGTCCAAAGTACTTTTTTCGGATGAAAGCAAATTTTGCATGTCATTCGGAAATCAAGGTGCCAGAGTCTAGAGGAAGACTGGGGAGAGGGAAATGCCAAAATACCTGAAGTCCAATGTCAAGTACCCACAGTCAGTGATGGCCTGGGGTGCCATGTCAGCTGCTGGTCTTGGACCACTGTGTTTTATCAAGGGCAGGGTCAATGCAGCTAGCTATCAGGAGATTTTGGAACACTTCATGCTTCCATCTGCTGAAAAGCTTTATGGAGATGAAGATTTCATTTTTCAGCATGACCTGGCACCTGCTCACAGTGCTAAAACCCCTGGTAAATGGTTTACTGACCATGGTATTACTGTGCTCAATTGGCCTGTCAACTCTCCGGACCTGAACCCCATAGAGAATCTGTGGGATATTGGGAAGAAAAAGTTGAGAGACACAAGACCCAACACTCTGGATGAGCTTAAGGCCGCTATCGAAGCATCCTGGTCCTCCATAACACCTCAGCAGTGCCACAGGCTGAATGCCTCCATGCCACGCCGCATTGAAGCAGTCATTTCTGCAAAAGGATTCCCGACCAAGTATTGAGTGCATAACCGAACATAATTATTTGAAGGTTGACTTTTTTTGTATTAAAAACACTTTTCTTTTATTGGTCGGATGAAATATGCTAATTTTTTGAGATAGGAATTTTAGGTTTTTATGAGCTGTATGCCAAAATCATCAATATTAAAACAATAAAAGGCTTGAACTACTTCAGTTGTGTGTAATGAATCTAAAATATATGAAAGTCTAATGTTTATAAGTACATTACAGAAAATAATGAACTTTATCACAATATGCTAATTTTTTGAGAAGGACCTGTATGTCAATTGCTGCATTTCTAACAAAGGGAGCACCAACAAACCATAAAGGGACATGTATGTAAACCCAAATTCCATATAAATACGTGACTTTTTAAAAATTACCTTTAATTATAATAAATAGGGTATTGGTATAAGTATACCACAATAATACATACAAAGTGTCAAAACAAGTTAAACCCAAAGTTATCCAACAACTTGGGGCTAGGTGACGGACGGGCACATAGGGGAAAAGAAAGATACTATCCCTAAATAGTCCCTACAGCTTCCTCAGCCCAGGGTGACCCCCTGATGGTGGGGGCTCCCTGTCCCCGAACCTAGTCCCTCCTAATCCCTGTTAAAAAAACCCTCAACAGAGGAAAAATTCGGTACATATGATATCAATTACCCAAATTATGGTGATATTAACACAGGGCAGATTAACTACTACCAAATGGTAAGCTGATACAATAAATGCCCCAAATGTATAGGCTACCCCAACGCGTTTCGCCTAAAAATTAGGTTCATCAGGGGGTGATTACAATAGTAAGATGTCAATAAGAGTACTTAGCTCGATATGATTGATGGCAATGGTGCCCAGGTAGTGATCTCCCGATCTTATGCAACGGGGACCTCGATAATAGTCATCCCATGCCTGAGTCACGTATTTATATGGAATTTGGGTTTATGTACTAGAAGCGTGGCATAGCATCGCATTTATGAATCGGCATTTAATGTTTGGTATTGACACGTATGTCAAGGTACAAAAAAGCTTTATTAAGATAATCAATTAATTGTACTATAGAACAATATAAAATGGAAAAAAGCGGCAACATCAGATGGTAACTATGGCTAGTGGCTCACTAGCTCACCAGGAGGAACATTTGAAAAAGAGCATGCCCAGACATAAATGTTAATACAGCAATTACAGCCTATTACATACTTGACCAAGCAGTGGTCTACTATAAGAAAGGCGAATATAATAGCTGATAACAATACCTGAGAATCACAGCGCTACTGCAGTAAACCCTCCCGGTTGCGAGGAGCTCACCCCAACGTCTATTTTTGCAGACGACACTAAACTGTGTAAAGTAATTAACACTGAAGAGGACAGTTTTCTGCTACAGAGGGATCTGGATAGATTGGAGGCTTGGGCAGAGAAGTGGCAGATGAGGTTTAACACTGACAAATGTAAAGTTATGCACATGGGAAGGAATAATGCAAGTCACCCGTACATACTAAATGGTAAAACACTGATTCATCGCATTTATTAAATGGTAAAACACTGAGTAACACTGACACGGAAAAGGATCTAGGAATTTTAATAAACAGCAAACTAAGCTGCAAAAACCAGCGTCAGGCAGCTGCTGCCAAGGCCAATAAGACAATGGGTTGCATCAAAAGGGGCATAGATGCCCGTGATGAGAACATAGTCCTACCACTTTACAAATCTCTAGTCAGACCACACATGGAGTACGGTGTACAGTTCTGGGCTCCTGTGAACAAGGCAGACATAGCAGAGCTGGAGAGGGTTCAGAGGAGGGCAACTAAAGTAATAACTGGAATGGAGGGAATACAGTACCCTGAAAGGTTATCAAAATTAGGGTTATTCACTTTAGAAAAAAGACGACTGAGGGGAGATCTAATAACTATGTATAAATATATCAGGGGTCAGTACAGAGATCTCTCCCATCATCTATTTATCCCCAGGACTGTGACAAGGGGACATCCTCTGCGTCTGGAGGAAAGAAGGTTTCTACACAAACATAGAAGAGGATTCTTTACGGTACGAGCAGTGAGACGATGGAACTCTCTGCCTGAGGAGGTGGTGATGGTGAGTACAATAAAGGAATTTAAGAGGGGCCTGGATGTATTTCTGGAGTGTAATAATATTACAGGCTATAGCTACTAGAGGGGGGTCGTTGATCCAGGGAGTTCTTCTGATTGCCTGATTGGAGTCGGGAAGGAATTCTACCTCACAGGGGTTTTTTGCCTTCCTCTGGATCAACTTGCAGAATGACAGGTCAAACTGGATGGACAAATGTCTTTTTATGTACTATGTTACTAATGTTGTGTGTTCTGTTGGTTGAGAGAACAAAGATGTACTGGAATGACAGCAAGAGGTGCACAGAGGCAAACCTCTACATGGATGGATCAGATCAGTTCATTAGAAGAATGGCTCGTAGCGATCCATTCTGTACTGCAAGTGAAATTGAACATCACATCCCAAGCCCCAAACAGTGTCCACACAAATCATCAGAAGGCGGTTACATGACATTGAGCTATGAGTTAGTTACAGGTGTTCAATTGACCTCACACCACTACTCTTTAAGGCCATCATAAGACAGCAATAGAGGCTGGAATTGAGGTCTATCCTCTTTAGTGATGAATCCCACTGTTGTCTCGGACACATTAATAGCCGGAGATTGATCTGGAGACCACTTGGTCAACACCATAAAGAGGCCTGCACAAGGGAACATCACACTGGTCCTACTCCTGAGGTTATGGTGTGAGGTGGCATAATGTACAGTAGCTGGACCCCTCAAGTCTTCATTTCATGTACACTAACAGCTAGGCGTTACATTGATTTGGTCATGGAACCAATGGTACAGCCATCTCTCCAAAGTGTCCCAGCAGCCATTTTTCAACAAGACAATGATGGGTTGAATGTTGCTCCTCCTACGTGGCCTAAATGTTCTAGCACGGCTTGCAGCTTCTCCAGACTTGTCTCCCATCGAACACATCTGGGACTTCATTGGTACGCAATTGCAAAGGGAGCTGCTAGCAGCGGATCTTCATAATCGGTGTGCCCCAAGGTCATTTAGTATGACAGAACATTCCTCAAACAACCATTAATAATCTCATTAATAGCACGACAAGGCAAGTATTTCTGCGTGTGGCACTCATACTCAAACAAATTGAGATGTTTTGAATACTTTGTTTCCATATTTGAATCATTTGCATTTCATTAACATGTCTACCATGACTTTTCCTTCTTAGGCCTCTGGCACACGGCCGTTGTGCTCTCGTGGCCACATTGCGGGCCGCATACGGCCATTCACTTGAATGGGTCCACAAATCCGGAGATGTGGTTCGGTACGGAATGGAACCCCACGGAAGCACGGAATGGAGCCCCACGGAAGCACTACTAACTTGTTCTATTTTTTTGCGGAATGGACAGATCACGGACCCATTCAAGTTGAATGGGTCTAGATCCGTCCCAGCTGCCACACGGACGTTGCCCGTGCATTGGGGACCGCAAATTTGCAGAACGGAACCACAACGGCCGTGCGCATGAGGCCTTAGTGTTGCAATTTTAATGTTGAGGAGTATATGAGACAACATGCACATATTGGTCGCAAACCTCTTGTAACATCTTCATAATGTACAAGTGGAATAATCTCCCTGAATAAGTACTTTATTTTACTCTCTTATCTTCTGCTCGAGTGGGCAATAAGAAAATGAACAAGCAATGGCTACAGGATGTCAGGGAGATATCACAGACAGGAGACACAATAATCAGCATAAAAGTCTGGTCTGGGTCATGAACACTGAAATGTCCTTACTTCTCATAGAGCCAGGAGTACTGACATATTCCTCCCAGCACGCATTGCTTAACCTTCACTGTGCCTCCGATGTCAGTTTGCTTTCTGAAATATATGATCTTAGAAGCCCTAAGGCTTGGAAATTATTTCTAGTCGAAAAAGTAGAAAAATGCCACAATACAGAGTCATTAAAGCATTATGAGACTGCAAAGGGAATTCATGTATTCACTCCTGAGAGTGATGTCCAAGATAAGCCAGCTTGATCCAAGGCAAAGATAGTTCACTGCAATAATAACACAATCCCTAGATTGGTGAATTGGTTACTATACTCTGTATTATTGTTATATGAGGTGCTTCTTACACTATTGCATACACAGTGAATTAAACATTGGTAATTGGTACGTCTTATTATTTTGATCTAGGAAGAGACAGACCACTAGGGCTCCCAATGATTATGGGATTATGGAGCAACATTGCAGTCTCAATTACTTCATCTTTGTGTATGCAGCCTCAATGAAGACCTATGTGTCTCCATGCCTACAAAAAAAACCCATTGCAGTCTGATCCTGTAGTCACGTGCTGCATTCCTACATTACTAGAAAGGACGTAACATATGACTGAAGGATCAGATCATACACTGGCTTTGTTAGTAGTCTGTTACCAGTCTGTAACCTTGGAAATACATAGGTCTGTATAGCAGCTGTATACGCACGTTGCTTTAGATACCTTGGAGCAATAAAAGGGTGAACAAGGGTGACAGTAGAATAGTTTACAGCGTATCTATTATCTTTCCGGAGGTCAGACATTTTGTTGGATAGCCCCAATTGCTTTGAATAGCCATAAAGTTGCTTGATACAATTATGGCTGCCTGCAGCCACCACTAGGGGGAGCTTATGCGGTTGCCAAAATGGATTTTTTATTTTGTTCCATTGGATAACCTTTAGTCCTCCCTCTAACGGTAGCTGCAAAAAGCCAAATTGTTATCCCGTTTAGTTTTTCTAAGGGAAGCTTTGTATCAGAAAAACAGAACCCTGATCATTATGGATATATCAAAGGGGTTAACCCAAAAATAATGTAAAAAATAATCACACAAATCACACATTATCTAGTACATGACAACCTTTTTCTAACATAGCTAGAACTAGCCCTGTACCTCACATGGATGCAGAGATCTCCATAATTATTGCGGCAATTGTTCTGCTAGATTTATTTCAATGTCAGCTTAGGGGGCATGTCCTTTTTCAGGGATGTGTCCTTTCTGCAGCAGCTGGCAGCAGTTGAAGGATGGAACTGAACGTGTGATGGCGTCTCAGTAAGCAGGACAGAGAAATTGGGAGAAAAGCAAATAATGGGTGGCGCTATACAGATAAATGTCATTGAATAACTCAGTAGCTATAATAAAGTTTTAATTACATGGAATTACAAAAGTATTCAGATCCGGGTGCTGGTTTGAAAATGATTGAATATTTTTTGTGGGACAATAATACATTATTTTATTTAATAAAATAATAAATGAAACTGTACACAATTATAAAAAAATATAGGTGAAAAAATGTAACAGTGTCTTTACTTTAAGATATATGCAGGACTAATTTTATGTAGAACCAGTTGGTTTGCGGACCCATAGAAGTCAATGGGTCCGCAAAAAAATGCAGATGACCAACGGAAGCCATCTGTTTGTCATCCGCATCCTTTTTTTTTGCGGATGGTTGCTTGGAAACCAGGGCACTTGTACAGGTACTTTAAGAAAATGGTTCAAGCCTTCTGTTTTTTTTTGCGGATCCGCAAAAAAAAAAATGGAAGACACACGGAAACACAACCTACAAAATTTGCAGACACACGGAACGGATGTGGATGTGAAAAAAAAAGGAAGACAGATCCGCGATTTGCGGACAGCAAAAAACATGTGCATGTGCATGTAGCCTTAACGAAGGATTGATTTAGTTAAAATCTGTTTGTTTTTTTAGCCTCATCTGAATGGAAGACGTTGAGTAATCCCATCTGTTTACGTTGTTTATCATCATTCAAGTCAGTTGTCATCAATGAGACCTGCACTAACATGAAGCTTTTCTGGCTTCCAGCAGCTGGTCGTGACTATCAGTTCACGAATGACATTTCTCTATGCGCTGACCTGCTTAATGACCTTTTATTTCCTATGACATGTTTTCAAAAAGCAACCGCATCAAAACACTCGAGACACATTACATTTCATCAGAGAAACACGAAGAGAGATGTAATGACCAGACCCTCAGACATCACCATCAGTCACCGGTGAAGGAAATAGGTCCAAAGAAGGTGTGTTTTGGGCACACCGAATCTCTAGACATTTAATGATTTCATTATTGAGTTGTGCTGAGTTTTTCCATAGTCTTATAAGTCTGGCTTCCTGAAGAGGCAAAATAAAGATTTTTTTAAAGGAAAGGGTCTCCAAGTGCGTTTGGTGCCCATGACAGTCAAGGCAAAACTCCCCTCCTCACATCTTTTCCTCAAATTATGCTTATTTGGTCCACTTTCTATGCATACTTTGCTCACATTGGCGAGAGGTGGTTCAGGAATTATTAGTGGAATTCTTATAATATCCAGGACAGTTTAGAGTCCCTTAGCAGTAGTTTTTTGTTCCATTTACTACTGAAGATCTGCCCGTTTTGGAGGCATTATCACCTGGTTCACCTATTTTGATTTTTTTACACTAATTCAGATGTTTATTTTGCACCTGATTTAGTCGTAAAAACACTCTAATTTCAGCTTCACTCTAGGGCTGATGTATTTTTTATTTGTTTTCAGTGGTAAGTTGTGCCACCTTTTGCCTACTTTCATGGAGATGTGTGCCTAAATTTAGCTCACTTGTGCCACATTTTCATGCTCATACTAATTAAACCAGTCTTAGTGAATATGAACCCGTTGCCCTGATAAAAAAAACACTTGAAGTCAGACTAACAGCAATACGCCCAGTCTAATTTATGAAGTGCTTGATAAATAGACGCCAAAAGACAGACTGGTGAAGGGAATACGCCTGTTTAATTGAAAGCCTAAACAGAGGCAAGCTTGATAAATGAGCCCCACTATCTTCAGTGAAAGGGTTAATATTGGTACTAGTGATGAGCGAAGTTTTGTAAAATTCGATTTAGCTACTTTGCTGAATTGTACATAAAAATCAGCTTCTGACCCCCTTGGGCCTTACCCATGCCAAAACACAAAGGCTCAGATTTACTAATTTGTCTGTGCCTGGAAACTGTCTTTAAATAATGCCACAGTTTTGCAACAATTAGTGTTTCTAAAAATGTTTTTACTTGCCTGAAAAGGGCAACTAGTTAGCTAGAAGAAGTGGGGCGTCACATGAAAGGGTGAGTAAAATTCTCTCTTACCCTGGGTTCAGACCTGAGCGTTTCTGAGACGCGCGTTTTACGCTCATATTTGTCGCGAGTTTTACGCTCGTTTTTATGCGCGTTTTTGGCAATAGTAAACGCGAGTTTGATGTGTGATTGACTGCAGTGTTGTCCAATGACCAAATATCCCTGTCTATATGAAGTTTGGCCAATCAGAGCTAGGGTTTGGCCTTTCCAGCATGTTGCCAATTCATAAACGCGCGTTCTCAGTGTCAAAAACGCGCAAATAACAAGCGTTGCGCGTTCCCATTGAAGTCTATGGGCCACAACGATCAACAAACGCCCAAAAAAAGGCTCAAGAACTTGTTTATGCGTCGGGCGTTTTTCAGCGCGTTTGAACGCGCTGTAAAACGCGAAAATGTGAACCAGTCCCATAGGGAAGCATTGGTTTGCATCGGTTATGCGTTTTACAGCCCGTTCGAACATGCTGTAAAACGCGCAAGTGTGAACTTACCCTTAAAGTAGGGCAACAAAAACCAGGTGCGGATCAACAACACGGAACAGGTGCAAATCTTTACATTACACCAGATATCTGAGTAGGCTTTACTACTGGTTTTGGCTCACAGTAACTGATGGAAATAATTGACCAAATAACTGATGTGTGAACTGGGCCTATAAGAAGCAGCAGTCTGTACTCTGTGCAGCAGCATGCAGCGTGTCACAAGCCCATTGAAGGGAGGGGCCAAGATAAGGGTGATGCAATATAGTATAGTTTTGCCACCGCTGAAGAGCAATAAGTTGGAGATCTACAGTGATCTACTGTACTTGTAACTGTCAACCAGTACAAACCCTTTAAGCCACTCTCTCCCTTACTTTCGAGTTCTGCCAGTTCCAGGGTTTGAGAAGTAAAATGGAGTGTGGTGTCTGGCAGCGAATGCGATCAGCATTTGTTCATCACTCCGGCAATAGCTCCTCAGACCTCATTCTGTGGAAGGCAAGGCCCAGCAGCCCATATACACTTCCATATACTGACATCCTGGGCCCAAGTTTATTCAATTGCAAGGAAAAGTGTATGAACCATGGATTACTGCATTAAATCCTTCCCTGGACCAAAAATGAATAAAATACATTATTTGTTAAATATGATGCAAGTGTCTCTGTATTTTGTGCATTATATGTCTCATAGGCTGTATATGGAGAGAGTCCGAGTTTCCCTAGCTGCTATTGCTAACCAGACTGGCACCACCCATTCCTCTGTAGGAGTAAGCGAGTCAGTCTAGTGCAGGGATAGGCAACCTCCGGCACTCCAGCTGTTGTGAAACTACAACTCCCAGCATCCATACTTGCTCTGCTTCTCCCAGAACTCTCCCAGAAATGAATGCAGCATGCTGGGAATTGTAGTTTCACAACAGCTGGAGTGCCGAAGGCTGCTGATCCCTGGTCTAGTGTATGCTGAGGAGCAGTAAGTATCATAGTGCAGAGCTGACAGGGAAAATCTCTCACCCTGTGGATTAACCCCATTCAGGGATGGGCCATTTTCCATTTTTTCTCTTTTTCATTTTTTATTCCAAGCCTTCCCAGAGCTATAACTTTTGTTATTTTTCCATTTTCATATAGCTGTATGAGGGCTTGTTTTTTGCAGGAAAAGTTGTAATTTCTAATAGCACCGTTTATGGTTCCATACAATGTAGTGGGAATTTTTTTTTAAATAGGACGGAATTATAAACCAACCCCACAATTCTGCCACAGTTTTATTGGTTTTGTTTTTATGGCGTTTCCTATGCAGTAAAACTGACCAGTTACTTACTTTCTCTGGATCAGTACAATACAAAATATTTATCATTTTTCTTTTTTTAATATTGAAAAGAAAAGAAAAACTTTGAAAAAAAATATTTTTTTCTTTTATTTTCTAGTGTATGAAGCTGTGTGAGGGCTCATTTTTTGCCGAGTAATCTGAACTTTTTTTAACGTTTGACCAATGCCTATGATGTTTATTTTTTTAATTGTATATATTTTTATTTTAATATTCATGATTTGAATTTATATATTTTTTCTAATATCTTTAAAAACTTTTTTCTTTTTTTTACTCGTTTCTCTCATAGACTCCAATGCAATAGTGTAAGTAAATACCTGTAGTTACACTGTGCCAGCATTAGGGGGGGAGCAAACTGGGCAATTGCCCAGGGCCCCTATCCCTTAAGGGGCTTCCTGCTTCAGATGCTGAACAGTCGGGACTCCAGAATGAGGAACTTCCCGACTTAGGAGTCCCTACTCTGACTCTATATATGAACATGAAGGGCGCATCCCCAAGCATTGTCAGTATGCTTGGGCACACCATGTGTATTTAGCCTCTATTCTTATAATGTCTCTGTGGGGATTTGAACTGACAACCATCTACAATAAAGGTAAGAGCCTTAACTACTGAGCTATACAGCTCAATGCTAAACTATTGCTGAAAAATACCATAGAAGATTCTCTTGCATTAGGTATTCATATACAGCAGACATATTTATTTTTTAGTTTTTTTGTAATTGTAAAAAGATGTATGGCACAAAAGAAAAATGTATTTACTAAAACAAATATATAAAATGATACTTCTGGTATATATGAATGCATAATGTGTGGGAAACTACTAAGGTTTTTAGCCATAATATATTTGCAGTAATTTTACATGGAGCTCTATAGCTCAGTGGTTAAGGTTCTTGCCTTTAATGTAGATGGCTGTGATTTTCAAATGCCCACAGAAGCATTTCAAAAATAGAGGCTAAAGAGGTGTGGCCAGCAGCCGCCATGTAAGCACGTGTTTAAGCACAGCTCCGCTATCCCTAAACAATCCATCCTATCAAGCTGCCGACCCCTGGAACCGAGTGGACGGTGTGCAGGCGCAAGAGAAGACCTCGCACGCCGACCATGGGCCCCAACAAGGCACAAGCTGCCGCCGAGAGGCTTAAAGAATATGCCCATTGAGAGGCCCAAAATGGCGCCGCGGCCGCCACTCCAACACGCGCGGCTCTTACCCGCGGTCAAGCCGCTCAAAAGGTGGAGGTGGGAGACATCACTGAGCCAGAATTCACCTTAAAGGCTGCCTATGAACAGCTGCTGGCCGCTAGCTCCTCGTGCCAATCCTTACTCACAGGGAAGATAGAGGAGGTGAGAGTGGTTGTGAGCCTGCTCCGTCATGATGTGTAGCAGCTGAGAGAGCGGGTCAGGCACATGGAGGATCGCGTGTCCGCTCTGGAAGATCTGACCAGACCTATGGCGGAGAAAATACAGGAGCTGGAGTGCTCTGTGGGTCATGACAACGCACGTGTTTCACTGTTCCCGGACTTCTCCGCTGACCTTCAGAAGAGAAGAGCCACATTTGTCGCGGTCAAGCGCCGCCTTCGCAACCTAAACCTCCAGTACTCCATGGCGTATCTGGCGCGGCTCAGGGTGGTGGACGGCGACAAAACTGTCTTCTTCACTGATCCTAGAGAAGCCGAGGACTGGGCCGCAAGGAAACCAGGAAGCTCTGGTCCACGCTGACGTGTCATTTGATCATCATCAGCAAATATTATTTTATCCTTATCTGTTCTCAATGGGCCATGGCTAATGGTTTCTTGAGCTAGATGTTTTATACTCTACCGCTTCTCCGAGACTTAACATGTAACCTGCTTATCTTTTTGCCCCATCTACCTAGTGGCAACCAGCCTGCTGGACCCACAAGAGAGATTCACTAAGTCTAAGGGGGATACCATCTCCTACTATGTTGGACACTTTGCCTATGTGACATGTTGCTATCTATCAGTGTTGGCAGTTTAACATACCTTTGCTGAAGAGGGGAGGAGCACTACCTGCGTAGTTACCACATCTACCTACGCTATGCAGGTCCCCAAGTTATCAGCCACTATGTTAGTCAGTTACGGTTCCGACGACTACATGTTTTTATTGTTTATGGTTTGTAACATGTTTGTAATTGTTCAAATATTCTCACCTCAAGTATGGTTACTCCACTCCTCAATAGTTGCTAGGGAGGCATTGACGTGTGTGGATCAGGTCCCTGGATGTCCGGAAAATGCAACCTGGGCGAGTGTATATTTTCCTGATATTCCGCGCACCCATGGCCTCCATGAGGGTACTGTCATGGAATGTGAGGGGCCTAGGGAATCCTAAAAAGAGGATTGCAGTATTCTCTCATATCCGCTCCTTTAACCCACACATTATAGGCCTTCAGGAAACCCACCTGACCCCAGAAACTGGCAATAGACTGAGGAAGCCTTGGGCCCAACACCTATTCAACACATATGGCATCTCCCACTCCAGGGGGGTCGCCCTTCTGATCCATAAAAGACTTAGGTGTGAGATTCACAACTCAGCTGTGGACCCAGGGGGACAGTATATTTTTCTGTATGTGTATATCAACAGTGCCCCTTACGTGGTTGTCAACATATACAATCCTCCCCCTGCCTCTCTCTCCCTCCTGCAGGCTGCCACTGGCTTTGTAACTCAATATCCTACTGCTCGATTGCTCTGCATGGGGGACTTTAACCAGGTCATGAGTGAGAACCTAGACAGATTTAGTACTGGGGGTGGTGGAGTTAGGCCTGGCCGGGATAGCACAGTCCTCGCTAGGATCTCTCAGGAAATGGGTTGGATTGATATGTGGAGAGCCAGGAACCAGAATACGAGGGAGTACTCCTGCTTTACCCCAGCCAGAGGCACCTTGTCTAGAATAGATTACGTACTCGGTAATGCCCCGGTATTTACTGAACTAGTCGAGATACGTTATGGACCTCAGGGACCCTCAGATCATGCCCTGGTCCTGGCGGTGTTGGCCATAACTGACCCCGCCGGAGAGGGCTGCAAAATGTGTATACATCCTTTCTGGCTGTCTCTTTTTGGCCTGAACGATAGAGTCCCGGATCAGCTTAGGATGTTCTTGGAGGTTCAGGGCGACTCAACAGATGCCCTGTTGCTCTGGGAAACCATGAAGGTAAATCTCAGGGGGTGCCTCAAGTCGTCCATTTCTTATGTCAAGAAGGACTCGCAGCGTAAAGAGAATGATTTGCATGCCAGCTGTAGGGAGGCCGAAAAGGCATTCACGGAATCTCCCACTGAGAAACATAGGAATGAGTGGCTCTCTAGAGGGAGAATGTATATGTTGCATCTGGAGGAAAGGAGCAAGCGGAAACTTTTCTTCCTTAAGCAACAATCGTTTGAAACAGGAAACCAGGCTGGTAAGCTGCTCGCACACATTAACACTATGTCTCCCCCAGTACTCCGCATATAGGATGCTGATGGGCACGTGGCGGAGTCGGTGGAGGACATACTAAAGTGCTTGCGCAAATTTTACAGGGACTTATATTGCTCTGTTGCATGACACTCGGGGCAGGAATTGGAGGCATACCTCCGGGAGGTGTCTCATCCTCGGCTAGGAGAGCTGGATAGAGGTCTTATGGAGGAGGATGTTACATTGGAAGAGATAAAGCGAGCTATAGGGGATCTCCCGTCAGGGAAAGCACTAGGCCCAAATGGCATTCCGGTTAAGGTCTACTCTAGTTATGTAGATATCCTGGGTCCACAGCTCTTGAAGGTGTACAAAGCCGCGCACTCCCGCGGATCCTTGTCGGACTCTATGTATGACGCCACAATAGTAGTGATTCTGAAACCTGACAAGGATCCGCTGGACTGTTGATCTTATCGTCCAATCTCTCTTTTGAATTTGGACTATAAAATCCTGACCAGGATTCTGGCTAGTCGCTTGAACAAAGTAATCATCTCAGTGATTCACATAGACCAATCTGGCTTTATGCCTGGCAGATCCACTTCCGATAACATTAGGAGAGCCCAGGTTGTTGCTCAGATAGGCGCTTCCGAGAAGGCACGATGGGCCCTGGCCTCTTTAGACACTGCCAAAGCCTTCGATTCACTAGAGTGGCCCTTCCTGCTAGCCGTGCTTCGGAGCTTAGGTTTTGGCCCCAAATTCGTCAAATGGATTGAAACACTGTACAAGGGCCCCTCTGCTAATATTCAACTCAACGGTAGCTATTCTGACACGTTCCCCCTACACAGAGGCACGAGACAGGGATGCCCACTGTCGCCTTTATTATTTGCGATAGCAATAGAACACCTGGCCCTTAGATTTAGACAAGATCAGGTATATGTAGGTGTCAGTATAGGTGGTAGAGAGGACAGAATAGGACTGTACACGGATGATTTGATCTTGTTTATGTCTGATCCAGAGGTGACTCTTCCCTGAGCAATAACTATCATAGAACGATTCGGTCGGTATTCTGGTCTGCACATAAATTGGGCCAAATCTGCCACTATGCCCCTCTGGCCACATGACTGGCCCCCGCATCGCCAAAACCTGCCTGTAGTTAATCGTTTTAAGTACCTAGGGGTAATAATAACGAAAGTGCCGTATCTATCTTACACCTTGAATATTGAACCCCTAGAATCTGTGTTCCAAGAAAAGATGAGGACCTGGGGAGCCCTTCCATTGTCCATCATGGGGAGACCAAATGTCGTAAAAATTGTATTATTACTAGAGATGAGCGAACACCTGGAAGTTCGGGTAGTTCGGACGAACTTTCCGAAAATGTTCGGTTTCGGGATCCGAACTCGACCCGAACTTTATCCTGAACCCGAACCCCATTGAAGTCAATGGGGACCCGAACTTTTAGGCACTAAAAAGCCTGTAAAATAGTCCAGGAACGGGCTAGAGGGCTGCCAAAGGCAGCAAAATGTAGGTAAATCCCCTGCAAACAAATATGGATAGGGAAATTAATTAAAATAAAATAAAATAAATACAATTTAACCAATATCAATTGAAGAGAGGTCCCACTGCAAGGAATCATGCATCATATCACCCAACACTGGAGAAGGCCACTTTCAGTTATTTCGGACCCAGCACCCAGACAGAGGAGAGCGGTCCCACAGCAAGGAATCATACGTCATTTCACCCACCACTGGAGAAGGCCACTTTCAGTTATTTCGGCCCAGCACCCAGACTGAGGATACAGGTCCCACAGCAAGGAATCATGCGTCATATCAACCACCACCGGAGAAGGCACTTTCGGTTATTTCGGCCCCAGCACCCAGACAGAGGAGAGAGGTCCCACAGCAAGGAATCATGCGTCCTATTACCCACCACCGGAGAAGGCCACTTTCAGTTATTTCGGCCCAGCACCCAGACCGAGGAGAGAGGTCCCACAGCAAGGAATCATGCGTCATATCACCCACCACTGGAGAAGGCCACTTTCAGTTATTTCGGCCCAGCACCCAGTCCGAGGAGAGAGGTCCCACAGCAAGGAATCATGCGTCATATCACCCACCACTGGAGAAGGCCACTTTCAGTTATTTCAGCCCAGCACCCAGACAGAGGAGAGAGGTCCCACAGCAAGGAATCATGCGTCATATCAACCACCACTGGAGAAGGCCACTTTCAGTTATTTCGGCCCAGCACCCAGACAGAGGAGAGAGTTCCCACAGCAAGGAATCATGCGTCATATCACCCACCACCGGAGAAGGCCACTTTCAGTTATTTCGGCCCCAGCATCCAGAGAGAGGAGAGAGGTCCCACAGCAAGGAATCATGCGTCATATCACCCACCACCGGAGAAGGCCACTTTCAGTTATTTCGGCGCCACCACCCAGACAGAGGAGAGGTTCATTCAACTTTGGGTTGCACCGCAAGATCATGGTAAAGTTAAAAAAATGAGGATTCAATAAAGAAGTGCCCCGGAGTACAAGAATACATGGTTGAGGGGGAGGCAGTTATAAATGTCTATTCTGCACAAGGGAGGCACAGGTCCTGTGGGATCCATGCCTGGTTCATTTTTATGAACGTCAGCTTGTCCACGTTGGCTGTGGACAGGCGGCTGCGTTTGTCAGTAATGACGCCCCCTGCCGTGCTGAATACACGGTCAGACAAAACGTTGGCCGCCGGGCAGGCCAGCACCTCCAAGGCATAAAATTCTAACTCTGGCCACGTGGACAATTTGGAGACCCAGAAGTTGAATGGGGCCGAACCATCAGTCAGTACGTGGAGGGGTGTGCAGACGTACTGTTCAACCATGTTAGTGAAATGCTGCCTCCTGCTAACACGTTCCGTATCAGGTGGTGGTTTAGTTAGCTGTGGTGTGGAGACAAAACTTTTCCACATTTCTGCCATGCTAACCCTGCCCTCAGAGGAGCTGGCCGTGACACAGCTGCGTTGGCGACCTCTTGCTCCTCCTCTGCCTTCGCCTTCCACCTGATCCCCTGTGACATTTGGGAATGCTCTCAGGAGCGCCTCTACCAGCGTGCGCTTGTACTCGCGCATCTTCCTATCACGCTCCAGTGCAGGAAGTAAGGTGGGCACATTGTCTTTGTACCGGGGATCCAGCAGGGTGGCAACCCAGTAGTCCGCACACGTTAAAATGTGGGCAACTCTGCTGTCGTTGCACAGGCACTGCAGCATGTAGTCGCTCATGTGTGCCAGGCTCCCCAGAGGTAAGGACAAGCTGTCCTCTGTGGGAGGCGTATCGTCATCGTCCTCCGTATCCTCCCAGCCACGCACCAGTGATGGGCCTGAGCTGTGTCGGGTGCCACCCCGCTGTGAACCTGCTTCATCCTCATCCTCCTCCACCTCCTCCTTGTCCTCCAGTAGTGGGCCCTGGCTGGCCACACTCTTCAGCATGTGCAAGGTGGTTCCACCTGGTGGGCACTTCGCATATGAGACGGTGAGCGGGAAGGCCGAATTTCCGCTGTAGCGCAGACAGGCGAGCAGCGGCAGGATGTGTACGCCGGAAGCGCGCACAGACGGCCCGCACTTTATGCAGCAGCTCTGACATGTCGGGGTAGTTGTGAATGAACTTCTGCACCACCAAATTCAGCACATGCGCCAGGCAAGGGATGTGCGTCAAAACGGCTACTCCCAGAGCTGCGACGAGATTTCGTCCATTATCGCACACCACCAGGCCGGGCTTGAGGCCCACCGGCAGAAACCACTCGTCGGTCTGTTGTTCAATACCCCGCCACAACTCCTGCGCGGTGTGGGGCCTGTCCCCCAAACATATGAGTTTCAGAATGGCCTCCTGACGTTTACCCCGGGCTGTGCTGAAGTTGGTGGTGAAGGTGTGTGGCTGACTGGATGAGCTGGTGGAAGCAGAGGAGGAGGAAGCCGAGTAGGAGGAGGAGGCTACAGGAGGCAAAAAATGATGCCCTGTGATCCTTGGCGGCGGAAGGACGTGCGCCAAAGAACTCTCTGCCTGGGGCCCAGCCGCCACTACATTTACCCAGTGTGCAGTTAGGGAGATATAGCGTCCCTGGCCGTGGTTACTGGTCCACGTATCTGTGGTTAGGTGGACCTTTCCACAGATGGCGTTGCGCAGTGCACACTTGATTTTATCGGATACTTGGTTGTGCAGGGAAGGCACGGCTGTCTTGGAGAAGTAGTGGCGGCTGGGAACAACATACTGTGGGACAGCCATGGACATCAGCTGTTTGAAGCTGTCTGTGTCCACCAGCCTGAATGACAGCATTTCAAAGGCCAGTAGTTTAGAAATGCTGGCATTCAGGCCCAGGGCTCGAGGGTGGCTAGGTGGGAATTTACGCTTTCTCTCCAAGGTTTGTGAGATGGAGAGCTGAACGCTGTCGTGTGACATGGTGGAGATGCTTGGTGACGCAGGTGGTGTTGTCGGTGGCACATCCTCTGTTTGGTGGGCGGCAGGTGCCAACATTCCTCCCGAGGCAGAGGAAGAGGCCGAGGCAGCAGCAGAAGAGGGAGCAGGGGGAGCCAGAGTGAGTTCCTTGCTTTTAAGGTGTTTACTCCACTGCAGTTCATGCTTTGCCTGTAGATGCCTGGTCATGCAGGTTGTGCTAAGGTTCAGAACGTTAATGCCTCGCTTCAGGCTCTGATGGCACAGCGTGCAAACCACTTGGGTCTTGTCGTCAGCACATTGTTTAAAGAGGTGCCATGCCAGGGAACTCCTTGAAGCTGCCTTTGGGGTGCTCGGTCCCTGGTGGCGGTGGCCAGTAGCAGGCGAACTCTCTTGGAGGCGGCTGTTCTGCTTTCGCTCCCTGCTCTCTCTTTTGCTACGCTGTTGGCTCGGTCTCACCACTGCCTCTTCCTCTGAACTATAAAAGTCAGTGGCACGACCTTCATTCCATGTGGGGTCCAGGACCTCATCGTCCCCTGCATCGTCTTCCACACAGTCTTCCTCCCTGACCTCCTGTTCGGTCTGCACACTGCAGAAAGACGCAGCAGTTGGTACCTGTGTTTCGTCATCATCAGAGACGTGCGGACTCCGATGAGGTGGTATTCCCATGTCCTCATCATCAGGAAACATCAGTGGTTGTGCATCAGTGCATTCTATGTCTTCCACCACTGGGGAAGGGCTAGGTGGATTCCCTTGGGAAACCCTGCCAGCAGAGTCTTCAAACAGCATAAGAGACTGCTGCATAACTTGAGGCTCAGACAGTTTCCCTGATATGCATGGGGGTGATGTGACAGACTGATGGGCTTGGTTTTCAGGTGCCGCCTGTGCGCTTTCTGCAGAAGACTGGGTGGGAGATAATGTTGTGAACGTGCTGGATCCACTGTCGGCCACCCAATTGACTAGCTCCTGTACCTGCTCAGGCCTTACCATCCTTAGAACGGCATTAGGCCCCACCAAATATCGCTGTAAATTCTGGCGGGTACTGGAACCTGAGGTAGTTGGTTCACTAGGACGTGTGGCTGTGGCAGAATGGCCACGTCCTCTCCCAGCACAAGAGGGTACACTAACACCACCACGACTGCGTCCCTTACTAGATGTTTTCCTCATTGTTACCGTTCACCAAGCACCACAATAAGAAAAAAAATATTTGGCCCAATGTATTGATTTCAAATGCGGGCCTTTTTTTACAGGCACCTAACACTATCTGCCTATTTATTTATGTAGCGTATTACACTAATCCAGGCACAGCAGTAACCACTGATTTATGGGAATTTCTCTTTTAGGGCTAGTATTTAGGCCCTGGATGAAAGGTATCCTTTTATGGACAGATTTACAATTGGCCTGCAACAGCTCGAACACCAGATTCAGGGTATTGCTATTTTGGCAATTGAATTTCACCCCAGAACAAAATATATGTTTTTGCGGACACTATGAATCTTGGCCTGTACCAGCTGGGGCACCAGATTCAGGGTATTGCTATTTTGGCAATTGAATTTCACCCCAGAAAAATATATGTTTTGGCGGACACTATTATACTTTGCCAGCCACAGCTGAAACCACTGATTTATGGTATTGCTATTTTGGCAATTGAATTTCACCTCAGAACAAAATATATGTTTTGGCGGACACTATGAATCTTGGCCTGCAACAGCTGGGACACCAGATTCAGGGTATTGCTATTTTGGCAATTGAATTTCACCCCAGAACAAAATATATGTTTTGGCGGACACTATTATACTTTGCCAGCCACAGCTGAAACCACTGATTTGTGGTATTGCTATTTTGGCAATTGAATTTCACCCCACAACAAAATATATGTTTTGGCGGACACTATTATACTTTGCCAGCCACAGCTGAAACCACTGATTTATGGTATTGCTATTTTGGCAATTGAATTTTACCACATAAAATAATCTATGCTTTGCCAGACAGCAGAAAGTATTATACTTGGCTAGCCAAAGCTGGAACACCAGATTTAGGGGATTAGTATTTGGGCAATTGTATTTAACCCCTTAATAAAATATAGAAATTGCTATCCTGAGTTTCTAGGGGTGACAATTAGCACAGCCAAGCCCCTGATGTAGGATATAGTAAAAAAAAAACTAGTATTGATGGATTGATGGACTTGGTGGCAGCTTGTTCTGGTGCACCACAAGTCACAAAATGGCCGCCGATCACCCCAGAAAATAAGTGACAGAAAAACGCTCTGTGCAGCCTAAAAACCAGTGAGCAAGTAACTAGCAGAAGTTCAATCATTCACAGCTGTAGATCGATCCGTTCATTAGGTGCTGTTGCTGACTTTTCCCTGCCTAATCTCGCCCTCACAGAAGCTGCATCCTCTCCCTACACTAATCAGAGCAGAGTGACGTGCGGCGATACGTGACTCCAGCTTAAATAGAGGCTGGGTCAGAAGTAAGAAGTAAAACGCTAGATGATTGACTGCTGTGCAGCCCTTCAGAAAGCGGGAAGTAATCGCCGAACAACGAACCCGAACGTTTTTGAAAATGTCTGGGTTCGGGTCCGTGTCCCGGACACCCCAAAATTCGGTACGAACCCGAACTATGCTCGAACTGTTCGCTCAACACTAATTATTACCCAAGGGCATATACCTACTGTCCCACGCTTGTACACCGGTGCCCTCGGGATTCTTCAAGCCCATTTACGCTTTGATTGCCTCATTCCTTTGGGGCAAGGCCAGAAGGAAGCTCTCACTATCGGCCCTACAGAGGTCGAAGCTGCAGGGAGGAGCGTCTCTCCCAGACTTCTTCCTCTACTTTATAGCGAGTCAATTACGGTTCCTGAGGCACTGGATCACGGATACCTCATTGCCCAATGCTGAGTTCTACCTACATGATCATTTGCGTGAGTCCACGCTGTGGCCTGTCCTGGAGGGCTCCAGCTCTCCGCGTAGAGACATCCTCCCACTTCACAAATTAGCACACCAGGTTTGGCAGACTTTTAAGCTAAATGTGTACAAAGACTTGCCTGATGTAGTCCCCATATGGGACAATTTCATGTTCCCTCACCTGGCTCAGCTGGAGGGAGTATCTGAGTGGAGATACCATGGAGACGGAGCATATCTAACTACCCCATCATTGGGGTACTGAGATCTCAGGGGCCAAGGGGCATTGTTTCAGCGCTATACACGCACTTGCTTAATTGTCGCATGACCGCGACCCCACTGGCGGTTGAGTAGAAGTGGAGGTTGTCAATACCCTCTTTGACTCCTGAAGACTGGAGCGAGGCTCTGATAGCCCCAACTAAAGTGTCACCCTCTATAAATAATAAATTGGTGCAGTTGTTCATCTTACACCGTAGCTACCTCACTCCCATCAGGCTACACAAAATGGGAAGACTTACCCCCACCAGGTGTCACAGATGCGATGCAGACGGTGCTGACTTCTGGCACATGATGTGGGACTGCGCGCCCATTCGCCAGTTCTGGACCTCAGTTTTGGAGGTCCTGTCCACCATGGTCCCTGAGGGTTTGCCTTTATGTCCTAAGTTGTGTATCCTGGGGGTTCTGGACGAGGAGTTCTGGTCGCATTATCACAGGATCTTCCTTGGGGAGACGCTGTTCCTTGCCAGAAAGGCCATAGCCATGCGGTGGATGGGGGATAGACACTCCACGAAGGGGCAGTGGTCTCTATGGAGAATTTTGTCTTTAAGCACAGAGATTGTCCACAAAAGTTCCATAAGGTCTGGGGGGATTGGTGCTCATCACTGCTGACTCTGCAAACAACACATATGCACTCAGAGATTGCTGACCCTCCTTGATCTCCCACCTTACCAACAGTGGGAACGCCCTGCTTACAGTACTGTATTCGACACCGTGTCTCTCACGTACTTGCAAGGTATCTGTGATCTCAGTAATTATGTACTCTTCTACTCCAGATTCTCTGCATGCATTACCTCTTATGAAACTATGCTAATCTCGCATGTCACCATTGGCCCCTGCGTGGGCAACCACTTTTATTACATTTTTTAGGTCCCCAAGTGGACCACAACTTGCAATGATCAGATTGCAACTTATGCAGAATAATAGAAATTGATCCGCTAGTCTGTATAGAAATCACTATATCACAGTTCAGTGCTGACATCTAGTGGCCTGAACTGGGATATAATAACAATGAGCCTGGAAGCCTAGTACAGGCTGCGGTTCATTTCTAGAACTGGGTGCTTTCCTCGATCTCCGCTGAGGGAAAGCACATCTGAAGAGAAAGCTCACGCTTCCGGTTTTTAACACTTTTAGATGCTGTGAGTGAGCGGAACTCATCGCTGTGAGGGGAGGGGGCATGTAGAGTATTCTGAGTCCATGAGGGTGCAGATCTGTGTGTGGAGCTTTATGGGGTGTACATCTGTGAGGGAGGGCAGGAATCAACAGAATGTAACTGTGCTGTTAGTGCATTATTACAAGATTTGGGGCCCCGCTTTTGATTTTTCCCAGGGCCACATTTTGTCTAAAACCGGACCTGGCCAGCGCTCCAGAGGAGACAACTCATATTATAATTATCAGGAAGCAGCGCTGGCACGGAGCGTCACCTCCTCTTCAAGCAGCTCATCAGAGAGGTCCAATATTGATGACCTATCCTAATGATAGGTCATCAATACATATGGCAAGACAACCCCTTTAAGTGCAGGGCATGAAAAATTCCTCTCAATGTCCTCATAAAAAGACATAAACGGTACAACTGTTTGTGTTATTAGTTTTGTTAGATTGTGTGTGTGTCTATAATTGTGACTTACAGTAGATAACAATTAGAACAATTATGCACATACAATACAGCTACAAGGCACATTATTTCACAACTAGTATACAAAACTAATTGTGAAATAATGTGCCTTGTAGCTGTATTGTATGTGCATAATTGCCCATCTGGCTAGTAGAGTTAGGCACTGTTTTGCTTCTACACTTTTTATATAGAGGGTGTCATTTTAATCAGCACTGTGATAGTGGTATCTTTACCCTATATGGGAGATATAATTTGGTTCTTCTGTGCATGGGAGGGGAGCCACATATCTTGGCTACCATTTGTACTGCCGCCATATATTTTTTGGTAATGGTACAACAGATCCCAGCAGACGTTGCTCTTTAAGTAGATTTATTCCATTTCAATAAAGATGTGTCCTCAATCCAGGACGCGTTTCGGCATGCAAGCCTTTATCAACAGGTCATTATCAACATATATTTTTTGGTATTGACATTATATATATTGTGGTAAGGTGCAAGGTACCGTTGTCGATGGCAGAGACGTGTCACTGAGGTTCCTGGCCTCGGTGAGGTGAGAGCCGGGTTTTTATGTGTCAGCAGCAGCTAGTGCTGCTTGACATTGTTAATTAGTTTGGCTGCAAAGCCAATCCGGGCCGGCTCTTACTGGGAGTAGGCAAAGAGTTGGGTGGGTGCCTACTCCCCACGGTCCAGGCCGGACTTTATCCGGGCCTTTAAAAGGCAGCCTCCTCAGCAGCTGAGGGTGTGATTATCCTGGAGATGGTGTTAGGCTGTGGAATCATCTGAGTTTCGGAGTTCTGATCCATTCTGTGCTGTGTGGAGTTCACGCTGGAAGCAAGAGCCCAAGCAAGGTGGAGTGCAGACGGCCTGGAAGCATGAGGTCGATCGCCTTGCGGCTGGACTGACAGCCAGGTGCGAACCTGCACCTAAAACCTCCCAGGTGACTGGAACCTGTTTTTGGACTGTTTTCTTTTGCCTCATGATTTCGGATGTGTGTGATTTAACACCAAGAGACTGTTTATAGTTTATGTTGTGCAAGTGTGAATAAAACACTGATTATTGCACCTTCTGGACTCCCTTTTGATTCTGTACTGCACCCGCACCGCTATCTACCAGAGCGACTCCCCACATTTGGTGTCGGATGCGGGCATGCGCAGTGAGGCTGGCGTGAACGCCGAACTTTGTTTGTTTTGCTGAGCACAAGTGAATGTCATATGTCAAGCCGGCAAAGTTTTAACACGTGAACCCTGACAAGATGGAGGCAGTTGTAAAGGCTCTCGTGGAGGCCAATTTACAGCAGCGGGAGGCCAACAAGCAGCAGCAGGAGACAAACCAGCTGCTGTTGCAACATGTAATGGCTTTGCAAGCGACTGGAGCCTCTCACCGTGCCCATGATGCCCGGAAAGCGGTCCGTGCAGCGATTCCCAAGATGACCCCCGAGGATGATGCTGAGACCTACCTGGCAGTCTTCGAAAAAGTGGCCGTGAGGGAGAAGCTGCCCCGTGACCAGTGGGCTGAGGTGGTCGCTCCGTTCCTGGCTTCCGGACCCCAGCAGGTGTTTTTCGACTTGGCGGACGACCTAGCGGCCGATTATGACACCGTGAAAGGAGAGATCCTGGCCAGACTGGGGGTGAACGTGCTGGTCCGCGCTTAAAGAGTCCACCAGTGGGACTTTAAAAGGACTGAACCCGCTAGGCTGCAGTACTACGATCTGCTGCACAGGCTGCAAAAGTGGCTGCAGCCCGATCTACTAAGTCCCACTGTCATGCTGGATCGACTGTTGGCGGACATCTTTTGGAGGGCCCTGCCTCTCCAGCACTGGGTCGGCCAGGCGTCTCCGGTAAGTGCCCTGGAGATGGTCGACCTGGTGGAGCGTTACGAGGCCACCAGAAACCTGCAGGGGAGTCTTGCTGGGAAGGGGTCAGTCAAACCCCGGAGGCCTCCACCCCAGTTCCGACGACCGGCGACAGAGAGACCTGCACGGAATGTACCCCCTGCGGATCCGCCTCCCGTGGTATGCTGGAGGTGTCAGGAGCCAGGCCACATCAGGGCCGACTGTCCGCATCAGGGTGAGCCGATGGATGTGAACTACGGGGGTCGCCACTCCCTGTATGCACGGAAGCTGCGCGCAACTGGCACCCGTGAGGTGCAGGATAAAAACCACCTGTGTCAAGTAGAGGTGGGAGATTCTCTGGCGGTGGCCCTGCTGGACTCCGGGAGTCTAGTCTCCCTGGTAAGAGCTGCCCTAGTACGGCCTGCGGAGTATACCGGCCGTAAAATCGGGGTCCTATGCATCCACGGAGACTTAAAAGACTACCCTACTGCGCTAGTGACTTTGTCCACCGTGGCCGGTAAGTGGACCCACGAGGTGGCTGTCGCTACCAAACTCCCACATGAACTGATACTTGGGAGGGACTTCCCAGGTTTCCCGGCGCTGTGGCCGGCAATAAAAGTGTCTGATGGACCCGAGACAGGGGTAACCCTAGTAGAGTGGCCTGATACCACTGGAAGGCCAGAACCCTGGGAGCCCGAATCTGAAGGGCCAGCGGTAGGGGTGACCTCTGCTCCAGCGGTAGAGGGGGAGACAACCCCACTGAGTGAAATGGTGGGAGACACGGAGGACTTGCCACCGGGACCTGAGTTGGCAGACCTCAATGTCTCCGGGGAAAATTTTGGGACCGCACAACACCGGGACCAAACCCTAACCAGGGCCTGGGAAAGTGTCGTAATGATTGATGGTAAACCCCAGAAACCTGGGGCCGAATTAATGTTTCCACGATTTATTGTTCTCCAGGATATGTTGTATCGGGTGAACCAAATCCGAGGTGAGCCAGTTGAACAGTTGGTGGTGCCCACCGCATATCGCAAGCTTGTTATGGAGCTTGCCCACCAACATGTTCTTGGGGGACACTTGGGGTGGCAGAAAACCCAGGACCGCATACTGCAGCGGTTTTATTGGCCTGGTGTGTTTAAGGAGGTAGAAGAATATTGTAAATCTTGTCCAACCTGTCAGGTAAATAGCCCCCAGACACATTTCCGTAGTCCCCTTGTACCTCTTCCAATCATTGAGGTCCCATTTGAGCGTATCGCTATGGATCTAGTCGGGCCTGTACCAAAGTCTGCCAGGGGCCACCAACACATTCTGGTAGTTCTCGACTATGCCACTCGGTATCCGGAGGCGGTGCCTCTGCGACATACCTCAGCTAAGCTCATTGCCAAAGAGTTAATGGAAATGTTTTCCCGTGTGGGCCTGCCAAAAGAGGTTCTGACAGACCAAGGGACCCCTTTTATGTCTAAAGTTATGAGAGAACTGTGTAAATTATTGCGTATATAGCAATTGCGGACGTCCGTTTACCATCCGCAAACTGACGGTCTTGTCGAAAGGTTTAACCAAACTCTAAAAAATATGTTAAAAAGGGTGGTGTCTAGAGATGGGAAGGACTGGGACCTGCTTCTGCTCTATCTCATGTTCGCCGTGCGAGAGGTGCCCCAGGCCTCTACTGGGTTCTCGCCCTTCGAACTGCTTTATGGCAGACACCCTCGGGGCCTGTTGGATATCGCCAAGGAAGCGTGGGAACAACAGCCTGTCCCCCACAAAAGTGTCATTGAGTATGTCACCCAGATGCAGGACCGAATGGAAAGGGTGTTGCCACTAGTCCGGGAGCATATGGAGGCAGCGCAACAAGCCCAGAGTAGGGTGTATAATCGTCAGGCTCGGGTACGGGACTTCAATGCGGGAGATCGGGTTTTGGTTCTGGTACCCACCCTTGACAGCAAGTTCCTAGCTAGGTGGCAGGGCCCCTATGAGGTGATCGAGAAGGTAGGGGAAGTAAATTACAAGGTACACCAGCCAGGGCGGCGCAAGCCGGAGCAGGTGTACCACGTGAATTTACTAAAGCCGTGGAAAGATAGGAACACGGCCGACGACAACAGCCCCCGGCCAGGGCTTCTAAGTGAAAAGGGTCCAGCCCCACAGTTCGAGGCCTGTGAAGCAGTAACCACGGTAAAAATTGCAGACAGCCTGTCTTCCAAACAAGTTCAGGAAGTCAGGGAGTTCATCAGTCGGAACCCGGATGTGTTCTCGGACCTCCCTGGCCGCACGTCTCTCATCCAACATGATATCATCACTGAGCCTCAGGCCAAGATCCGGTTAAAACCCTACCGGGTACCTGAGGCTCGGCGACGAGCCATCGCGGAGGAAGTGCAATTAATGTTGAAGCTCGATGTCATTGAGGAGTCGAAAAGTGAGTGGGCCAGTCCCATAACCCTAATACCCAAGCCGGATGGGACGTTGCGGTTCTGCAACGATTTTCGCAAGTTAAATGAAGTGTCCAAGTTTGATGCGTATCCCATGCCCCGGGTAGACGAGCTTGTTGAGAATTTAGGGCAAGCCCGTTATTTTTCTGTGCTAGACCTCACTAAAGGGTACTGGCAGGTACCCTTAACGGAGTCGGCCAAGGAAAAAAACGCTTTTGTTACCCCGCAGGGCCTGTATCATTACAAGGTGTTACCCTTTGGCCTGCATGGCGCCCCCGCCACCTTCCAGAGGTTAATGGATATTGTGCTGCGACCTCATCGTCGGTACGCCTCGGCCTACTTAGATGATGTAATCATCCACAGCACCGACTGGGAAAGCCATTTGCCCAAAGTGCAGGCGGTAGTAGATGCCCTTAGGAAAGCTGGTCTAACAGCCAATCCAAAGAAATGTGCGATTGGGTTGGAAGAGACCAAATATCTGGGATATGTTTTTGGGTGCGGAGTCATCAAGCCGCAGGTAACTAAGGTAGAGGCCATTCGTAACTGGCCCCGACCGGTCACCACCAGGCAGGTAAAGTCCTTCCTGGGAATTGTAGGGTACTACATGCGATTTGTGCCCCACTTTGCCACAATAGCAGCGCCGTTGACAGACCTGTTGAAGGGGCGAAAGTCTGGAAAGGTTAGCTGGAGTGAGAAGGCGGAGGAGGCTTTCTCTGCTCTGAAGTCGGCCCTGTGTGGGTCCCCGGTTTTGGTGACGCCCGACTTCAAGAGAGAATTTGTGGTACAGACCGATGCCTCTGAAGTGGGCCTCGGGGCTGTACTCTCTCAGGAAATCAATGGGGAGGAGCATCCCGTGGTTTTCCTGAGTCGCAAACTCACCCCAGCCGAGACCAGGTACAGTATAGTGGAGAGAGAGTGCCTGGCCATCAAGTGGGCACTAGAGTCTCTCCGCTATTATCTGCTAGGGAGAAAGTTCCGTCTGGTGACCGACCATTCCCCTCTAAAGTGGATGTGCCAGGAATGCTCGGGTCACCAGATGGTTCTTGTCTCTGCAGAATTTCAAGTTTTCGATAGAACACAGGGCAGGCCGCTTGCAGGGTAATGCAGATGCCCTGTCCCGCGTCCACTGCCTCACATGTGTTCACCCCCTCAGGGTTGAACAAAGGGGGGGGGGTATGTGGTAAGGTGCAAGGTACCATTGTCGATGGCAGGTACGTGTCACCGAGGTTCCTGGCCTCGGTGAGGTGAGAGCCGGGTTTTTATGTGTCAGCAGCAGCTAGTGCTGCTTGACATTGTTAATTAGTTTGGCTGCAAAGCCAATCCGGGCCGGCTCTTACTGGGAGTAGGCAAAGAGTTGGGTGGGTGCCTACTCCCCACGGTCCAGGCCGGACTTTATCTGGGCCTTTAAAAGGCAGCCTCCTCAGCAGCTGAGGGTGTGATTATCCTGGAGCTGGTGTTAGGCTGTGGAATCATCTGAGTTTGGGAGTTCTGATCCATTCTGTGCTGTGTGGAGTTCACGCTGGAAGCAAGAGCCCAAGCAAGGAGGAGTGCAGACGGCCTGGAAGCATGAGGTCGATCGCCTTGCGGCTGGACTGACAGCCAGGTGCGAACCTGCACCTAAAACCTCCCAGGTGACTGGAACCTGTTTTTGGACTGTTTTCTTTTGCCTCATGATTTCGGATGTGTGTGATTTAACACCAAGAGACTGTTTATTGTTTATGTTGTGCAAGTGTGAATAAAACACTGATTATTGCACCTTCTGGACTCCCTTTTGCCTCTGTACTGCACCCGCACCGCTATCTACCAGAGCGACTCCCCACAATATATATATCTGTTGTTGGTCTTTTATTCAACTTTTGTATTTTCTGGCGTATAAGACTACTTTTTAACACATTAAAATCTTCTTAAAAGTCGGGGGTCGTCTTATACGCCGCTATACTGCGTGCTGAAACTTAAGAGGACCTTTCACTGGTCTAACGATTGTTAGATAATGATATGTATGTGTAGGGCAGCTCCAGGGATCTCCCTGCACTTACTATTATCCCTGGGCGCCGCTCTACACATACGGTATATATCATTATCTAACAACTGTTGGAGCAGTGAAAGGTCCTCTTTACTTCCAAGCCGGACTGGAGAAGCTGTCCTTCCCCAGCTTCAGGGACAGGCGCCCTCTAGCTGAGCCACCGTGCACTGCATCCCGGTCAGTCGCTCCTGAAGCAGCCCCCTCCCCCTGCTCTCAGTGGTTCTCTCATGCTCGGATCATCTGCTTAATTTTTATTTGGTGTGCGTTGGAAGAGGGGTAGTCTTATGCGACAAGTATAGCCCAAACACCATATTTTAACAGGAAAAGTAATAGGTTGTCTTATATGCCCAGTCGTCTTATACGCCGGAAAATACGGTAATAAAGATTTGATTTTTTTTTATATTACGTGTCCCTTTATGGTTATTTGGTGATGTATTGTATAGTCACGCAGTGTACTGTGATTGAATAGCGTTGGCATTATTACTTACAATGCTAAGAGTCCAAACAAAGGAAGGAGTGTAAGATCCAGGAAGTAAAGTACATGGAGTGTACTTATATCCACAAGAAAAAAAACACCCACCCTTTTTTTTTAAACAAAGTATGCAGAATTTTCACATATAGGTTCTTAATATGCCACAAAAGCATTTTTGATGGAAGTTTCCCTTTAATGTTGAAGTCACATGTAGCAGCCACATTGCAGAGAAAAACTAAACTGAAAAGGCCGTCTTACCATTACAAATTTATATTGTTTTCAAATTGATTGTTGATGGCTGTTCACCTGTAAAACCACACACCCAATAAAAAGTTCACCATTTTGCACTAAAACTTTCTGTTCAGATACTAAAGAGGATATGTCACCAGTTAAAAAATGTCAGTAGACCCCTTAATATTGACTCTTGTGTTTGGAATGTTCCTAATGGGTAAAGAGTAACTGCTCTTTTCAAAAACATTTGATGTAGTGTAGTGCAAGTTTTGGCTAATATGTTGGCCATTACATGTGATTTTAACATTTACAGGATGTGCCATAAATGCCATCTCTGGTTACTGCCCTATCTGCAGATAGGGCAACACAACACAACCTTATTCATATACTTCAGTGGAGACATGGCCACATGCAAAGCAGCTACTCTTTTAATTATATGTTTTTGGGAATGTAGCAGCCAAAGTTTTGGGAATGGTGGTGAGGTGATAATTGCAAGCAGATGCACTAGAATGTACATTACTCGTGGGCTCTAGGCACCCCTGTCCAACACTGAATATACATCTTATCGCTGGCACCCTTTCAGTAAGTAATCAGCCACCTGGTAAGGAAGAGTAGCTTCACACTAGTAACCAGTATACATTTCAAGGTTGATGGCACAGCTAAAGGCTGGGAATATAACCTTTGATCATTCCTTCTGGTAGTAGGCAGATCCCACCATGACCAGTGGAAGTGTGTTGCTGTCTCCAACTCTAGGGTGGTTGATATTCCAACCTCGGTTCATGACCACTCTGACATTGTCACAGGATGTTAAAACAGAAATTAAGTAAAGTTTATAGTAGGAAGATCCCACCATCACCAGTGGAAGTGTGTCCATCTCTCCAACTCTAGGGTGGTTGATATTCCAACCTCGGTTCATGACCACTCTGACATTGTGACTAGTGCTGAGAGCGAATATTCGAAAAGCGAATTTTTATCGCGAATATCGGCACTTCGCGATTTCACGAATATTTTGAATATTGTGCTATATATTCATAATCACGAATATTCATATTTTTTTTTTTACACAGTACACATCACAATGCACATTACAGTGAAGTGCCGATAATCACCAGTGATTGGAGCGCGAATAATCATAATGCGATTTTTTTATTGCGATGCGAATATCGGCACTTTACTGATCCCTCCCTTCTTAGGGTCCTTTCACACTTGCGTTCTGAGGATCCGGCAGGCACTTCTGTCCCGCCGGATCCGTCAGAACGCAAGTCGCCTGAAAGCATTAGAAGACTGATCAGGATCCTGATCAGTCTTCGAAATGCTTTCAGGTTACTATGGCAGCCAGGACGCTATTAAAGTCCTGGTTGCCATAGTAGTAGTGGGGAGCGGGGGAGCGGTATACTTACAGTCCGTGCGGCTCCCGGGCGCTCCAGAATGACGTCAGAGGGCCTCATGCGCATGGATCACGTGATCCATACGATCACGTGATCCATGCGTGTAGGGCGCCCTGACGTCACTCTGGAGCGCCCTGGGAGCCGCACGGATGGTAAGTATACTGCTCCCCCGCTCCCCACTACACTTTACCATGGCAACCAGGACTTTAGCGTCCTGGCTGCCATGGTAACCATTGAGAAAAAGCTAAACGTCAGATCCGGCGATGCGCCGAAACGACGTTTAGCTTAAGGCCGGATCCGGATTAATGCCTTTCAATGGACATTAATTCCGGATCCGGCCTTGCGGCAAGGGTTCCGGATTTTTGGACGGAACAAAAAGTGCAGCATGCTGCGGTATTTGCTGCGTCCAAAAAACGTTCCGGTCCTGAACTGAAGACATCCTGATGCATCCTGAACGGATTTCTCTCTATTCAGAATGCATGGGGATGATCCTGATCAGGATTTTTCCGGCATAGAGCGCCGAGGACGGAACTCTATGCCGGAAAACAAAAACGCCAGTGTGAAAGGACCCTTAGTTTGAAAAATGCACCACGCCCCTTTCTCGCATGCAATTTTTACATTGCGATTATCACAATGAATGCCAGTAATTGAATATAGCGAATTTGCGAATATTCTCCCATAGATTCGTCAAATATCGCGAAATCGAATATAGCCGATGCCGCTCATCACTAATTGTGACAGGATGTTGTGACACAAGTTTAAGTTGATCTCACACAGGCATTGTGTGCATTTTCTACAAAACCATGTCCCACCTCCCTCCTTTATATAGATAGGCACTACACATAATGTCAAATAACATTTGTAATGCCTATATAATGCCAACCGTTGTATACAGCTACTGTAAGTATATACAGTGGATATAAAAAGTATACACACCCCTGTTAAAATGTCAGGTTTCTTTTTCCACCTTTAATGTAACCTATAAACTGTACCACTCAATTGAAAAACAAACTGAAATCTTTTAGGTGGAGGGAAGAAAACAAAAAAAACTAAAGTACTGTGGTTGCATAAATGTGCACACCCTCTTATGATTACACAGCGTGCAAACAACTCGTGTCTTGTCGTCTGCACATTGTGTGTAGAACTGCCACGCTGGGGAACTCCTTGGAGCCGTATTTGGTGTTCATCCCATGGGGTCTAGGACCTCATCATCCTCCTCATCTTCTACCAAGTCTTCTGCACCCCTGCCCTCCTTGTCGGTTTGCTCACTGCAGAATGCCGCAGCAGTTGGCACCTGTGTTTTGTCATCATCAGAGACGTACTGCGGTAGTCCTCCCATGTCCTCTTACTCAAACATAAGTTGTTGGGCATGGGTGCACTCAATCTCTTCCACTTCTGGAGCAGGGCTAGGTGGATGGGCCGGGGAAACCCTTCCTGGAGAGTCATGAAAAAGCATGAGAGTCTGCTGCATGACTTGGGGCTCAGACTGCTTGGCTGATTTGCAAGGGGTTGAGGTGCTAGATAGCTGCCCATGGCCTGCAGGTGCCAACTCTTAGGCCCCATGCACACGACCGTTGTTTGTTTCCGCGTCCGTTCCGTTTTTTTCACAGATAGGATGCTTCCCTATTCATTTCAATGGGTCCATCAAAAAATGCGGATGGTCAACCGTTTTTGATCCGCATCCGTGATCCGTGTTTTCATTCCATCAAAAAAATAGTGCATGTCCTATTTTTTTCACGTTTGCGGACAAGGATAGGCATTTTTACAATGGATCTGCCATAAAAATCGGATCCGTCAAAAAAAACGGTCCGTCATCCGTTTTTTTTGACGGACGCAAAATTTGCAGGAGGAGCGGAGGCAGGCAACGGTCGTGTGCATGTAGCCTTAGCTATAAGGTAGGTTCACGACACACTGATTTGTATGTAAGTAATCACATTTTATTTGTATTCTTCAGTGTTCAATATAACATTGTTGTATACATTCAGGCTATATGATAAGTATAAGCCACGATAATTATTTGTACAGTCCCCGGACGTTTCGGTCTTATAAAGATCTTCCTCAGCGGGATCTAAAAGAGGTATAATATGGCTGTAATGGCGCACTGTGATGGGGCCCTGGATGCAGCGCCATTATAGCCATATTATACCTTATACCTGGATGTATATACAATGTTATATTGAACACTGAAGAATACAAATAAAATGTGATTTACTTGCATACAAATGCTAGTTTCTACTACCGTCACGTGCACCTGTAACTGATATACGGAGTGCGAGTACATATTCCTTCTAACTCTGAGCTTTCAGCAGTGGACCGGGTGGAAGACAATGTGAAGGTACTGGAGGCACTATCAGCCACCCAATCTACTAGCGCCTGTATGTGCTCTGGCCTCACCATTCGTAGAGCGGCATTCGGGCCTATTAAATAACTTGGAAGGCCCTGTTGTCTACGCGAACCTCACGTTTTAGGGTCATTGTCTATTATTTTTTTGCGTGCTAGAGTAGGGAGGGATTATTGTCATCGTCGTTCATCTGTGAAAAAAAAAGAATGTATTTTGCTTGGTGTTTTAGTGTCATTGTCTTAGGGTTTCGTGTGCTAGGGAGGGATTATTGTCATTGTCGTTCGTCTGTGAAAAAAAAAAAGTATTTTGCTGTCTGGTTTTCTGTCATTGTCTTAGGGTTAATGTCTATTTTATTTCATTTTTGCCCCGTTTTCCCAAACCCAATAAAGTTAGCCCAAATTACCTCTTCATTTTCTTTCTATATTTTTTGGGTGTTCAAAAAGATTGTGTGCCAAATCGATCATTAGTGGATGTGGGCGTGCCGGCAGCCGTGGTCATGGTAGGGGAGTCAGTTCCAGTTCCATAGCAGGGGCGTCCGCCTCATTAGAGATTTTTTGGGGCGTGGCAGCCACCCCATTTTATCTCAGGACACCGATGCAGTAGTGTCATTCATGACATAAGCCAGTGGCACGGAGTCCTCTGCCCCGGCTCTAAGCAGCAGCATCTCTCAGCCTCCTGCAGGACCAGCCCCTAAGACTCGTCCCTGATGCTGTTTGACAGCGACAGCGAGAGGGACATCTTAGGGAAGGTAATGCAGAGAGTGAGCTGCAGCTTGGTCCGGATGCTCAGGACCTTTTGGAAGGCATGGAGGAAGAGGAGGAGGGGGTACCACCCGTCAGTACCCCAGTGACATCCCTTCCAACTTGTGCGGATTGTTTCAGCCACAGAAACCCCGCACCTGGTCAGATTCAGGAGTCAGCCAGGGTACAGAGAAGCCAGTTCAGGGGCTCCACGTCTGCTGTTCCCTTCAGTCCACCACTGGTCGACCTTGAGTCTGACAATGCAGGCGACGAGGAGGAGGGTGACCCAGAATGGGTGCCACTTCCCTTTTCAGGTGACAGCAGCACTGATGAGGAAGGTAGGCACCCGAGGCAAGTGGTGCGCCAGGTCACCAAGGAGCCCAGTGGCAGGGGCTCCACTGGTAATGGCAGCAGGAGGCGGCAGCAGCAGGTGCTGCCTCCATCTGTGCGCATCAAACCCGAACAGGCGCAAGCCAGCACCACCCCATCTGACAGGAGGTCGGTGCCCTGTTTAAGCTTACTTCACCCTGGCAGAAGATGATCAGACAATTGCCATATGTCAGCTGTGCCATGCAAGGGTGAGGTGAGGGTGGTCTGTTGCTCAGCTGGGTACCACTGCCCTTACCCAGCACACGAGAGTCAATCGCTGGCGGGAGTGGGACCAGATGCAGGGTGGTGGCAGCAGCGTGCAGGGGACAGCAGCTCCTGCCACTCTCCTGGAGCTACCCACCCCCTTACAACAATGCATTCCCACTCCCCCACTCCTTCTTCTAGAGGTACTGGCAGCTAGACCTCTGCCTCCACTGCACCCCCCTCTGTCGCCTGCACTGCTGTCCAGTGCCAGCCATCGGTTGCAGAGTCATTTGAACGCACCATGGCCTACGCACCCAGGGACCAACGGGTGTGTTCACTTAGTGGGCTCCTGGCCAGGGTTATCGCCCAACATCTGCTTCAATATTGTGGACTGCAATCTATTCTGTCAGATATTGGAGCAGGCCCAACCCAGATGGCTTGTCCCCAGCCACCATTTCTTTGCCAGGACCGGCGTCTCTGCCCTACACCAGCACATTGTGCAGAATGTATCCCCGTCGATGGATCATGCCGTCAGTGACAGGGTGCATCTGACAATGGATGCCTTGACCAGAAGACATGGGCAGGGATGCTACATCAGCTTCACAGCAATTAGGTGTCCCTCTGAGGTGCTAGAGAGGGATCATCAGATTTGGCGGCATCTCAGTTTGTGGTGCCGCCCCGGGGAGTCCAGGGGAGAACTGCTTCTCTCCCTCAAGCTGAAGGGTCCCTTGTCAATCCCTCTAAAACATTGTTTTTTAACTTCTGTATATTTTTCTGTATGAATTTATTTATTTATTTATTTAGGGATGATTTTTTATATATATATATATATATATATTTATTTATTAATGACTATTTATATATTTCTGTATTGATGAATTTCTTTATGTATTTATTTGGTGAATAATTTACTTATCAATCGATGAGTTTATTTATCTATTTTTTCATTAATTTATTAATCCTCTTACTTATTTAATCATTCAATTAACTTATTATTGAAAAAATAATAATTATATATATATTACACATTAAGCCCGTTAGAATATTGCGCGCTAGAACAGTAGTGCGTAAACATTAGTAGGAGCAGTCTATATTAAATGGCAAGGGAACTTGACCACATTGGCTTTTTGTGTCGAATTACTCAATTAAATTGATTAATCATTTCAGCCCAAGTATAGTGTACCCCATAGTCCTCTGTGTGATCTCTGGACACTGCCTCCATACATAAACCATACTGGAAAGTAGACCTTTTAGATACCAATAGGCACACAGCGCTTTACACGCTGCCCGCTCCGGTCTGCTCTCAGTTTCCATATCGGGCAGCAGGACTGGCGGGGTTTAGCAGCGGCTCTCTCATCCTCCTTTTGTCTGTAAGGAGACATGGTTACCGCCGCTCTCATGACCCATACATGATCAGCATCGCACACATGCTGGGCTACGGCCATCGACAGCACCCAGCTGTCCTCTGCCCGTCTGAGCACAGAAGCCAGTGAGGAGCCAGCTTGCCTTGGCCAAGGTCTGGATGTATCCCTGGCTCTGCCACCGGGATTAGTTCCCCTCCCCTCTGTGATGACTCAGTCACGGTCCCCGACTGCTGGCGGGGTCCTCGGTGGCTGCCTCCAGTACGCAGCCTGGATCATCGATCACAGGTCAGGCTGCTAAATAAGCCTTTAGCTGCGATGCTTGGCTACACACGGGTGGTAGTTTCACACAGCCCTGGGCTGACAGACAAAAGGAGGATGAGAGAGTCGCTGCTAAACCCTGCCAGTCCTGCTGCTCTCTGGCTTGGAGGAATCAGCCCAAGTATAGTGTACCCCATAGTCCTCTGTGTGATCTCTGGACACTGCCTCCATACATAAACCATACTGGAAAGTAGACCTTTTAGATACCAATAGGCACACAGCGCTTTACACGCTGCCTGCTCCGGTCTGCTCTCAGTTTCCATATCGGGCAGCAGGACTGGCGGGGTTTAGCAGCGGCTCTCTCATCCTCCTTTTGTCTGTAAGAATTACCTGGTGCGGTCTATTCTGACCCTGCTGAGTTTGGTCGAGCTATGTGTAAGCCTTATACTACAGCGTTACCATTTACCTGCTGCTGTCTGTCCTGTTCCCTCTGAGTTTGGTCGAGCTATCTGTAGGCCTTATACTATAGCGTTAACAATTACCTGCTGCTGCTGTCTGTCCTGATCCTGCTGAGGACAACCAGCATGGACCAGTTATTCGCCCTAGGACTTTATCAACTATCGAGTATTATAATTCTCCTAAAGTGGAGTGCATGCTTAATTTTTGCGCATGTGCTCTGTTCATCATATATTGTCTATATATATAGATATATATATATATACACACACACACACATATAATCGTTTGAATAATATACAATTATGCGGTGTTATGCTTCATTCACCAAAAAGTTTTTTTTACTGTATTTTATTTTATTTGTGGTCGTGGCTAACAAGGGACACCTGAAAGAGGGCATCCCCTTTTAAAGAGTAATGAATAATAAGGGCGGGAGAGTGGGGAAATGCCGTGACGATGTACAAAGTGGGAGGGACGCTGGCCATTGAAGTAGGCAGCGGCGCCCCTCCCACAAATACAGGCCAATGAATTGGCCTTACACTTGTGGTCGTGGCTAAGAAGGGAATGCACCCTGTCCCGCTTGAGACTACCCTGCCCCTAAGCGGTTAGAGTTCTGCCGAAACCGCGCCGTAGTAGGGACACCTGAAAGAGGGCAATAGACAAGCTGAGTAGCAAGAGTAATTTATTACAGCATAAATTACAAAACCAGACTTTGGAAAGCCAGTGACATCTCAGTTTTGGGGTGAGGTATATAACGGCTAAAGCACGAGGTGCGCCAATGACCCAACTTCTGGATGACATGCGCCGGTACCTGATTCTTGGAGGCCGCGGATGCTGCACCTATACGGAATGAATGTCCTGAGATTGTTGCTGGGTCGCCGCCCAGACTCACAACTAAGGAGCGTATGTGTGACACAAACTGGTGAGTAGTAAGTAACTATGGACTATCTGGCCTGTACCCAACTAAAGCTGCCTGTAACTGCCGAAGAACCCTGACAGGGCACCATTGATGAGACGTAGGAAAATAGGACACTGGGACCGGGGGACCCATCTGCGAGGTTTTGGACGTCCTCAGCAGCAGCACGTAACCCTCGGGATTCTGGACCAACTGGCTGACAGTGAGAACCTTGCTACTATTAGGGGGACAAGTAAACTCCCCAGGCCTCGAGAAACCATAGAAGGCTAAATAAACAGCGGCTTTAAGCACCAGGCTGGGCAAGACCCAGAAAGGATTCTTGTCCAGGATGTCGGATATGTTACGGAAAAGCTGTCCGGAGGCAGCTTGCCTGCGTACTTGGCTTCCTAGTCCACATCTGCTCAATCCCCTCAACGTAGCTTTGACAGCATGCACAGAAAACAACGATGCCCATTCAGGATGACTGACAGAGAGGAAATGCTGCACCCCGGCAGGTAGGACTTCACCGTGTTGTGGGACAGCTTTATGTATGTACTCCACAAAATTAGACTCCCCTTGAGGGCACACTTCCTGAAACCTGCAATATGCCCCCCAACCAGTACGATATGCTCTTGCCGTATTAGGCGAAAGAGATTTGGCTAGTAAGGAGTGGGCCGTCTCTAGGTAACCAGTTAAACCAGTATTAGTGACTCGTGAGGGGGGACTGTAGCACCCACAACATCTGCCTCTGGCATGACCTGTGAAAAAAGGGAGAAATTAGCCCTCGATAAAGCGCCAGCTGCCACATTCTGAGTACCTGGCACATGCGTACTACGAACACAAAAATGATGTTGTAAGGAGAGTTGAACTAGACATCTCAAGAGACACATGACATGTGACGATTTAGACAAACCTCTAGTTAGGATATCTACTACGGCAGCGTTGTCTGTTACAAACAAAACAGTGCGATTCACCCAGAGGTTGCCCCAAATACGGGCGGCCGCCACTATGGGGTACAGCTCGAAAAGTGCTGAGGTCTGTAGGAAACCTGGGATCTGTCTCACCTTGACAAGCCACTCGCCTGCGACCCAGTGGGTGCCAAAAATAGCAGCGAAATCTGTGCTTGCAGCCGCGTCCGAGAAGACTACAGGAGATTGGCTAGATAACTCGGGAATAAACAAGGACACCCCGTTCCACTGGCAAAGGAAGTGGTCCCACATGTACAGGTCAGCTAAGGCCTGACTATCTAGACATACTGGGCTGTCCTGATTTGGAGATGTGACCAGAAGCGTCGGCAAGCGGGAGATGAACGACCTGCCTTGCGGAATGATGCGCATGGCAAAATTTAACATACCCAGTAACGACTGTAAATTAGCCTTAGTGACCACAGTTGTGACTGAAAACCTGTGAATGACTTCCCTGACCCTAACTAATTTATCCGACGGCAACCTGGCTAACATGTTTTCCGAATCGAACTCAATGCCCAGGAAAGTGATGACTGAGGATGGGCCCTCAACTTTCTTGGGGGAAACCGGGACACCTAACTGGGAAAAACAGCTCAACAATTTTCCCAGCCCTAGGGGGGCTGACCCTGGCCTCTCGATCAGCAGGAAGTCATCCAAATAATGAATAACAAATTCACAGCAAACCTTATATTCTAATACCCAATGGAGGGCCTGCGCCAACTGATCAAAAAGCCACGGGCTGCTCTTAGAACCGAAAGTGAGTTTGATGGAAAAGTAGTATAGACCCTTCCACTTAATGCCGTGCCATTGTCAGAGTGCTGGCATAATAGGGAGTAACTTAAAGGCGTCAGAGATATCGGCCTTAGACAATGCTGCTCCGGGTCCTAACTGCGTGATGATGGCGATGGCCTGGTCGATGGAAGCAGATCTCATGCCAACTTCCTCTGAAGGAATGAGGGAGTTAAGACTGGGGACGTGTGAACCGTTTGGGGCTGACAGGTCTATGATAAGTCTCTACTTCTTACTGAACTTACCCGTGACCACCCCCACGGGACTAACTCTCCACCGCTGAAAGGGGGGCACTTTGAAAGGACCGATCAAAAACCCTTATCCAACTCAGCCTCAATTAGTTTGTCTACAGCGCTAGGATTCCTCTCAGCAGACTGAAGGTTCCTACACTCATATGAGAACTCTGGTGTCGTGATTAACCTAGTATGAAAACCCTCGCTGAACCCTGAAATCAGAAACTGCACGAACCCTGGATTATGATGACCCTGCAAATACCCCTGTAAACAACCGGTATTGACCGCACTCATGTAGGCTTTGACTGATTTTAATATGCATGCAACTTTGGGATGGGCCCTGAAGCAATTGGAACAAACATGCAGCAAACAGCATTGGCCAAAATTACATGATGCGTAATTGTAATTGTTACAAATCTGGGCCTTACCCAACTGAACAATGGGCCGCCCTAACTTGTCAACTGAGCTGGGAGCCCTAAAAATATCTAGTGGCCTGGCCAACGAACCAAGAGGGTTAGACGGCGCACTAGTGGCTGATTTGTGCTACCACTCGGCCGAGTGAAAGATGGACTGACATAATGAACAGGAAGGAGCTTTCAGACCAGCAAAATGCCTGCAAAATAACTCGGTGTCTAAGTTGGACCAATCTGTGACAAACTGAAACTGCCCTAAAGCTGGTAATCATAAAATGAGCACCCTCCGTACTTATATCCTAACTCTGTGACTCGGAAAAGGTATAGATTGAGTTATTCCCTCCTATCAGGCTTTACAGAACATAATATATCTCTGTAAAGGCTGAACGCCATAACAAACTCTGGAATGGTTAACTTGCGGTTGAGCCTGTGGTCACGACCTCTCAGCACCACAGAGACTTCCCTGCAAGCAATAACTTTACTATCAGACTGCCACATGGGGAGCCCGCGCTGCTCCCTGACACAGAGACCAGTGCAAGAGGAACCCCCGACCCCCCCGCCTGCTATAACCGTGTGCCGCGTGGGGAGCCATTCAACTCCCTGGCAATGAGCTCCGGTGCGGGTGTCCCTTTCCTCACCTAGAGGGCTGACCCGCCGCCGGCCGGACTGAGATGCGGGGCGCTGCAGAGGAGGCAGCTGCTTACCCTCGTGGACGGAAGACGAAAGAGGCACGCCGCTTCCCTCCAGTCAGGGATGCCAGGTACTGCTCTAGCAAATGCTGTGACGACGTACAAAGTGGGAGGGACGCTGGCCGTTGAAGTAGGCAGCAGCGCCCCTCCCACAAATACAGGCCAATGAATTGGCCTTACACATGTTATGATTTTGCTATACTTGGGTTTTGGGCAGCCCTGATGTGGTTCTGACTAAAACTAGGTGGGGACTGCATGTGGGCTTCCCTTGTCAAAAGATCTTGTGCAGGTAACATTGTACAGAACTGATTGTGTTCAAAGTTCAAACATGGTGTTGTCTGTCGTCCTGAACAGGATGCACGACTTCCATGTAGACCTCATGGTTGGGTGTAACTGGCGTTATACTCATCCGTGTGATAATCTGGTTTTGGGAATGGAGCGTTATTGCCACATGTATATATCTATAGATACATTTATATTTTATGTTACTTCTTGACAACTATGTAATGATAATTTGAACATGCGATTTTAATACAATCACAGCTTTTCACTTTGCAATATAAACTGTGAAATATATAATATTCTTGAAGCCATGTCACCATTTTGTGAGTTATTCTACTCATTTCCATGGTTGCTATCATGTGACCGCATAGACAGGATGCGTTTGTGGCTCAGCTTGCGTTCAATTTCAGGTGCAGACACGTGATCTGTTATTATGTGAAAGCCCTGTCTATGGACACTCGCGGCCTGTGTGTGTTTCTCCTTCGATGCGATCACGTGATTGCATCACATGTCTCTTTATGTAATGCGGAAGCTATAAGCCGACATGCGCATTTAACCAAACGGGGCGCTATATCGGATCCATGGTGGTTAGTTCTTAGCCCCCTCCATTATGTTTATAATCGGTACACCGGATATTTTAATGACGCAATTGGTTTTGGACATATTTTTTTAATATGTAATGATGATGACGTAAGCACATATTATGAATTCACATAGTTTCATTGAAGTTATTAATCTCTTCACAGTATGGATACTTGTATGTTATGTCATTCTTTTTTAAACAGTATATCTTATTTTAAGACACATTACTAATCATGCACACTAATTGTAATTCACTTACTAATTGTTTTCATTGAATAATCACCTGGCCTTGTATTTGTACTTGGCACCATTCACTTTTGTCACTGCTTGATAAAGGTAACATTGTGAGGACTGAAACGTCGCTTTTGGGTGAATAAACGCACATTTTCTGGAGGAAGGGCCATGGCCAAGGACGTGCACACATAGGGCTAAAAGGGGACTGGAGCCCCTGCCCCCTTCTGCCCCTGTCCCTTTAATGCCCCCCCCTTTTTTTTTTTTTTATTGTACCCCAAGCCAGGCAAGCAGTGGAAGCCTGTCACAGACCATTTGCACTTTTTTTTTAAAGGCGCTGCCGCCCAGCCTCTGTGCCAGGCCGGGCCCGTGCAGCGCATCCACACAGATAGTCTCAGTCAGAGTCAGCAGCAAGTCACATGGTGCGTCGCGCGTCGTGCAGGCAGTCTTCTAGAGCAGGGAAGAGCTGCCTGTGCGAGTGCGACTTCTGCTAATCATCACCGGCGCTGGTGACCGGTCAATCCATCCAGTGAGTTCAGTCTGGTTTGAAGAGCAGAGGTAAGACCTGCACTGCACCGCACCGCCAACTGTCAGTTCCATTCCGGGCCACCGAGCACCCTGCCCTGCTTGTCGCTTGATGCCTGTTAGAGTACATCTGGAAATGTAAAAATCCCAACTAGAATTGCTTTGAAGCGCACACCTAAAGGCATCCTGCAAGTGTCCAATTCCCATATGTGTCATTACTCAGATTTCCTAGGACCCTACCTGACAAATCTGCAGTGCTAATACACTCCTGCCCTATTCAAGTACATAACAAGAATGGTCTGAAGTAATGGCAGCCATCTTGGTTGTCTACCATCTTTACCATAGATAAGTTCTGATTACCCAGCTCCATGAGACTCCTGAAGGCCCAATTAATACATAGTAGTTTGGGATATATGGCAGATTTTACCATTCAGTGGTCTGGAAAGAAGTGTGGCAGCTTCAGTAAAGTGAGTGAGTGCCTGGGTCAGTGTCTGCCACAGCTATTAATGACTGCCATTATGGAGGGGGTGGTGGCGGGAAAAACGTACCATGGGGGGAGATGTTCTGCTGCCAGCCCAGGCCCATGGAGGGGGAAAATGTGCCATTGTTGGGTCATGGAGGGGAAGGGGGTTCAAAGATTTGCTGCTGCCCTCAAAGGCCCATGGAGGGGTAGAAATGTGCCATGGAGGAAGGGGGGAAAGAAATGTAACATGAAGAGGGTGATGTAAAAAGGAGGGGGGTAATGTGACATTAAGGCCGGGCGGCATCATTGGCATTGATAGTGGCACAAGGGGGGGGGGGGGTTTTGGCACTTGATAGTGGCACATGGGGGGTTTCCACTTGATACTGGCACATGGGGGTTGGCACTTGTTACTGGCACATGGGGGGGTTTGGCACTTGATACTAGCACATGGTGGGGTTTGGCACTTGATACTGGCACATGGGGGGTTGGCACTTGATACTGGCACATGGTGGGGTTTGGCACTTGATACTGGCACATGGTGGGGTTTGGCACTTGATACTGGCACATGGTGGGGTTTGGCACTTGATACTGGCACATGGTGGGGTTTGGCACTTGATACTGGCACATGGTGGGGTTTGGCACTTGATACTGGCACATGGTGGGGTTTGGCACTTGATACTGGCACGATGGGAGAGGGGAGAGGAGAGAGGCACTTGTTACTGGCACATTATTGGGGGCACTACTGAGGCCAGAAAGAAGGGGTATTTTATATGGGGGGCTCTGTGTGGTAGTAGTATTATCAGGGGGTTTATCTGTTTCTGCAGTATAGTATTGGTGACCACAGTGGCACAGTATTGGGGGTAGTAGGATGATTTGTCCAGAAGATGGGAGGATGATGGAAAAGTGGTAAACTAAGATTTTTTTTTTGTCAAACTGCAGAGAGATGGTGGAAAAATGGTGGTCTGGTCTGAAAGGAGAAGATGAAGAAAGAGAACTTATACATCAAAGGAGACGTCACTGGATGTAAGAGGTATGTGGGGCTGCTGCGCTGCCAGGCCCATGGAGGGGGAGAAATGTGCCATTGGGGGGGGGTGCCTTTTTTTTTTACTTAAGCCCCTGCCGTTCAAAATGTCTGTGCCCGTCCCTGGCCATGGCATGTAGTGATGGCCTTGCGGTTCGCCCGGTGGTCGTTTTGCGGTGAACTTTGCGAGTTCGCGATTCGCCGAACATGCGAACATATGACGCCATATTCTTTTGCATTGCTCCGAACTTTGACCCATGACACATCCATCAGGTGGGACAGGACAGCCGATTGAGACGTTTCAGCACATGGAAACACCCCCACCCTATAACAGAACCCGATCTGGCAGCCATTTTACAATCAGTGTTTTGCCAGTGTAGGGAGAGGTTGCTTTGTGGAGCAGGGAAAGACTGTTAGGGACTTGAGTTGAGCGAACACCTGGATGTTCGGGTTCGAGAAGTTCGGCTGAACTTCCCTAAAATGTTCAGGTTCGGGATCCGAACTCGACCCGAACTTCATCCCGAACCCGAACCCCATTGAAGTCAATGGGGACCCGAACTTTTGGGCACTAAAAAGGCTTTAAAATAGTCCAGGAAAGGTCAAGAGGGCTGCAAAAGGCAGCAAAATGTAGGTAAATCCCCTGCAAACAAATGTGGATAGGGAAATGTATTAAAATAAATAAAAATTAAGCAATATCAATTGGAGAGAGGTCCCATAGCAGAGAATCAGGCTTCAAGTCACCCACCAATGGAGAAGGCCACTTTCATTTATTTAGGCCCCAGCACCCAGACAGAGGACAGAGGTCCTGTGGGATCCATGCCTGGTTCATTTTTATGAACGTCAGCTTGTCCACGTTGGCTGTGGACAGGCAGCTGCGTTTGTCAGTAATGACGCCCCCTGCAGTGCTGAATACACGTTCAGACAAAACGCTGGCCGCCAGGCAGTCCAGCACCTCCAAGGCATAAAAGGCTAGCTCTGGCCACGTGGACAATTTGAAGACCCAAAAGTTGAATGGGGCTGAACCATCAGTCAGTACGTGGAGGGGTCTGCAGACGTACTCTTCAACCATGTTAGTGAAATGCTGCCTCCTGTTAACACGTTCCGTATCAGGTGGTGGTGCAGTTAGCTGTGGCGTGGAGACAAAACTTTTCCACATTTCTGCCATGCTAACCCTGCCCTCAGAGTAGCTGGCCGTGACACAGCTGCGTTGGCGACCTCTTGCTCCTCCTCTGTCTTCGCCTTGGGCTTCCACCTGTTCCTCTGTGACATTTGGGAATGCTCTCAGGAACGCGTCTACCAGCATGCACTTGTACTCGTGCATCTTCCTATCACGCTCCAGTGCAGGAAGTAAGGTGGGCTCATTGTCTTTGTACCGGGGATCCAGCAGGGTGGCAACCCAGTAGTCCGCACACGTTAAAATGTGGGCAACTCTGCTGTTGTTGCGCAGGCACTGCAGCATGTAATCGCTCATGTGTGCCAGGCTGCCCAGAGGTAAGGACAAGCTGTCCTCTGTGGGAGGCGTATCGTCATCGTCCTCCGTATCCCCCCAGCCACGCACCAGTGATGGGCCTGAGCTGTGTTGAGAACGACGCTGTGAACCTGCTTCATCCTCATCCTCCTCATCCTCCAGTAGTGGGCCCTGGCTGGCCACATTTGTACCTGCCCTCTGCTGTTGCAAAAAACCTCCCTCTGAGCCACTTCTAACAGACTGGCCTGAAAGTGCTAAAAATGACCCGTCATCCTCCTCCTCCTCCTGGGCCACCTCCTCTTCCATCATCGCCCTAAGTGTTTTCTCAAGGAGACATAGAAGTGGTATTGTAACACTGATAACGGCGTCATCGCCACTGGCGATGTTGGTGGAGTACTCGAAACAGCGCAACAGGGCACACAGGTCTCGCATGGACGCCCATTCATTGGTGGTGAAGTGGTGCTGTTCCGCAGTGCGACCCATGACTGACCCATGCGTGCTGCAGCTGAAACTCCACTATGGCCTGCTGCTGCTAGCACAGTCTCTCCAGCATGTGCAAGGTGGAGTTCCACCTGGTGGGCACGTTGCATATGAGGCGGTGAGCGGGAAGGCCGAAGTTACGCTGTAGCGCAGACAGGCGAGCAGCGGCAGGATGTGAACGCCGGAAGCGCGCACAGACGGCCTGCACTTTATGCAGCAGCTCTGACATGTCGGGGTAGTTGTGAATAAATTTCTGCACCACCAAATTCAGCACATGCGCCAGGCAAGGGTTGTGCGTCAAATCGGCTAGTCCCAGAGCTGCAACGAGATTTCGCCCATTATCACACACCACCAGGCAGGGCTTGAGGCAAACCGGCACCAACCACTTGTCAGTCTGTTCAATACCCCGCAACAACTCCTGCGCGGTGTGGGGCCTGTCCCCCAAACATATGAGTTTCAGAACAGCCTGCTGACGTTTACCCCGGGCTGTGCTGAAGTTGGTGGTGAAGGTGTTTGGCTGACTGGATGAGCAGGTGGAAGCAGAGGAGGGGGAGGCTACAGGAGGCAAAGAATGATGCCCTGCGATCCTTGGCGGGGGAAGGACGTGCGCCAAAGAACTCTCCGCCTGGGGCCCAGCCGCCACTACGTTTACCCAGTGTGCAGTTAGAGAGAAGTAGTGGCGGCTGGGAACAACATACTGTGGGACAGCCAAGGCCATCAGCTGTTTGAAGCCTGAATGACAGCATTTCAAAGGCCAGTAGTTTAGAAATGCTGGCATTCAGGCCCAGGGCTCGAGGGTGGCTAGGTGGGAATTTACGCTTTCTCTCCAAGGTTTGTGAGATGGAGAGCTGAACGCTGCCGTGTGACATGGTGGAGATGTTTGGTGACGCAGGTGGTGGTGTCGGTGGCACATCCTCTGTTTGGTGGGTGGCAGGTGCCAACATTCCTCCCGAGGTGGAGGAAGAGGCCGAGGCAGCAGCAGAAGAGGGAGCAGGGGGAGCCTGAGTGAGTTCCTTGTTTTTAAGGTGTTTACTCCACTGCAGTTCATGCTTTGCATGTAGATGCCTGGTCATGCAGGTTGTGATAAGGTTCAGAACGTTAATGCCTCGCTTCAGGCTCTGATGGCACAGCGTGCAAACCACTCGGGTCTTGTCGTCAGCACATTGTTTAAGAAGTGTCATGCCAGGGAACCCCTTGAAGCTGCCTTTGGGGTGCTCGGTCCCTGGTGGCGGTGGCCAGTATCAGGCGAACTCTCTGCAGTTCTGCTTTCGCCCCCTGCTCCCTCTTTTGCTATGCTGTTGGCTCGGTCTCACCACTGCCTCTTCCTCTGAACTATGAAAGTCAGTGGCACGACCTTCATTCCATGTGGGGTCTAGGACCTCATCGTCTCCTGCATCGTCTTCCACACAGTCTTCCTCCCTGACCTCCTGTTCGGTCTGCACACTGCAAAAAGACGCAGCAGTTGGCACCTGTGTTTCGTCATCATCAGAGACGTGCGGACTCCGATGAGGTGGTACTCCAATGTCCTCATCATCAGGAAACATAAGTGGTGGTGCATCAGTGCATTCTATGTCTTCCACCACTGGGGAAGGGCTAGGTGGATTCCCTTGGGAGTCTTCAAACAGGATAAGAGACTGCTGCATAACTTGAGGCTCAGACAGTTTCCCTGATATGCATGGGGGTGATGTGACAGACTGATGGGCTTGGTTTTCAGGTGCCACCTGTTCGCTTTCTGCAGAAGACTGGGTGGGAGATAATGTTGTGAACGTGCTGGATCCACTGTCGGCCACCCAATTGACTAGCGCCTGTACCTGCTCAGGCCTTACCATCCTTAGAACAGCATTGGGCCCCACCAAATATCGCTGTAAATTCTGGCGGGTACTGGAACCTGAGGTAGTTGGTTCACTAGGACGTGTGGTTGTGGCAGAGTGGCCACGTCCTCTCCTAGCACCAGAGGGTCCACTAACACCACCACGACCGCGTCCCTTACTAGATGTTTTCCTCATTGTTACCGTTCACCAAACACCACAATAAGAAAATAAATATTTGGCCCAATGTATTGATTTCAAATTCAGGCTTTTTACAGCCACCTAACACTATCTGCCTATTTATTTATGTACTGTATTACACTAATCCAGGCACAGCAGTAACCACTGATTTAGGGGAATATCAATTGTAGGCCTAGTATTTAGGGCCTGGATGAAAGGTATCCTTTTATGGACAGATTTACACTTGGAGATGCACAGTAGCGTGTGAAAAAAATATGTAGGATTATTGTATTTTAACACTTTGTATAATATACCCTTTAACGGACAGAAATACACTTGGAGATGCACGGTAGCGTGTGAAGTTATTGAGGATGACCCTCTCAGCACTTGTATATACACCTTGAGTGTAATATACCCTTTTACGGACAGAAATACACTATGAGATGCACAATAGTGCGTGCAGATTTACAGGATTATGCTTTCAGCAATAGTAATGTAACACTTTTTGTAATATACCCTTTTACGGAAAGAAATATACTTGGAGATGCACGCTGAGTGTAATATACCCTTTTACGGACAGATTAACACTTGGCTGGAACACCAGATTCAGGGTATTGCTATATGGGCAGGTGAATATCACCCCAGAACAAAATCTATTCTTTGTTGGACACTATGAAACTTGTCCAGTCACAGCTGGAACACCAGATTTACTGTATTTCTATTTTTGCAACTGTATTTCACCCCAGAAAATAATATATCCTTTGACGGACACTAGAGAAATTGTCCAGTCACAGCTGGACCACCAGATTCAGGGTATTGCTATTTTGGCAATTGAATTTCACCCCAGAACAAAATCTATCCTTTGACGGATACTATTAAACTTGGCCAGCCACTGCTGAAACCACTGATTTATGGTATTGCTATTTTAGCAAATAAATTTCACCCCCGAAAATAATATATCCTGTGACGGACACTATTAAACTTGGCTAGTCACAGCTGGAACACCAGATTTACGGTATTGCTATTTTGGCAAATGAATTTCACCGCAGAAAATAATATATCCTATGACGGACACTATAAAACTTGTCCAGTCACAGCTGGAACACCAGATTTACGGTATTGCTATTTTGCCAATTGAATGGAGGCTGTACGTGCCGGCTGGCCGCTCCCTCCACCTCGGACCATTAAGGTGCGTGAACCTTTCTCCCTCCCTCTGGGAGTGGCATACATTATTTAACACGGCGAATGGCGCGGCCGCTTTACGGCCATCATAGCGCCGGTAGATGCCGCCGCGATTACATTAGCGTGGCGGCACCTTAGGCAGGTTCTCTTACGCATGTCCCCGCAGCTCCTGATGAAGTTTGGGCATCCAAATGAAACGCGTCGAGCGTAGCATTATATATGGGACTTACATGCAGCTGACCTCTTGATCTTTGTTTGTCCTCATTCCGCACAATATTGGGCTCATGATAGGTGTTTATACCTTTTTGCCCTATTGGGCTTCTTATCACAATACCTTTACATGAGCTCCATACGTGGGTTGTGTGATTGCAACCCCAGCCCTTTGTGCGTTTTTTTATTGGGACATTTTGCATAGATATCCGGCTATCTATGATATATCTAATCTATCAGCCGTTGTTCATCTGGTAGCGGTGGCACAGAGATCCATTTCCACGACTATCATTGTGCTGCGCACATCGTGTGGTATGCATGATTGGATCCCTGTGTCCACTCTTACCTATTGTTAGTCCACCCCTGTCCTCACAACTATATATGTGTGTGTACTTTTAGCGTTACCAATAAAAGTTAGTTTTTAGCGCCGTCTTCTTTTCAGTGAATTGAATTTCACCCCAGAAAATTATCTATCCTTTGCCGGACACTATTAAACTTTGCCAGCCATTGCTGGGACACCAGATTTATGGGATTGCTATTTTAGCAAATCAATTTAACCCCAGAAAAAAATATAGAAATTTCTATCTTGAGTTTCTAGGGATGACATGACGCACAGCCAAGCCCCTGATGTAGGATATAGCAAAAAAAAAAAAAAACTAGTATTAATGGATTGATGGACTTGGTGGCAGCTTGTGCTGGTGCACCACAAGACACAAAATGGCCGCCGATCAAAGTGACAGAAAAATGCTCTGTGCAGCCTAAAAATCAGTGAGCAATTAACTAGCAGAAATTGAATGATTCACAGGTGTAGATCGATCGCTTCATTAGGTGTTTTTGCTGAGTTTTTCCTGCCTAATCTCGCCCTCACAGAAGCTGCGTCCTCTCCCTACACTAATCAGAGCAGAGTGACGTGCGGCGCTACGTGACTCCAGCTTAAATAGAGGCTGGGTCACATGCTGCACTTGGCCAATCACAGCCATGCCATTAGTAGGCATGGCTGTGATGGCTTCTTAGGGCAAGAAGTAAAACGCTAGCTGATTGGCTGCTGTGCAGCCCTTCAGAAAGCGGGAAGAAATCGCTGAGCATTGCGAACAACGGACCCGAACCCGAACTTTTTTGAAAATGTTCGGGTCCGGGTTCCGAACACCCTAAAATTCGGTACGAACCCGAACTATCCAGTTTGGGTTCGCTTATCCCTATTAGGGACACCAAACGCTAGCTAATAGGGCCACAAAAGTCCTTTTAAGGACTGGTATAGGTGTGCTTTCTATAGGTGTGATATACTGAGGGGTGTGATAAACTTATAATATACTTTCTAACATAGTTAGTGCATTTGTATTGTGCAGCAGTTGTGTGCTGTTCTGCTGCGATACTGCAGCTATATAGAGGGACAAATGCTTATTGATTAAGGGGTTTGATATACTTACTTCCACCAAATATTGTTTGAGGCCTGCGATATACCTGCTTCCACAAAATACTAATTAAGGGGTGCGATGTATACCTGCTTCCACCAAATATTGATTGAGGGGTGCAATATACCTGCTTGAACAAAATACTGATTAACCCCTTAAGGACCAGTGTTTTTTTATTTTTTGCAGGGTTTTTTTGCACTCCCTGCCTTCCCAGAGTCATAACTTTTTTTAATTTTCCATTTACATAGCCATATGAGTGCTTGTTTTTTGCGGGACAAGTTGTACTTTCCAATGCCACCATTTAATATTGCATATGATGTAGTGGGAAGGGAGAACAAAATTCCAAATGGGGTGAAATTGCAAAAAAAAAAAAGAAAAGCAATTCCACCACAGTTTTGCGGGTTTTTAATTTCCCATGTTCGGTGTGCGATAAAACTGACTGGTTACTTTTTTTCTACAGGTCAGTACAATTCGGGCAATACCCTATATGTATAGGTTTTCTTGCGTTTTGAAAGTGAAAAAAAAATTCAAAAGTGGGAAAAAATCTCCTTTACTTTTCTGTCGCTATGTTTGATTGTATCCCTGCCCGATCCAGCCCCTGTATTATAACCTGGCTGCAGTAGTTACTGCCCCCCCTGTAGGTCAGACAGTAAAGTGTATAGAGAAAAATGTGATGTGTAGAGTAGAAAAAAATTGCAAACTCACCAGCAAAAGATGGTAATCACGGCGGCAAGCAATAGAAATCCGCATAGCGGCAGGACAACGCGGTACATGACTGGTAATAAAGACACAAGATGCTCGTTATCAATTCTTATCATAGAGAACATATTCTCCAAGACATTGTCCAACATCTCTAGCAGTGCCCTTCATGAGGACATCAGCAGGTAGGCACTGGCAGCTTGGCTGGGTATGGAGGGGGAAATTGCTGGACTGTGGGCTGGTAACGTCTGGATAAGGGGCACATCATTATATGTTCCAGCATCACTTTATAGGACCGATCCCCTAAAGGAGTAGCTTAGTGGCTGTTCTCCTCCACTACAGTCAGGGCTTGGTAGAGGATAATGAGAGTAGAAATAGGAGAGGAAGGACTTGACTACTCACTGTTATTTGCACCCGCGCTGTCCGGACCGGGGGTTGTCCTCCCTGATCCTGGGAAAGTCACTGTCCATGAAAGAATAAAGGAAACGGGGGGACACTAATGGGGGGCGTTAATTCTGGGGTGCACTAATGTGGGCATTACTATTGCTGGGGGCACTAATGGGGCACTATTAATGCGGGAGGGCACTAATGGGGGCATTATTAATTCTGGGCGGCACTAATGGGGGCATTAATATTACTGGGAGGCATTACATTTATTGGGAGCCACAGTATGATAGCAACTTATCACCCCATGTTAAGCCACGTCCCCACACCCTTTGGGGTGTGGCTTAACTTAGCCGGTATTTTTTGTTGGGAAAGGCGGCAACCCTAGTCGTATGCGATGGCTCCCCAGATCATCACACCAGCAATTGGGACAGTGTGTTGCTCCACAGCAAAGGCAGGATTGAAGAGCTCACCATGCGGCCTCCATACTCAAACTCAAATACTGTAGGTTCTCAAACAGAATCTGGTTCATAGGTAAAGACAGATGATACAGTACATGCCACAATGTGCGACTTTTTTACACCACAGGCTCTGAGTTATCAAGGCTGGCGTGTGCTATGCCAGTTTTGATAGGGCCTAATCTAATTTATGACATGGCGCAGGTGTCATCATAAATGACATGGTTCCTCTAGTTCTGTGTGCCACAATTAAATCTATGGCAGCTCAGAGCTGCTGTAGATTTCAGTCATTATTTTTGCCATCTTCTGGCAAAATATTAATGAATTGGACAAAACTGATGTCCCTGCCCTCATAGCTTCCTCCCCTTGTAACGCCCCCTTTTGTAGAGTTGACGAGGTCAGCATAAAATGCAGATTGCAACTATAAAAGTCGCAAATGCAATGAAAAGTCGCCAATCTGGTGTATTTACGACTTTGGTGTTTTTATTCTCCATAAATACTCAGGGCTGAACTTATGCAATACATTTTACAATAGGTTAAACACATTATGTCATCATCCAACATAATTCAAGAGCAACAAACTATGTAAACGCACAGACCAAACTGTTGCACGGCCGTGGACATATTGTGGCCCGCAAACAGCGGGTCCGCAATATGCGGGCACTGGCAGTGTGCTCCCCGCATCACGGATGAGGACCAATTCACTTAAATGGGTCCACAATCCGGAGTTGCAGTGTGGAACGGGGGCACGAAACTCCACAGAAGCTTCCGTGGTGTTTCTATCCTTTCCTCCGCACCGCAAAAAAATAGAACATGTCGAATGGGTATCGATCTGTCCCGGCCGCCACATGGAGGTTGCCCCTGCGGTCTCCAATGCCCGGAACGGCCATATGCATGAGGCCTAAGCTGTACACATAACCCAGCCGTATGCGTGATCCCATCTCAGACATTGATGGCATATCACTAGGATGTGCCATCAATGTCAGATAAGTGCAGGGCTACCTCTGTGACCCACTCCTGTCTCCACAATGGGACCCCTGAAGTTCAATTCCCTTTGGGGGGCATATTCATAGGATATGCCCCCATTGTCTTATCATTGTGGGTCCCACCTATATCGGGAACGGAGCCCCGTGAAGTGGTGGCTGGAGGACTTCAGTCCGGCCACCACCAAGTGCTATCCCCATAGAAGTGAATGAGAGTGGCCACCGCTCCCATTCACTTCTATGGGCCCGATGGAAATAGCCGAGACAGTGCTGGGCTATTTTCAGCTGCCCCATAGAAAATGAATAGAGGGCTGCTGTGCATGCACGGTGCACCCTCCATCACTTTCGGGGCTCCGTTCTTGAAATAGGTGCGAGTCCCAGTGGTGGGACCTGCACTGCACCTATAAGACAGTGGGGGCATATCCTAGCGATATGACCCCATTGTCTGAGATGAGACAACCCCTTTAACATAAGTAAAAAATAATAAATAAAAAAAGTTTTAAAACATACTTTAACAAAAATGTAAAAATTCAAATCAGTCCCTTTCCTTATAAAAAAAATAAGAAAACAAAAAACATGAAGCATATTTTCACCACCACATCCCAAAACACCCGTACTGTTAAAATATAAATGTATTTATCCAGTACAGTGAACTCAGGAACAGAAAAAGGACTGATTCGCTTTTTTTCATTGCTTTACCTTCCAAAAAATGTAATAAAAAAATTATCAAAAAGTGATATAAACTCCAAAATTGTATCAATAAAAAAGTTATAAGGGTGGGGGTTCAGAAAATGGCAATGTAAGGAAAAATGTAATTTTTTTTAACCAAATTTTTTATTTTCTCAAAACTTACGTATATAAATGTTGTATTGTTGTTATTGTACTGACCCAGAGAATGAAGGTAACAAGTCACTTTTATCATATAGGGAATTGTGTATAAACAAAACCCATAAAATTATGACTGAATTGTGTTTTTTTTTCCCAATTCCACACCATTTGGAATCTTTTTCCAGCTTCCTAGTACATCCTATGTAATGGAGCCATTAGAAAGTGCAAATTATCCTGCAAAAAACAAGCTTTCATACAGCTTCAGTATATGAACGGAAAAATGACAGCTTCCGGGAAGACAGGGAGTGAGAAGGGGTAAGATGCATTTTCGGGGATACTGCATTGCGGGCCTATCCTTAGGCAACACCCATCAGCAGAATGAAGTGGCAGCAGCACTTGGTACAGTGACATCAGTACCACTGTTGTTGTGCCCGGTACTACAGTTGTTCTACACTCGGCCCTGCAATACAGGCACACAATTGTAAGATTTATGTCACACAGTATGATCCTTGACCAAAAAATGGTGCTCTTAGGCATAACTATTGGTTTCTTGTTATTTTTACCTATAGACGTTTCTAAAGACTTTTTCTCATTTATTTCAATCTGATACTTTGGAGACAACCCCTGTTTAGCTTAATAATTAAGCTGATGAAAGTACACCATTCCCAGGATGACATATGCAAATGTTAAGGAAATGAGTACGTGCGAAAAATAATTTGTACTTTACCTTCATAAATGTAATATTAATAAGAACATGTACATTAACAGTTGTCAGTAATAATAGGAAGCTGCATTTGGCTGTTTGAAAAGCAAAAATTTATTTAGTAAAATCTATGAAAAGTGTCTATACTGTACTTTCACCTAAACGTTCTTAAAACCTATCATACATGTGATTAAAAGAATACTTGCAATATACTTTAATATACTTCAATTATTTATTTTTTGTTTTGCTTTTTAGTTTTCTTAGCAAAACAGGCAGTTTAGGTAGATTGTAAAGGGGCTATCCAGGAAATGATAACCTATCCTCAGGATAGATTTATCATCCCATTGGTGGGAGTCCGAGTCCCGACACCCTGCCGATCAGCTGTTCCAGGGAGCTGCCGGAGCTCTGGTGAGGCGTGGGTTACAGACTCCTGCCGATCAAATATCTTGAGGATAGGTCATTAATATAATTTACCAGATAACCCATCTAAAGAGGTTTTCTCATGCATAATGTAAATGAAAATTAGACATCATATAGTAAATAAAACCTCGGTCTAACAAAGCCAGAACCAGCCCTGTAATTCGCATGGATCCAGAGATCTCCCTATTCATTGCTTTGATAGATTTATATCAAGCTGAAAGCTCCAGAGGAGTGTCTTTCCTGCTGCAGCTAAGGGGGCATGTCTCAGTTCTCCCTATCACAGCTCAAGAGGCAGTTGAAAGATGAAACTGAGCATGTGCGGCCATCTCTGTGAGCAGGACAAAGAAATAAGAAAAAAACAAACAGCAGGTGGCGCTATACAGATACATTTTATTAAATAGGTCACGGGCTATGCTAAATTTTTTTAATAACATGCAATTACAAAGTATTCAGGGTAAAAAATACACATAACCCTCTCAAATGTATGTATACTAATGCCAGAAGCCTGACTAACAAGACTGATGAACTGGAATTAGTGATGTGTGAGGAGGACTATGACATAGTGGGAATAACTGAGACATGGCTGGATGATAGCTATGACTGGGCAGTTAATATAAAAGGTTACAATCTGTTTAGAAAGTATTGTCAAAACCGGAGAGGTGGAGGGGTCTGCTTTTATGTGAAGTCGTGTCTGAATCCCGTCATTTGAGAATACATCTGTGAGGGACATGAACTTGTGGAGTCACTGTGGGTAGAAATACATGGAGGAAAAAACAATAATAAATTACTAATAGGAGTGTATTATAAACCACCTAATATACCAGAGTCCACAGAAAATGTATTACTAAACGAGATAGACGAGGCGGCAAATCATATTGAAGTCGTTATTATGGGGGACTTCAACTACCCAGATATAGACTGGGAAACTGAAAGCTGTACATCCCAAAAAGGAAACAGGTTCTTGGCAATAACCAAAGACAATTACCTTACCCAACTGGTTCAGGACCCAACTAGAGGGACGGCCATACTAGACTTAGTATTAACCAATAGACCTGATAGAACAACAGATGTGCAGGTTGGGGGACACCTGGGAAATAGTGACCATAAAGTAATAACCTTCCAATTATCCTTCAAACGAGAGTTTCTAAAGGGAGGAACAAAAATACCAAATTTCAAAAAAGCAAAATTTAGCCAACTAAGCGAGGCCATAGGCCTAACTAACTGGAACAAAGTCCTCAAAAATAAAAATACAAGCACAAAATGGGAGATTTTTTAAAGCATTGTAACATCTAATTGTGAGAGGTACATACCTTATAGGAATAAAAGGCTAAGAAACAATAAGAAACCAATGTGGATAAATAGAACCGTAAAGATAGCAATAAATGAAAAAAGAAAGCATATAAATCACTAAAACAGGAGGGGAGCCAGGAAGCACTGATAAACTATAAGGAAAAAAATAGAATATGTAAAAAACTAATAAAAATTGCCAAACTAGATAACGAGAGATTAATTGCCAAAGAGAGTAAAACTAACCCTAAAATGTTCAATTATACAGTATAAATAGTAAAAAATACAAACCTGAAGGAGTCGGCCCTCTACATAGCAATGAGGGGGGTGTTGCAGAGAGCGACGAGGATAAAGCAAAACTATTAAATATTTTTTATTTTTCCTCACTGAGGAAAATAAACTGTCAGATGAAATGCAGAATATAAAAGTAAACTCCCCATTAAAAGTGCCCTGTCTGACCCAGGAAGAAGTACAACAGTGACTTAAAAAGATTAAAATAGACAAATCGCCAGGACCAGATGGCATACACCCCCGTATCCTAAGGGAATTAAGTGATGACATAGCCAGACCTCTTTTTCTGATATTTACGGACTCTATACTGACAGGGAATGTTCCACAGGATTGGCGCATAGCAAATGTGGTGCCAGTATTAAAAAAGGGTCCAAAAACAGAGCCTGGAAATTATAGGCCGGTAAGTTTAAAGAGGACCTTTTACCTGAATATGCATGTGAAAATAAAGATATACCCTTACTTGCCTGCCCCCCGTGGTGCTTATTCAGCTCTTCTTTTTTCAATATGTGCCCCCGTTTGTCCACGGTGCTCCCTGCAATATTTCCCGCCGTGTATACTAATGAGCCATTTGGCTCAACTGGGCGGGCCTGCAAAAGTTCTCCTGGGCGTGTCTGTCTTCTCCCTGGCACGGAGCGCATCCAATCAGCGCGCTCCACTCTTAGCCAGGGAGAAGAAGCTCCAGTTCTCGCGAGAACTGGAGAAATTTCATTCATCCTGCTGCTGGTGCCATCTTGGATTCCCGCGGTGAGCAGCGTCAGAGGTGAAAGCAGGATGGCTTCTTCTCCCTGGCTAAGAGCGGAGCGCACTGATTGGATGAGCCCGTGATGAGAACATAGTCCTACCACTTTACAAATCACTAGTCAGACCACACATGGAGTACTGTGTACAGTTCTGGGCTCCTGTGAATAAGGCAGACATAGCAAAGCTGGAGAGGGTACAGAGGAGGGAAACTAAAGTAATAACTGGAATAGGGCATCTACAGTACCCTGAATGGTTATCAAAATTAGGGATATTCACTTTAGAACAAAGACGACTGAGGGGAGATCTGATAACTATGTATAAATATATCAGGGGTCAGTACAGAGATCTCTCCCATCATCTATTTATCCACAGGACTGTGATGAGGGGACATCCTTTGCGTCTGGAGGAAAGAAGGTTTCTACACAAACATAGAAAAGGATTCTTCACTGTAAGAGCAGTGAGACTATGGAACTCTCTGCCTGAGGAGGTGGTGATGGTGAGTACAATAAAGGAATTCAAGAGGGGACTGGATGTATTACATGCTATAGCTACTAGAGATAGGTCATTGATCCAGGGAGTTATTCTGATTGCCTGATTGGAGTCGGGAAGGAATTTTTTCACCTTAAGTGGGGAAAATTGGCTTCTGCCTCACAGGTTTTTTTTTGCCTTCCTCTGGATCAACTTGTAGGAAACAGGCCGAACTGGATGGCCAAATGTCTTTTTTCGGTCTTATATACTATGTTACTATGTTAGGTGCTGGTTTGAAAACCGTAGAATATCTTTAGTGGGACAACCCCTTTAAGTGTCTTTATTGTTATTATTGCCCTTATTATAGTTGAAAAATAACTTGACTGCAAAGAAGCACATTGTGTCGGATGGCCCAGAGCATTAGGTGTTACCACGTTCATCCACCTAGGAACCGTTTTGTATATTTTAATCAGCTGTCTGAGCCTTGACTTTCACATAGCTTTAAATCCTCTGCTTCCTGTCATAGAGATAATGAGGTACTGTTGGCTGACCTATTGAAGTAAAAAAAAAAAATGTACGTATATTTGTATTTATAATTGTATTTGTCATTCCTCTATTATTCGTCCTGGAAATGTATGACTAGATTGGGGAGTGCCCCTTCACTGTTTGAATATTCGTGACACCTCTTTAGAACACACCCCTTTGACAATGGAAATGGTAATACTCAGGTGTCAATTTTTGTCATAAGCTTCAAGGAGGAATAACAGAGGAACAACACAGTTCTAAAAAAGAGAGTACAGAATATTTTATTAGGAATAGAAGTATTTACTAAAATAGACATGTCAGGAGAGCTGACAACTGTTCTTAGTATTATTATGGTCTTCTCCAGCCATATTATTATGACCACCTCCAGCCATATTATGATCACCTCCAGCCATATTATGATCACCTCCAGCCATATTATGATCACCCCCAGCCATGTTATTATGACCACCCCCAGCCATGTTATTATGACCACCCCCAGCCATGTTATTATGACCACCTCCAGTCATGTTATTATGACCACCTCTAGCCATGTTATTATGACCACCTCCAGTCATGTAATTATGACCACCTCTAGCCATGTTATTATGACCACCTCCAGTCATGTAATTTTGACTACCTCTAGCCATGTAATTATGATCACCTCTAGCCATGTAATTATGATCACCTCCAGCCATGTTATTATGACCACCTCCAGCCATGTTATTATGACCACCTCCAGCCATGTTATTATGACCACCTCCAGCCATGTTATTATGACCACCTCCAGCCATGTTATTATGATCACCTCCAGTCATGTAATTATGACCACCTCCAGCCATGTTATTATGACCACCTCCAGCCATGTTATTATGACCACCTCCAGCCATGTTATTATGACCACCTCCAGCCATGTTATTATGACCACCTCCAGCCATGTTATTATGACCACCTCCAGTCATGTAATTATGACCACCTCTAGCCATGTTATTATGACCACCTCCAGTCATGTAATTTTGACTACCTCTAGCCATGTAATTATGATCACCTCTAGCCATGTTATTATGACCACCTCTAACCATGTTATTATGACCACCTCCAGTCATGTAATTATGACCACCTCTAGCCATATTTCTATGTCCATGCCTTTGTGTGTGTGTGTTAGGTTATGTGGAGGATCTGGTGACTACTAAACTGCATTTGAGAAACTAGGGGTACTTTGGATTGACACCTCGGGTTTAGCTTCCCGGGAGCTGCAGAGGTATAAATTGGGTTTAAGGCTAGGGCTACAAAGCAATTTTGATCAAGAAATTATGGATTGCAGTGTTGCGTGACAAGTTTGTCATGAGTCACCATGACTCCAGAATCTGAAAAAATGTAGCCGTGTCACAGCAACCTTGCTAGTTGCGCTGCCACCATATTTATTTCTTTGGCTGCCCAGCTACACTGCGATCCTTAGTCGTGCGACAGGTGTTCTGCTCAATATCACTGAGTAACCCAAGCCTAAGGCCTCTTGCACACGAACGTTTTATTTTCTTCCGTTTATGTTCTGCTTTTTTTGCGTTCCGCATACGGACCATATACGGAACCATTCATTTCAATGGATCCACAAACAATACGGAAGGTACTTCGTATGCCTTCCATTTCCGTTTCATTCAAAAGATAGAACATGTTCTATAAGGCCTATTGCACACGAACATGTGCGCCCCGGGCTGTATTGCGGACCGCATATGCAGACCCGCAATACACGGGCACCGTTCCGTGTGCATTCCGCATCACGGATGCGGACCCGTTCACTTCAACTCACAGAACAGAATTGGGTTTCATCCCGTACTTCCGTTCCGCAAAACGATAGAACATGTCCTATCTTTTTGCAGAACAGGCAGATCGCGGACCCATTCAAGTGAATGGGTCCGTGAACCAGTGCGGCTGCCCCCCGGTCGGTGTTCGTGCATTGCAGTCTGCATTTTGCGGGCAGCAGCACGGCAACAGGGTGCACACGTTCGTGTGCAATAGGCCTTATTGTCCGCATAACGGACAAGGATAGTACTGTTCTATCAGGGGCCAGCTGTTCCGTTCCACAAAAACGGAATGCTCACGGACGTCATCCTTATTTTTTGAGGACTGCAAAATACTGAAAAAGCTATATGGTCGTGCACAAGAGGCCTAATGTAGAGGGTAGTCAGTATCTGGTCTATCAGTATCTTCCCCATTTATGTCAGTAAATCTTCCCCGGTAGTCAGTAGATCTTTGTCTTTGTGGGTGGGGGCGGGGCAAAGTATTAATATGGTGACTAGAGATGAGCGAATTTCTCAAAAATTCAATTTGGTCGATTCGACGAATTATCCGAAAAGATTTGTTTAGATCCCAATTTATTTGTGGCGAATCGCATTAAAAACAGCTATTTCCTGGCTGCAGCAAGCCTGTATAGTGGTGTAGAACACTGTGCCTTGCAGTAACACTCATAGTAAGACTCCCTGCTGTGGTAGTGCAACAATACTGTGAGTCCGTATGACATGCAGATGACAGGCGTCCCTCTTAGAATCACTGCACACATCACTTCTTTGGGCAGTTACGGGCCCAAAACTGACCAAATAACTCAAGTGTGAACTGAACCTTACAGGTCGATGTTAGCATCAGTTATAAAAAAATGGTGCAGGGGCCCAAGATCCTACTATAGCGTGAAAGAGCACACTTCTTTTACACTGTCAGCTGAATCCATATAGATGTCTATAGAACCTGTTCTATTAAACGCTTATACAAGTAGAGGCCCCCTGACAGGGTGGAGAGGGTGTCAGCAGTAAGTTTGTGTTGACATCACTGATTATTTTGTCCTTCCTCTGATCCGTCAGGACAATAACCCCCCAAAAAAACAGATTCTGTCTGTTGAGCATCCACCTTCAGCATTTGGTCAGTAATCCATCAGTATTCACCAGTTCTGATGGGACCATACAGGCCTTACAGCTGCTACACAGACAGGAACTGTTGTGTGTCTCATTTTTCCTTCCTTCTGACACATCAGAACAGCATGAGAAGTCCACAGAGTGGCCCAATGACATAGTGTGGAAGTGGCAGCAGCATCAGGAGACCACAGAGTGGCACAATGGGGTGCAAAAAAAGGCCCCCATTTTGGACCGGTAGCGAGGGTCTAACATTGTGGAGTGCCAGTAGTCATCCATCTGCCGAAGGATGACAATTCGGCTGTCACTACGCAAGCAAGTGAGCATGCATCGGGCCATTTGCGCAAGTGACTCGGAGGGACTCCCTGCCTCAATCTCCACTGCATACTGCCATGGTGTGTCTGGGTGATGTGCCTTGTCTTCCTCATCTCCCTCTTGCTCCTCCTCTCCTGTCACCTGTGTAGAAAAAACACCCATTTAGCTACACATTGCTTGTGCTCCAATGTTCTCCTCCTCCTCCAGATCAGCCCCCAAAGGGCTCATGTAGACATGAGATGTAAGCGCCACGGCTCCAGTCCCCTGACCAGCCAGATTTACCAGTATCTTTTCCAGGAGATGAATCAGTGGAATAACGTTGTTTATCCCGCAGTCCTGGCAAATGACAAATAAAGTGGCCACCTCAAAGGGCACGAGCAAGCGGCAGGTGTCACGCATGAGCTGCCACTGGCTAACATTGAAGTGTAGCGGACTGGACCCTGTACCAGAGTCTGCCCCAGTTTCCTGGAAGGGACTGCTTGCTCGCCTCCTGCCCTGCGACTATGGCCCCATGTATGCTTGTCCTGTTTGAGCGGTGATGCCCCAGATAGCTCTGCTATGGAGCCCATTCGTATAATGAAAGACTATGGGAAAGACTTTAGCTCCATGGCAATTGAACTGGACATGTGTGGTCTGAGCGCCATTCAATAATGTGCGCTCAGACCTAAGCTATCTGGGGATATGTTGCATGTATATGTTTTATGTAACATTGTGTAATTTTGTGTCCCTTTTGCAGCCATGTGCTCAATGGAGTCTGCCTCTATCCCTGGATATATTGAGCGCTCAGATCCAAGCCATCTGGGGATATGTTAAATGTCTGTGTGTACTGTAAAGGGTGGGACATTGTGGATTGAATAATGATGTCTGTCCTATTGTCCCCACATGTGTATTGGCGATTTCCCTTTGTCCTGAGAGATAATTGAATGACTCCTCAATTGTCTCCAGGACAGAAGACATTGTGTATTCTTCTGCCTGTGGTGATTGCATTACCCATGTAGGGTGATTGTATCACAGGCAGAGGGGAGGGATATGCTGGGGTGTCTGTATTGTCCCAATGTGTGTGATTGGCTGCTGTATCCTGTGTCGCAGTCTTCCTTCTGGTCCCCTAGGGAGTGTCCACCAGGTGGGAGACCTGCATAAATACTCGGGCAGGTAGCCCTTAATAAAAGGAGAGTTCCTGTTTAACCCTCAAAACGAAGTGTCGTCTCGCTATTGGGGGATCTGACTGTATGCTGATTGCCAGGAGTGTAAGCTGTTCATATTGCTTTTCCTGTTCGGCTGCTTCCAGGGTTCGTGTGTCTCTTGTTCGGAAGTTGGTGAATTCGTGTGGTTTGCAGTTCGGGAAGTTGGTGATTGCAGTAGCTGCTGGTCTATCCGAAAAGGGAATATCGCCTAAACGGAGTTGTGTGCGTAACGGTCCGTTACATTTGGTGGCAAGCGGGATCATTTCCACAGCCCAGAAGGACATCTACAGGGCAACACCATTCCTTGGATTACAAAGTGAGGGCAACGCCAGTACCCGTACAGCGCCCTATCTACAAAAAGAAAGAACTTCAGGAGAACAAGCATGGCACCCAGCTACACGCAGGAGGAATTTGACAAAGAGCTGAGATCACGGCTGATTTTCTACGGACCCAACCCCCGGAGAAATCTGTGCAGTTCGTGAGGAGGTTAACAGCAGAGTACCTGCAGTTCATGGCAGATGGTATCGTCCGCCCTCCCCAGCGGCTGAGTGCGTCCGAGAGCTGAAGGTGCCGTCCTTCCTCCCCAGCGGCCGTGTGTACCCCGGGAGCTGAAGGTGCCGTCCTTCCTCCACAGCGGCCGTGTGTACCCCGGGAGCTGAAGGTGCCGTCCTTCCTCCACAGCGGCAGTGTGTACCCCAGGAGCTGAAGGTGTCATCCTTCCTCCCCAGCTGCAGTGTGTACCCCAGCAGCAGGACAAGATATTGAAAGGGGAGACAGTTGGTCCCCCCTCCACCAGCAGAGAGAGGGTCAGGAGAGGAGCCTGCTACCCGCTCTCCCCAGCGGCAGTCTACAGTTCAGAGAGAGGAGCTTGTTACACCCTCTCTCCAGCGGCAGCCTAACCCACCAAGGGGAGATGTTACGCCCCAATGGTGCAGATGGGACCGTGGTCTCTGCACTTGCAACACAAGGGGCAAGGATGGTCGGTCCTGTCCGCCAGCCACAGAGCGGTTTATCCAGAGGGGAGACAGTCGGTCTCCTCCCCCACAACCAGGCTCCCACCAGGCTACTCCGTGGTAGCGCTGGTCCCAGGGCAGAGTACCGCCGGTCTTCTGCCCACTCAGCAACCCACCTAGACAGTCTACCAGTCCCCCGCACAGCCGTAGTGAGGCACCTGGACATGGACAAGTTGCTACTTTATCCAGGTGTAGTAACCATTTATTGTGGGTGGGCTGTACTGCTGTTTGTGCTTCGTGGGTGGGTTGTTGGACTCAACCAGGGCACTGACCGGCAGGAGGTCAGATACCCTGTTAGTCTCTTTGGTAAAGGGGAGAAATGTAGCGGACTGGACCCTGTACCAGAGTCTGCCCCAGTTTCCTGGAAGGGACTGCTTGCTCGCCTCCTGCCCTGCGACTATGGCCCCATGTATGCTTGTCCTGTTTGAGCGGTGATGCCCCAGATAGCTCTGCTATGGAGCCCATTCGTATAATGAAAGACTATGGGAAAGACTTTAGCTCCATGGCAATTGAACTGGACATGTGGTCTGAGCGCCATTCAATAATGTGCGCCAGACCTAAGCTATCTGGGGATATGTTGCATGTATATGTTTTATGTAACATTGTGTAATTTTGTGTCCCTTTTGCAGCCATGTGCTCAATGGAGTCTGCCTCTATCCCTGGATATATTGAGCGCTCAGATCCAAGCCATCTGGGGATATGTTAAATGTCTGTGTGTACTGTAAAGGGTGGGACATTGTGGATTGAATAATGATGTCTGTCCTATTGTCCCCACATGTGTATTGGCGATTTCCCTTTGTCCTGAGAGATAATTGAATGACTCCTCAATTGTCTCCAGGACAGAAGACATTGTGTATTCTTCTGCCTGTGGTGATTGCATTACCCATGTAGGGTGATTGTATCACAGGCAGAGGGGAGGGATATGCTGGGGGTGTCTGTATTGTCCCAATGTGTGTGATTGGCTGCTGTATCCTGTGTCGCAGTCTTCCTTCTGGTCCCCTAGGGGAGTGTCCACCAGGTGGGAGACCTGCATAAATACTCGGGCAGGTAGCCCTTAATAAAAGGAGAGTTCCTGTTTAACCCTCAAAACGAAGTGTCGTCTCGTTATTGGGGGATCTGACTGTATGCTGATTGCCAGGAGTGTAAGCTGTTCATATTGCTTTTCCTGTTCGGCTGCTTCCAGGGTTCGTGTGTCTCTTGTTCGGAAGTTGGTGAATTCGTGTGGTTTGCAGTTCGGGAAGTTGGTGATTGCAGTAGCTGCTGGTCTATCCGGAAAAGGGAATATCGCCTAAACGGAGTTGTGTGCGTAACGGTCCGTTACATGAAGTTACACAGGAGAGTATCTCTCCTTCACCTGTATCACCAAAAGATCGTTTATGGCTTTTTTCTGTTCATACAGTTGGTCAAACACATGAAGGGTGGAATTCCAACGGGTGGAAGCATTGCATATCAGCCTATGTTGGGGGATGCCGTTCTGCCGCTGTAGCACAAGGAGGGTGTGCTTGGCGGTGTACGAGTGGCTGAAGTGCATGCAAAGATTCCTGGCCATTTTTAGGATGTCTTGCTTATAGGTGGAAGACTTCAGGAAACGCTTGACAACCAGATTGAACATGTGTGCCATGCAGGGCCCATGGCTCAGCCATCATTGACGCAGAGCCGACACCATGTTCTTCCCGTTGTCGGTCATGGTTCCGATTTTGAGTTGTCGCGGAGAAAGCCAGGATTCGATTTCTTGATGAAGGACACAGAGCAGTTCCTCCCGCCTTCGCCACTAATACACTCCAAAAAAAGGCTTTTGAACATATAACTGCAGCCGTGAACGGCAAATAATATATTTTGTTTGCCACTAATACACACCAAAAAGGGCTGTATTTTTGCACTTCACCACACAACGTGTAATAAGACCCTCTTTTTCCCCCCATTAATACACGACAAAAAAAAAGGCTTTAGAACATATAACTGCGCCCATGAACGGCAAATAATACTTTTTTTTGCCACTAATACACGCGAAAAAGGGCTGTAATTTTCTCACTTGAACACAGAACAGCTAATAAACCCCTTTTTTCCCCCCCACTAACACACGACAAAAAAGGCTTTAGAACATATATATAACTGCAACGCACCAGGGCTAATAAGACCCAAATAAGGCCTCTTTCACACTTGCGTTCTGAGGATCCGGCGGGCACTTCCGTCCCGCCGGATCCGTCAGAACGGAAGTGGCCGGAGAGCATTTGAAGACTGATCAGTTTCCTGATCAGTCTTCAACATGCTTTCACTGTTACCATGGCAGCCAGGACGCTACTGGAGTCCTGGCTGCCATGGTACTCAGCAGTGGTGTACTTACCTGCGCTGCGGCGGCCGGGCGCTCCTTAATGACGTCACAGGTCCAGGCGGCGCATAGATTAATGCGCCGCCCGGACCTGTGATGTCATAATGGAGCGCCCGACGGCCGCAGCGCAGGTAAGTACACTGCTGCGTTGTACTTACCATGGCAGCCAGGACTCCAGTAGCGTCCTGGCTGCCATGGTAACCGATCGGAGCCCCAGCTTACACTGGGGCCCCGATCGGAACGGCAGCTGCGCATGCGCAGCGCTAAACGTCGGATCCGGCGATGCGCCGAATCAACGTTTAGCTTAATGCCAGATCCAGAATAATGCTCTTCAATGGGCATTAATTCCAGATCCGGCATTGCAGCATGTCTTCCGGCTTTTTGGACGGAGACAAATCCGCAGCATGCTGCGCTTTTGTCAACGTCCAAAAAACGTTGACACGCTGAACGGATGACATCCTGATTCATCCTGAACGGATTTCTCTCCATTCAGGATGCATTAGGATTATCCTGATCAGTTTCTTTCCGTCCTAGAGCCTCGAGGACGGAACTCTAGGATGGAAAGAAACAACGCTAGTGTGAAAGAGCCCTAACAAGAACAGTTTGCTGGAATTACAGAGGTATCATCTATTGCAAACCAGAAGTGAGTAGCAGTATAATGGCAATTTGGATCCACAGTCAGTGCAGCAAGGTGTAATAGGATTGTTCCTGTTACCCAGGCTGTACAGTTGTGGCCAAAAGTTTTGAGAATTACATAAATATTGGAAATTGGAAAAGTTGCCTCTTAAGTTTTTATAATAGCAATTTGCATATACTCCAGAATGTTATGAAGAGTGATCAGATGAATTGCATAGTCCTTCTTTGCCATGAAAATTAACTTAATTCCAAAAAAAACTCTCCACTGCATTTCATTGCTGTCATTAAAGGACCTGCTGAGATCATTTCAGTAATCGTCTTGTTAACGCAAGTGAGAATGTTGACGAGCACAAGGCTGGAGATCATTATGTCAGGCTCATTGGGTTAAAATGGCAGACTTGACATGTTAAAAGGAGGGTGATGCTTGAAATTATTGTTCTTCTATTGTTAACCATGGTGACCTGCAAAGAAACGCGTGCAGCCATCATTGCGTTGCAAAAAATTGCTTCACAGGCAAGGATATTGTGGCTAATAAGACTGCACCTCAATCAACAATTTATAGGATCATCAAGAACTTCAAGGAAAGAGGTTGAATTCTTGTTAAGAAGGCTTCAGGGCGTCCAAGAAAGTCCAGCAAGCGCCAGGATCGTCTCCTAAAGAGGATTCAGCCGCGGGATCGGAGTGCCAACAGTGCAGAGCTTGCTCAGGAATGGCAGCAGGCAGGTGTGAGCGCATCTGCACGCACAGTGAGGCGAAGACTTTTGGAAGATGGCCTGGTGTCAAGAAGGGCAGCAAAGAAGCCACTTCTCTCCAAAAAAAACATCAGGGACAGATTGATCTTCTGCAGAAAGTATGGTGAATGGACTGCTGAGGACTGGGGCAAATTCATATTCTCCGATGAAGCCTCTTTCCGATTGTTTGGGGCATCAGGAAAAAGGCTACCATCAGTCCTGTGTCATGCCAACAGTAAAGCATCCTGAGACCATTCTTGTGTGGGATTGCTTCTCATCCAAGGGAGTGGGCTCACTCACAATTTTGCCCAAAAACACAGCCATGAATAAAGAATGGTACCAAAACACCCTCCAACAGCAACTTCTTCCAACAATCCAACAACAGTTTGGTAAAGAACAATGCATTTTCCAGCACGATGGAGCACCGTGCCATAAGGCAAAGTGATAACTAAGTGGCTCGGGGATGAAAACGTTGACATTTTGGGTCCATGGCCTGGAAACTCCCCAGATCTTAATCCCATTGAGAACTTGTGGTCAATCCTCAAGAGGCAGGTGGACAAACAAAAACCCACTAATTCTGACAAACTCCAAGAAGTGATTATGAAAGAATGGGATGCTATCAGTCTGGAATTGGCCCAGAAGTTGTATTGAGAGCATGCCCAGTCGAATTGCAGAGGTCCTGAAAAAGAAGGGCCAACACTGCAAATACTGACTCTTTGCATAAATGTCATGTAATTGTCGATAAAAGCCTTTGAAATGTATGAAGTGCGTGTAATTATATTTCACCACATCACAGAAACAACTGAAACAAAGATCTAAAAGCAGTTTAGCAGCAAACTTTGTGAAAACTAATAAAAATGTCAGTCTCAAAACTTTTGGCCACACCTGTACATTCCCCTATTGGACCCTGTTCTGCTTCAATACTGTGGAATAATTCCTCCCCATGTTTTCCCTACACTTCTAATGATCTTTCCCTGAACTTCTGTTGATCAAAATATAAGTTTCAAGTCTTTCCTAGCACTTTCCCTAGCGCCTGCTAATGTCTCTCCCTGCATTAAGTACACTGGAAAATGGCAGAATCCAAGATGGCTGAGGCTATTTATAGGGCTGTGACATCACAGGGCTGGCTGCTGATTGGCTGCGTGCATGGCATTGTGGGTGATCCTTCGTTCTCAGAGTTTCCTGCACCATAACGTGTAGCAGCCATTTTAGGAAAAAATGTGATTCGTTACCACAAAGCGTGAGGAAATTTTGATACGGTGCGAATCGAATAATTCCTGAAACTCGGATCGAATTCCACTTCCTCAGCTTCGATTCGCTCATCTCTAATGATATTATGTGATATTATTGTGATTATGACGTGATGAATGACGGGGAGGGCTGGGGAGAGGCGCAGACTTAGGGCGCATTCACACGAACGCGGTTTGGTCTCACCTCTGTGTGCTGTCCGCATCCGTTGCTCTGTTCCGTGGCCCTGCAAAAATTATAGATCATGTCCTATTCTTGTTAATTTTGTGGACAAGAATAGGGATTTCTATAATGGGCTGCCCGTTCCTTTCCACAAATTGCGGAAGGCACATGGGCAGCATCCATGTTTTATGGACCTCAAAACACGGCACGTTCGTGTGCATGAGCCCTTACTGACGTATTGGACTCCTCAAGAATGGGTGCAGTTTTCCTGCATATTCTGAGGAAGAAGAATTTTTTTTGTTGTATTTTAATTTTTTTTATAATAAAATACAATAAACAATGCATTTCAATAAAAAAAGATCATATCATGGGTGGTGGGGGGACTATGATGTTAAAAGCACATGGTCCATGGTAATTCTCAGTCCACCCCACTTCCTAGTTATTTCTGTTTCTAGAAAAGATGATTTGACCATCATAATGTCTCCCGGGGGATTCACCCAGCTTTCTCAGATTCCTGAAATACATATTTGACATTTCAAGCAGCGATACAGCAGGGCATCCTAGAAAGGCAGATTTTACGTTCTGTAGCCCAGGCACGCTCATTGACAGCCTGTGTATTTGCAGCTACTGTATATCGGTCACCCAGCTTTTGGTAAAAGCAAATGTTGCTAAAGAAAAAATAGAAAGAAAATAGAAAAAAAATGATTTTTAATTTTTATTTCAGTGGCAAATCTTTTTCGAAAAGTTGGTGACGTGGTCACATGTCTCACGATAAAGCTGCTGTGCAAAACAAATATACTGCAATAGAAATAAAATATGACTACAAAGTTATCATTAATACATTTTTACAAGATGAGTTATTCTCAATTAATCTGTAAATTTACCGTAGTCTCATATTTTCAGATGTGTAACCATCATTGGTTTAAATGAATCCACATAAAAAGAAGAAGAAAAGGAAAGTTCTGCAAGTGAATCAATTCCCCAGGTGAAGCGGCTTTGATACTGCGCTGTGCTTAGTTATCCAGAGTCAAACAACCACAGCAGAGCAATGGTCAATCAATATGGAGATGAGGTAATGAACATGCAGCAATCAGCAATGTACAACAGTGCAACAGCACCACCTTCAGGACGCCATGTGCACTGCGCATAACCAGCTGAATGCATAGTGATCAGCAGAAGGGTGAACAGCACAGTGCATTATACAGTAAGATGATGTGCTACAGCCAAGCTAGGATTTAAGACGTTGGGGAGATTTATTAATAGTGTTGTACTGTATTTTGCTTCAAAATATTTTGCCTCCACAGTTTCTATTCTATGAGATCTTTATGAAATGTGCAGGAAATTGTGAAGAAAGGTAAAAGGTGTTTAAGTGTTTAATGCCCCCAAGATAGTGAAGATCTCTTGTAAAGCAGTTTGTAGTAAAAATGCGACAATGTCCCTGTTGTAAGCAGGGGCGGATCTGCAATAAACCCTATAGGGAAATTCCCTGGTGTGCCAAGGGGGCCGTCTGAGCCATTCTCACGGCCACCAGCCAGGTACAGATGTAGCTGAGCTAAAATTGACTCTGATAACACGTCACAGTGTCATCCCGTGCCATCTTGTGACAAAGCCATTGAAATACATTGCAAGAGTTTGTTAACCTTTTTTTTTTTTTTTTTAGCTCAGCTGCATCTGTACATAATGATCTGATGCTCTCAACATGATTTAATGAAGGATCATCAGGTTCTTATGCACTTGGCCCTCCTGAATTCAACTGCTTCGCCGTCCTCAAGACGATACATACTGCATACTGAATACTGCAGCAGGGGCGGTGGTATTTTGTGCAGCACTGAGGTAATTGGTTCTGCAGGGGCGGTATTTTGTGCAGCACCACAGTATTGCTGGCCCCACCTACTTCTGTTGTCTCCGCCTACTTGTGTTGCACTGCCATCAGTAAATTTGGACTCTTCTACAACACAGGGCCACTTTTAGGTTTTCAGGGCTACTTTAAGTTCCCAGTCCACTCCTGGGTGTATGTGGCAATGGATGCCTATATCACCTTGGAGTTTCTATAGCTTTTTACCAGACGAGGTGACAAAACCTGTCTACGACTGCGACAAAAGAAGATGCAAACTGAATCAAAGACAAAAACAGTTTTGAAAATTACTGTGAAAGTCTTATCCAGCATGTCACAGATGAGTGCTCTTTTAGGCACAGACCCGTCATAAATTCTCCACAGGGAGCGGGCGCCAATGATTTTGGTACATTTCACGACAGAATCTAAGATTAAATACAATAATAAATGTCAAGTACATTAATAAATCTCTATTCAATAAAAATATTAAACAATGGATACCGTCGTACACAAACATTTCCACAGATTTGGGCCACATTTACTAATCCTATAGATGGCATACGCTTATACCAGTTGCCTAGACCTCCACCAGATCTGTCACAGGGGCCCAGGCTGGATGATAAATCTGGTGCAGGGACAGATGCTTTTCTCTGTCTCTACAACAACTTTTGGTTGGCTTTCTTACTCCAAAATTGTGGCGCAAATTTGGTGCAAAATGGCACATCTTAGGCCCCAACCCTTTCCTGTAAAGCCTGCCCCTTTTTGCAAAGGCCCACCCCTTTGTGTAGATAGCCTAGATGCTCCAAATTGCACAAATTTGCGCCAATTTTAAACAGTTAATTTTACGCAGACACATTACTACATCTGGGCCTTTGTTTCATTTTTGCAATTACAAAACTGGGACATATTTACAAATCCTGGCTCATTTTTAGGATGTATTGTATGAAAGTCTTTGCACCAGCAAAGTGGAGTGTTATTTTTTTGCTGTTTTTTTTTTCAGTGAAGTAGGCTTTGCGGTTTGCAAGATTTTTATGTGGTTTGCACCATTCCCGGCATTTTGTGTTTACTTTTGCATTTATGACATTTGGTTGTCAACTTGTTGCCAAAACAATGACTTAGTAAACAGCAGACACCCCAAAAAAGTGACATGAAATATTACCCTTATAACTTGTGTTGAGCGATAGACATTGATGCCAATTTCAGGGAAAATTTGATTCGCCGCAAAGCCGAATTTCCTCGTGCTTCATGGTAGCGAATCAATTTTCCCTGAAATGGTGTAAAAAACAAGAAAAAAATCATACATTTGCTTGCCATCTTGATAGAAGATCTCGCACAAAATCCTGCACTTCGTGTCGTACGATGTCACCACGCCTGCCGACGTGATGACGTCATCATGGGCCGCGTAAGATTTTGCGGCAGATCTTCAATCAAGATGGCAACAGTCATCCCGTCGCGAGAAAATGGATGTGGCACATATGATTGAATTTTTAATTTTTTTTATTTTACACCCGATTATTGCTATCAGATGCCACGATCATGTATGAACGCGGCATCTGAGGGGTACAATGACTGGGAGCTGTGCAGTCGCCACTCTTTGTCAGTGCACCCGCTACTTACAAAGAAATGTACTTCATAATGAAGTAATTTGTCAAGAAGCAAAGTTTTTTTGTAAAATTCACTGAATCAGCCAGAAATTGTCAAATTTTTGAACACTTCGTCTCTTCTTCATCTCTACTCATAACCGATGTTTCATCAATGACTCTGCTGTTGCTGAGCTCAGGAGTTAGGTAGCTGGGCGATACATGGTGAAAGGGGGGTAATCTGTTACTAAGGGTGCAGTCCCATGTAGCAACTATAGGATAAACCTGCAAGACAGTGCGAAGATCATTTAAAGGGGTATTCTGATCTCTACGTTTTCTGTGGATTTGGCAGGTTCTTCTACCTTCATTCAGCAGGACCTGCGCTGATGTTATCACGCTTACCATGTGGTGAGCGTGATGACGTCAGCGCAGGTCCTACAAGAAGAAGAAAGAAGACGATAACAGCTGCACATCAAGTGGATGAGGTGAGTAATTTTTTTATTATTTTTTAACCCTCAATGGACATTTTACTTAGCATTCTGTATTAAAGAATGCTATTATTTTCCATTATAACCATGTTATAATGCAAAGTAATAAAGTAAATGGACTTTAATGGGGTCCCGGGGCTCATCCCTATGTATTAACATCATCTCCTTAGCAATCATCCGCTTGCGGATGCAATGCGATTTTTACACAGCCCTGTTCACTTCTTTGGGGCCTGCATTGCGTGAAAAATGCAGAATATAGAACATGCTGCGATTTTCACGCAACGCAGAAGTGATGCGTGAAAAACATTGCTCGTGTACACAGCCCCATTGAAATGAATGGGTCAGGATTCAGTGCGGGTGCAATACGTTCACATCCCGCATTGCACCCGCGCGGAAATCTTTACCCTGTAAAAGGGGCCTAAGCCATGCCTCTAACCCTGCTTAATATCATATCTAAACATGTTCCAATTCCACTCAGTCCCGTTTGGGCCCAACAAAAGTGAATTCCCCCTCACAGTAGTTCCAGCTCCTGAATTGTTAGTAAAAAAAAATAAAAAAAACATTCACCCTGTTCCCCCGGCGACTAGAACCCACATAACGGCTCTGGCTTCACCACGGCACTCATCCTAAAAATGCAGAGACAGTTAAGAGCAAGACATGCCACAGCCCTCCCAGGAAGGCAGGACAGCCACCGGACTCAGAGACTGTCCTGCCGGATCTAGGGCGGTTGGGTGGTATAGATGGTACCTTCATTCCACACATAACACAGTGGTAAATCTCTGAGTACAGATAATGTAGTATATGTCACCTGCAGTCCTATGTAACACCAGAGATAACACAGTGTTAACTCTGAGTGCAGAAAATGTAGTGGGCGTCACATGCAGTCCTATGTAACACCACAGAAAACAGCAACAACTCTCTGAGTACAAATTATGTGAGTAGTATTACCTGCTGCGCTAAGTCAAAGTACAGATAACACAGATCCTGTAGTAATTTTACCTGCAGACCTATGTAAAAACACAGAGAACACTAGTGCAGATTATGTACAGTAGTAGTGTTACTTGAAGCCCTATGTAAAACCACAGATAACACTAGTGCAAACCATGTGGTAGTGTTACCAGCAGTCCTATGTAAAACCACAGATAACACTAGTGCAGATCATGTAGTAGTGTTACCTTATTGATAACTCTGTGCCTCCCCCACCAGACTCCATGCTGGCAGTGCTGCTGCCTCCTCCTTCTTCCTGCTGCACTGAAGTTCTGTCCATCTGATCTTTCGGTAGCAGCACGGCCCTGCAACGAACGCCCTGCATCAGGACGTAGGAACACTGTGGGCATTGTGGGTCGCATGGCTTGGCCTTTTCCGAGTTCTGGGGCCGCTCACCTTGGCAGTTGTTGGGGAAAGCCGCCCTAGAATTGAGAAGAAGCATTTTGTGTAAGTCCAGGTGGGGGGCTGCGGCAGTGAGCGGGTCTACAGAGGCCCAGAGCGGGAGCACATTACCCGCTTAGTTGAGATAGTCTGAAGATGTATCACAGTGGCTGATGCTGTAGGGTATATCTGCCACATTTTTGGGTGATAATGTATTATGAGGATAATAGTGGAAGTCACTCTTTTGAAGTGTCTGCTTTTATTTAATCCATTTTTTGCGACATATTTAACAAATGTCACACGAAGACTGTAAAATTTGAAGCACAAAATACCTTGTAGTTTTAAAGTCTTCAGTCTAATGTTATGTATTATGAAGGTGCCGCCAGTTCTTACTCCTCCAGGACTGGAGTAATAAAAGACGTAACTCTGCCCCCAAAAACATCTGTTCGCCTCTTACCAGATACAAAATGTAGGCATAGCGCAAACCACATAGAAATGTCACAAGCACTTCATACATTTGTCACAAATTCTCTCTGCAGTCCGGCATTGCCAAAAGCTTGAAAGTCTCAGTCTGGCCCCAATAATTATAATGGGGACTGGCAGAGATCCGTCCGCAACCCGAAAAATATGCCGAGAATCGGCCTGGAAGAAAGCCCTGCCGGATCCCTAGCACCAGTGTGAAACCAACCCTACTTTGCACCAGAAATTTGACGAGAGAGTTCAGGGGATACGGCAAAGGGGGATATCACAGTACAGAGATGACGTTTTTTCGTTGGTCTCCTTGCGATCGGTATTCAGTTTTCCATACTCTATCTAGATCCATCTTCCATGGTCTACTCTAATTACACTTCACCTACTGTATGAGTGGATATGGGCTTTTCCAGATTCACCCACTTCTTCACATCCTTAAAGGGGATGTCTCACTTCAGCAAATGACAGTTATCATGTAGAGGAAGTTAATACGAGACACCTACTAATGTATTGTGATTGTCCATATTGCCTCTTTTGCTGGCTTGATTCATTTTTGCATCTCATTATATACTTCTTGTTGCCATGGTTATTACCACTCTACAATCCAGCAGTGGTGGCCGTGCTTGCACAAAATAGGAAAAAGGGTTGGGCTATGTGCGCTCCCACAGACCCGGCCACCAGAGAGGCCAGTGCTTTTTCCTATACTGCCAATCACGGCCACCACTGATTGATTGCTGGGTGGTGGTAACCATGGAAACAAGTAATGTGATGGAAAAATGAATAAAGGAGGCAATATGGACAATTACAATACATTAGTAAGTGCCTTGTATTAACTTTCTCTACATGATAACTGTCATTTGCTGAAGTGAGACAACCCCTTTAAGACTCCTTTAACTGAGCATTTGGAATTTTTGGTTACACTATGAACACTTTGTTGTGTGCAGTTTAATATTTTAGTGTTTTATTACTGCCATTTGCAGCATGAAGTCGGAGCTCTCATCGCTGGCTGTGGGCTTCTTCTTTCGGTCCCTCACACTTATTCATTTTATACGGATCTCAACAATCCATTCGCCTTTTAATGTTTCCACTTTCTGTAAATGTAAATTTTACACTTGACAGTCCTAATCAAAATCTGCTCTCTCCTGCGTGCTACGTGTTTGTTACACTCAGACACGAATCTCACTTATGAATAAAACATAATGTTAATTCCATCTAAACTGTCTACATTTTACTCCTAAAATTATTCGATATCACCAGGACTTCGCTGACTCAGTTCATGCAAAGCGCGCACTCTCATCTTTTGTTGGGAGCTTCAAACAGCAAGATGGCTGCTTCCTCTGAACCTCAGATATGCGTCTTCCCTCTGGTTGGAATGCTTTGGGAGATAAGTCTGACAAAATGAATCATTGATCCTGTAGTCTGGCTGGGAAAGATGTTAGATTTCAATTAACCTTTCGGGAGAAGTTACAAAAATAACAGATCTAACAAGATCATACAAAATAACAACCGAACAGGAGATGTTCTCATTAAACGTGCTGCAGCCAATCGTTTTCATAACGATTAAAAGTTTACTTATTTTAGGGCTTTTTTCTCAGAGCGATGCTCAGGCCATTATGTAAGTTTGTTCCCGATAAATGCCTGATCCAAGGTAGAGCTGCCTTTATATGCAGCAGCCATCCCCTCCTTATTGGGATGAATGACCATTGCTGTGATCATTTGTCCCTATGCAGATTCATTGTTTGGCAGCAGCAAATCCCTGAATACGCAGGACGAGGTGCTGTCGGCAAAATAAAAATTGTATCTGTCACATAAAAGATACAATCTTCCAATAAATGAGCATTTGCTCATTCATCTAGTGGTCAAAGGCACCTTTACACAGGGCAATTATCAGGAGCAAGTGTTCGTACAAGTGCTCATTCCCAATAATTGCCCCATTTCTTGGCCCATGTAAAAGGGTGTTTTTAAGTGTTGTTTCATAAAGATAAATAGGGTCATTTATGAAACTGGTGTAAAGTAGAACTGGCTTAGTTCCCCATAGCAACCAATGAGATTCCACCTTTCATTTTCCAAAGGAGCAGTCAAAAATGAAAGGTGCAATCTGATTGGTTGCTATGGGCAACTTAGCCAGTTCTACTATACACTAGTTTGATGAATGACCCTAAAACTCTAGTAATATAAGCTATAAATAAGGGCCATTCTGGTGGAGTCAAGCAGATCATGTTGTACGTAGACAACATGCATTCTGAAATTGTATGATTATGAAGGAACTGCTCTACCACTGACACCCTTAAAGGGGTTGCCTCACTTCGACCAATGGCATTTATCATGTAGAGCAGTGTTTCCCAACCAGTGTGCCTCCAGCTGTTGCAAAACTACCACTCCCAGCATGCCTGAACAGCCAAAGGCTGTCTGGGTATGCTGGGAGTTGTAGTTTTGCAACATCTGGAGGCACACTGGTTGGGAAACACTGATGTAGAAAAAGTTAAAGGTGTTCTGCACTTTGTTTAAACTAATGATCTATTCTCTGGATAGATCATCAGCATGTGATCGGCAGGGGTTTGACACCCGGGACCCTCGCCGATCAGCTGTTTGAGAAGGCAGCGGCGCTCCAGGAGCGACGCGGCCTTCTCACTGTTTACCGCAGGCCCAGTAACGTCACGACTTGTATCACTGGCCTGGGCGGGGCTTAGCTCTGTTCACTTGAATGGAGCTTAGCCCCGCCCAGGCCAATTGATACTAGTCGTAGCATCACTGGGCCGGCAGTAAATACTGAGAGGGCTGCAGCGCTCCTTGGGCGCCGCTGCCTTCTCAAACAGCTGATCGGCGGGGGTCCCGGGTGTCGGAATCCCGCCGATCAGATGATGATGATCGTATATGAACGTAGGCTGGTAGAGGTGCTGTGCATTGAATATATCTATGTAGTGCAGTAAGTCTACTGGGTTAGGGCTCAATCACATAGCCGTATATGTTTACCGGCCTGTGTGTGTTCCGCAATTTGCGGACAAAAATAGGACATGAATACAAAGACACAGAGTTGTATAGATGCTCACCCGTCTATTATCATACAAGGTGCTCAAAGTCTAGCTGACTCACCCGGTCAGAAAAAGTATACGAAAATAGGTTTTGTTAATTGACTGGCACACTATATCTGGTAAAAAGTAGAGTAACAAGTAGAGAACATACAGGTAATATTTAGTAATTGGTAATTTATTCTCCCTATTACAGTTAAAAGGTCAATAAAATTTATGAATCAAAAAATAATAGTCAAAAGTATGAAAAGTAGAAAATAAAATAAGAATAAAAATGAGTAAAATATAAAAATGGATCAACTATAGAAATTGAGGTATAGCATATAATAAGTATGCTGCACCTGCACTCCCTGGGTTTTGTGTGGCTGATATGGCCCATAAAAGGTAAGAATTAATGTTAGGGACCACTCGAGAGGCAACCGTGAAGTGGTGGGTGGCTTACATAATTTGGCCAAAATATAAACTAATGCCTCATCTAACATCCAGCATAGTGGCAGGACAGAGCTCTAGCTGCAGTGTGCCATTGCACCTTTGTTTTTACGTTTGTATGTGTATTTCACCATAGCAACGTGCACCTGCGTATTGGGTTGTGCTGACTGCAATCTCCATTTTTTTTCCTTTGTAGCATATATGGGAGGCGTAATGACCTCCATGCAGTCATGCACACCTGACTAGTGAATCCGCCCTGTAGGCTGGTTTTAAAGTCAGTATAAAACTGAGTCTGCTTTATTGAACTTACCAGAAGCCATTTGGTTCCAGGAGAAGTACTAGTGGGCTCAGCATGCATGTTGGTATTTGCATCCCTTGATCTGATGAACGCTGTATGGCACCAGACGGGGTTACAAGCAGAGAGTATCTGGCATGCATGCTGAACCTGCACTCCCTGGATTTTGTGTGGCTGATATGGCCCATAAAAGGTAAAAATTAATGTTAGGGACCACTCGAGAGGCAACCGTGAAGTGGTGGGTGGCTTACATAATTTGGCCAAAATATAAACTAATGCCTCATCTAACATCCAGCATAGTGGCAGGACGGAGCTCTAGCTGCAGTGTGCCATTGCACCTTTGTTTTTACGTTCATATAATAAGTAGTCTCCACAAAAAGAGGCAATCGCCAAACTGGAATAGCTGTGAGTGTTCCGGTTGAGGGTATCAATTAATCAAGGGTATTGTAGTTACTGTTTGTCCACAGTGTCCCAGTGATATAATATTATATAATATTCAGATGTCCCCAGTAATCAGCCACATAGTCATTAATAGGTTGATAGCTGCACAGCCTGATATACACTGATTAATATCATCAGTTTAGCGTCAATAAGATATTCCAGTATCTCAGGTGGGACAGATTGGCTATTCCCAACTAACTCAACCAATAAATGTCCGGTTTTGTGGAAATAGACAGACTTCACATCATCTGTCTGACTAGTGATCTTCTAGATGAAGCACACTGGACACACCAGACGGACAATACGTGCGGCACATTATTTCAGACTAGGCGTCCAAAACATAACTATGCACATTATTCCCCCTTTGTGCCACCACATAGTAATTATGCCTACATTGTGCCCCTTCACGGTAATGATTCCCATATTGTGCCCACTTCACAGCAGTAATGCCCACATTGTACCCCTTCATAGTAGTTATGCCCACACTGTGCAAAGTCTCAGTAGTCTCAGACAGCCGCATTACTAATAATTCCTGTTATATTGAGTAATGCGGCTGTCTTAATAAATCATCCATGTCTTGTATCAGGCAGGTATTATTTGTATCGCTCCTGTGGCGTCCCACACAGAGGTAATACACTGCCTGCTATTACTTTTCTGGCATCTTCTTGTGAGTTCACTCACTCCTCTCCAGTGAATCGCCTGGTTACAGTTCGCTGCCCGCTGTCTTCTCCCAGTGCACGCGCGGCAGGCTCGGCGTTCCACATAGTGCTGTAAATTTTCGGCGTCCCACGTGGTCTGTGCTCGCTGGTTGCACGTGCTGGGGAGGCCGTGGTGCATCTGTGGGCTAGTGTAGTTACAGAGAAGTGCTTTCTGTTTAGTTAATATAAACTGTTCTGTTATTTTATTGGACATGGGGGTGTCTTTGTTTCACCAGACGCTTTCGGGGTCTAACCTGACTCCTTCTTCAGTGGTAACCTGCCATTGAATGTAGCGCCTTTTTTATCCACTTAGGTTGAATTAGGCGATATTTGTCTCTCACTCATACAGAATTGATTTTAGTGATTCAATCATGCTACAATCGCTTATTACTTCATTGTCAAACCTTTTTTTTAACCGGCATTGTTGAATATTCTTTATGAATTTTAAGTCTTTAGATCCAGCAATTAGATACAGATAGGGCATATTGGTAAAAATCCACCAGTATAAGGGTATGTATATAGATGTGCATAAATCTAAAAATTGGATATATAGAAGCACATTAGAAAGGATATTCATAAAGATGAGATTAAAAATAATTAAAATTATGTAAGTGGGAGAATCCTCAAGAATAGGACATGTGCTATTTTTTTTTGCGGCTCCATTGAAATGAATGGATCCGCACTGTTTCCTCAAAATAGCAGAACGGGTGCGGACGCGTTCATACGGCCGTGTGATTGGGCCCTTAGTTCTAGAAAACATGAGTAACATAACATGCAAGGCTGTTGTCTTCTGCTGTGAGCACTTATAGTATCTCAAAGGAGCAAGAATAGGACTAATAGGACAGACTTCACATCATCTGTCTGACTAGTGATCTTCTAGATGAAGCACACTGGACACACCAGACGGACAATACGTGCGGCACATTATTTCAGACTAGGCGTCCAAAACATAACTATGCACATTATTCCCCCTTTGTGCCACCACATAGTAATTATGCCTACATTGTGCCCCTTCACGGTAATGATTCCCATATTGTGCCCACTTCACAGCAGTAATGCCCACATTGTACCCCTTCATAGTAGTTATGCCCACACTGTGCAAAGTCTCAGTAGTAATGTCCACATTGTGCCCCCTTCACAGTAGCTATGCCCACATTGTGCCCCCTTCACAGTAGTTATGCCCAGATGTGCCACTTATGTGCCCACATTTTGCACCCTTCAGTAGTGCCCCCCCCCCTTCTTAATGAAGTAAAACAAAAACAGTAAATACTCACCTAGTTCCCCCGATGATCATCAGAGCTCATCCTGTGCTCCCCAGCAGGCACCATGCAGACTTTGTGCTGTTGGTACGTGATTCCTGGACCTGCACCGCTCCTCCTATGCAGACCAGCAGTGGGATGTCTGACTGCATGGTGCCTGCTGCTGGGGAGCATCAGCAGCTGATCTGTATGGTGAAGCAGGGACCCTAAGGCAGAATGGCCTAAATATACCTGATTTATAGCAATTTGTGACTAATTCATTCTAACGAATCTCCTTTTATGGTCCACTACTGATTCTGGTTTCCAAAACTGCATGCATAAACTTGAGCTGTTCTAGTGAAATACCTGCACAGCTGTGTCAGAGGTATGGCCTGACCTGATAATATCCTATTGTAGTCTATGGTGAAGGCAATCAGCTGATCACACATTCAAGTCTCCTAAGGGGTTTAAAAATTGCAATAGAAGTTTTAAAAAAAGTTTTAAAAAATTAAAAAAATTAAAACATGCAAAAATATAAATTACTCCCCTTTCCCAATTTTACATAAAAAACAAACAATAAAACAATAAACATAATATATATTTCCACAGTAAATCCTGAACACGGAAAAAAATAAATGTCCAATTTGCTCTTTTTAGCTGTAGTCAATAGGCCAAGATATACAGTATGTTTAGAGTAATTCTCCTCAAACTACACTTCTCTAGATGGATCTTGAACAATTATTCAGTAATGTGGTTTAACAATTCTCTTTCTGCACTACAACCATGGGAAGGACTATTTTATGCACCTTTTTGACAGGTTGCCGTACTTACAATGCACCCTTCCACAATGTCCTGTGCGAGATATGGTTATGCAAATGGACAAGCTGTCCCAAGAGTGTGTCCAGGCACTGTAAGACTTTAATCTCCACGAGATATGGCTATGGAGACTCAGCAGTCCTTTTCAGACAGCAATTCTCCAAAGAAATTATCTCTACACCTCCTCTTTTACATTTGGCATGCTTTTTGAGATTTTTCTGATCTTTCTATTGCCTTACTCTAGTTGGTATCTAATCTGAGGATGCCTTTTTTTTAGTACTCACATTTAAAGGGATTGTCCCCCTTTTTTTTTTCTATTGATTACCTATACTCAGGATAGGTCATTAGTATCAGTTCGGTGGGGGGTCAACTACCAGCACCACGCTGATCTGTTGTTTAAAGATAATTCAGTGCTCATATGAGCACTGCCTTCTCTTCATTGTTTACCCGCTTTAGATGTAATTACATCTCATCCATCCCATTTACCTCAATAGGACAGCTCCTTCCTGTTCAAGTAAATGGGATCGCTGAGATGTAATTACACCTGCTCAGTCCTGCAGTTGCGACAGAATGAAGAATGAAGAAATGGAAGCTCCCGTACAAGCGCTGTGGTCTCTTCAAACAGCTGATCGGCAGGGGTGCTGAGGATAGTAACATAGTACCATAGTATATAAGACCGAAAAAAGACATTTGTCCATCTAGTTCTGCCTGTTTCCTACAAGTTGATCCAGAGGAAAGCAAAAAAAAAACTGTGAGGCAGAAGCCAATTTTCCCCACTTAAGGGGAAAAAAATTCCTTCCTAACTCCAATCAGGCAATCAGAATAACTCCCTGGATCAACGACCCATCTCTAGTAGCTATAGCCTGTAATATTATTACACTCCAGAAATACATCCAGGTCCCTCTTGAATTCCTTTATTGTACTCGCCATCACCACCTCCTCAGGCAGAGAGTTCCATAGTCTCACTGCTCTTACCATGAAGAATCCTTTTCTATGTTTGTGTAGAAACCTTCTTTCCTTCAGACGCAGAGGATGTCCCCTCGTCACAGTCACAGTCCTGGGGATAAATAGATGATGGGAGAGATCTCTGTACTGACCCCTGATATATTTATACATAGATATTAGATCTTCCCTCAGTTGTCTATTTTCTAAGGTGAATAACACTAATTTTGTTAACCTTTCAGGGTACTGTAGATCCCTCATTCCATTTATTACTTTAGTTGCCCTCCTCTGAACCCTCTCCAGCTCTGCTATGTCTGCCTTGTTCACAGGAGCCCAGAACTGTACACAGTACTACATGTGTGGTCTGACTAGTGATTTGTAAAGAGGTAGGACTATGTTCTCATCATGGGCATCTATGCCCTTTTTGATGCAACCCATTATCTTATTGGCCTTGGCAGCAGCTGCCTGACACTGTTTTTTACAGCTTAGTTTGCTGTTTATTAAAATTCCTAGATCCTTTTCCATGTCAGTGTTACCGAGTGTTTTACCATTTAGTATGTACGGGTGACTTGCATTATTCCTTCCCATGTGCATAACTTTACATTTGTCAGTGTTAAACCTCATCTACCATTTTTCTGCCCAAGCCTCCAATCTATCCAGATCCCTCTGTAGCAGAAAACTGTCCTCTTCAGTGTTAATTACTTTACACAGTTTAGTGTCATCTGCAGAATTTTATATTTTACTGTGCAGGCCTTCTACAAGATCATTAATAAATATATTGAAGAGAATAGGCCCCAATACTGACCCCTGAGGTACCCCACTAGTGACAGTGACCCAATCTGAGTATCTACCGTTAATAACCACCCTCTGTTTTCTATTACTCAGCCAGTTACTTACCCACATACAGACATTTTCTCCCAGTCCGAGCATCCTCATTTTATATACTAACCTTTTGTGCGGTACAGTGTCAAATGCTTTGGAGAAGTCCAGATATATGACATCCACTGACTCACCCCGGTCAAGTCTATAACTTACCCCCTCATAGAAACTGATTAAATTAGTTTGGCATGACCGATCCCTTATGAAGCCATGCTGATATGGCGTTATTTTCTTATTTTCATTGAGATACTCCAAGATAGCATCTCTTAGAAAACCTTCAAACAGTTTACCAACAACAGATGTTAAACTTACCGTCCTATAGTTTCCGGGCTCTGTTTTTGGACCCTTTTTTATTATTGGCACCACATTTGCTATGCGCCAATCCTGTGGAACATTCCCTGTCAGTATAGAGTCCGTAAATATCAGAAATAAGGGTCTGGCTATGACATTACTTAATTCCCTTAGGATACGGGGGTGTATGCCATCTGGTCCTGGCGATTTGTCTATTTTAATCTTTTTAAGTCACTGTTGTAGTTCTTCCTGGGTCAGACAGGGCACTTTTACTGGGGAATTTACTTTTACATTCTGCATTTCATCTGACAGTTTATTTTCCTCAGTGAATATAGTGGAGAAAAAAAAATTTAATAGTTTTGCTTTATCCTCGTCGCTCTCTGCAACACCCCCCTCATTGCTATGTAGAGGGCTGACTCCTTCAGATTTATATTTTTTACCATTTATATAATTGAAGAACATTTTAGGGTTAGTTTTACTTTCTTTAGCAATTAATCTCTCGGTCTCTAGTTTGGCAGTTTTTATTAGTTTTTTACATATTCTATTTTTTTCCTTATAGTTTATCAGTGCTTCCTGGCTCCCCTCCTGTTTTAGTGATTTATATGCTTTCTTTTTGTCATTTATTACTACCTTTACGGTTCTATTTATCCACAATGGTTTCTTATTGTTTCTTCGCCTTTTATTCCTATAAGGTATGTACCTCTCACAATTAGATGTTACAATGCTTTTAAAAATCTCCCATTTTGTGGTTGTATTTGTATTTTTGAGGACTTTGTCCCAGTTAGTTAGGCCTATGGCCTCGCTTAGTTGGCTAAATTTTGCTTTTTTGAAGTTTGGTATTTTTGTTCCTCCCTTTAGAAACTCTCGTTTGAAGGATAATTGGAAAGTTATTACTTTATGGTCACTATTTCCCAGATGTCTCCCAACCTGCACATCTGTTGTTCTATCAGGACTATTGGTTAATACTAAGTCCAGTATGGCCGTCCCTCTTGTGGGGTCCTGAACCAGTTGGGAAAGGTAATTGTGTTTGGTTATTGCCAAGAACCTGTTTCCTTTTTGGGATGTACAGCTTTCAGTTTCCCAGTCTATATCTGGGTAGTTGAAGTCCCCCATAATAACGACCTCATTATGATTTGCAGCCTCGTCTATCTCATTTAGTAATAGATTTTCTGTGGACTCTGGTATATTAGGTGGTTTATAGTAAACTACCATTAGTAATTTATTATTGTTTTTTGCTCCATGTATTTCTACCCACAGTGACTCCACATGTTCATGTCCCTCACAGATGTCTTCTCGAATTGCGGGCTTTAGAGAGGATTTCACATAAAGGCAGACCCCTCCACCTCTCCGGTTTTAACAATATTTTCTAAACAGATTGTAACCTTTTATATTAACTGCCCAGTCATAGCTATCATCCAGCCATGTCTCAGTTATTTCCACTATGTCGTAGTCCTCCTCACACATCACTAATTCCAGTTCACCAGTCTTGTTAGTCAGGCTTCTGGCATTAGGATAGGTCATCAATAGAAAAAAGTGTACAACCACTTTAATGTGTGTTCTGTCCTCTCTGCTCTTAAGCTTACATACACTGATACCGACTGATCCGTTATAAGCCACCACCTTTATTTAGAGAGGGTGACAACAACCCCATCTAGTAGTAGATGAAAATATGGCCTAGTAACTCTTTGCAAAAAAGGACAGGAAATGCATTTATTGTACCACAGATACAAGTGCCTTTTTGACGTGTACCGCTGCATTGCAATTATATACTGCTATGTATGTAGTATCTTACAGTATATAGAGTCACAGTCAGCCTTTCTACAGCTGCATTTAAAGGGGTTACCCCACAAAAAATATTCTACATTTTTCAAACCAGAACCTGGGTCTAAATATTTTTGCAACTGCACCTAATAAAAATTTTAGTATAGTACAGCCACAGAGGTATCCAATAAATGTATGGCAATAAGGTATCCAATAAATGTATGTCACCACCTGCTGTTTGTTCTTTTCCTTATTTCTCTAAGGTGGACGCACATGCTCAGTTCCATCTTTTAAGTTCCACCAGCCATATATGCTGTCAGAAGGTGTGACACTTACAGTAGATGCCTCCTGAGCAAGCCCATGCCCCTGGAGCTGACAGCCTGAAATAAATCTAGCAGAACAATAGAAGCACTGAATTGGGAGATTTCTGGGTCCATGTGGGGTCCACACAGGGCTATGTCTAGCTTTGTTAGAAAGAGATTGTCAGGGCAGAACAACCGTCTTAGCAGGCGTAGTGGCTGCTACGGGGCCCACAGTGACAGGGGGTATGTCTGTCATCCATTACAGCCCGGGTCTCATTCCCTGGCCTAAGATCTCCCCAGTGGGTGTGATACATTGACATCATCACGTCTGCTGTGCTAAGTAGAAGACCGCATGAACCAAGGATCTTTCCCCGGCCACTCGGTAGTCTGTGCACGCTCACAGCAATGACATTCATTGGGGGAATGAGACTAGATAAGTATTCTTTTTTTTTTTACACCACAATGTCGCCACTAATGCATGGGGGACACTAAGTGGGAGCACTAATGTGTGGGGGCATTAAGGGTGAGCATTATGGAGTGGGTGCACTAAGGGAGTATAACTACTATGTAGGTCACTAAGGGGCCATTATACTGTGTGGCGGTACTAAGGGTTCATACACGTCACTACTGTGTTGGAGCACCATGGAGGCAAAGGTACTGAGAAAGAAACACTAAGGGGCATGCTACTGTGAAGGGACACTAAGGAGCCATGTCACTGTGAAGTGGGCATAACTGATGTTTATGGGCCCTAAGGGGGAAGCACTACGGTGTGCGAGCACTAAGGGGGCATAATTACTGCGTAGTGGCATAAAGGGGCATAACAACTGTGAAGGGGAAAACTACTGAGTGGGTGGGGGATGTTTGGTGAGTGTGAGCAGTCTTGACTGGGTGGGATTTCAGGGAAGTTGTCTGGGGAAGGGGTGGGTGCTTTAAAAATTTTGCCCATCCTTTTCTAGTTATGCCCCTGGAGATTTTCATGTATTATATGATGTCTAATTTTCAATGTTACCATTAATTATGGCATAACCCCTCTAATTATCAGAGTTCAGGATCAACACTAGGTATACATATGATTATTGCTTCTGTACATTTGGAAAATTATTGCCTTTTTTGTTTCTTTTTTTTTTTTTTTTAGATTGTCTTTATTTTTTCTATGCAAATGAGATTTCAATATCTTCCTTTTATTATATAACACTTGTGCACAAGTACATTTGATTAATCATTGACACTATGTAAAAACATAAATACCCTGCATCATAACAAAGATTAATGTATCTCATGAACCAGCCACACAGAGTTAATAAATAAAATCAGTGACACCTGACGGGGGTTAAAGCTTTGTGTGGTGACTAACCTTTCCATTTACGTCTTTTATTGGACCATGAAATTATAAACCAAATGTACCCACTCTGACCTTTGCAGGAGTTATCATGAAAAATAAGTAAAATGCCCAAGTGGTAATTTAGAAGTCCAGTAGTGACAGATAAAACTCCCAAGGTCTGAAAATGGGAGAAATGGCCGCATATTTCAACGACAGGGCCAGAAAGAGCATGTAATCAGAGTAAATACAGGTTAGCAGTGGATCACCTTGAAAGGCAATAAAATTTATAGAGCATGTTAACAAATTCAATTATACTGCCATCATGCACTGTACAAATCTACTTTTTTTTAGACCAAAGAATAAGAAAAGTTGACTTTTTTTTTAAATGCATACAGATTTACATTTACAGATGGAGCAGAGTTGAGACTGTTACACTGTGGTAGACAGCAGTGCTTATATTGTTAGTAGGGATGAGAGAAGTTTTGAAAAATTTGATTCCGCAGTTTCGACGAAGTTCCCCAAGAATTGTAAATGTTTGCGAATTAATTCATCATGAATCACTATAAACCAAGTATACCCTGACCACTCTGCCTTAGGGTACGGCCACATGGAGCACCTTTCATTTAATAATGAATATCGCACTGTATAGTCAGTCTTCATTGTTAATCGCCGTGCGTCACCTTTAATGCACCTTAAAACAAGGGCTTTAGCTGGTATGGTGTTTGGCTGATTAGGTGGGGGCACAATATATTGGCATACCCACTTCTACAACCCCCTTTATTACGAATGCTATTATTTCCCCTTATAACCATGTTATAAGGGAAAATAATAAAGATCTGGTCCCGTTGCTAAGCAAGCATGCGGGAAAATCGCACTGCATCCGCACTTGCTTGCGGATGATTGCGATTTTCCCGCCGCCCCATTCACTTCTATGGGGCCTGCGTTGCGTGAAAAACGCTGAATATAAAGCATGCTGCAATTTTCACGCAATGCAGAAGTGATGCGTGAAAATCACCGCTCATGTGCACAGCCCCATAGAAATGAATAGGTCCGGATTCAGTGCGGGTGCAATGCGTCCTCCTCACGCATTGCACCCGCGCGGAAAACTCGCCCGTGTGAAAGGGGCCTAAAGGTGCCAGCTCAGAAGTGATTGATCACTGAAATTAGATAGGGCAGCATAGTACAGGTGACAGGTTTGCTTTAAGCCCTGTCTGTGCCAGGGCTCAATAGGAGCTGAACTATGGCAAGCCTGGGAGCCTTCAAAAAGAGAGTCCCAGGCTACCATAACAACTAAACCATCACTGTCCCAGTAAATGACCGCATTGATGTTGTGGTCACAACTAACAACAGTAACTGAGGGGTTAAATGTCCATGATCAGAGTTGTGTCCAATCACAGACACTGTCAGTGCATCTCTGCTGTTTAAAACAGCATGTATCTGCTATGTATGCTATGGCATTCAGTCAGCTCTTAAGTGGGCTCCATATCTCTAGGATATGCTATCAATATGAGATAGGAGTGGGTCCCACCTCTGGAACCTGCTCCTATCTCTAGAACTCGGCACCCTAAATGAAGGACAGCACACTACGCATCATTATGAAAGTTCCGAAAATAGCCAAGCAAGCGTGCTCAGCTGTTTTCAGAAGTCCGATAGCGGTGAACGGGTAGCGCACCGCGCAAGCACAGCTGCCGCCATGGAACTACCGGAAATAGTCGAGCCATTGCTCAGTTATTTTCAGAATTAATGGTGGATGGAGGGTGGCCACACATGAGTAGCTGCTCTACTTTTACTTTGAGGGCCCCCGTTCTGGAGATAGGAGCAATTCCCAGAGGTGGAACGTGCACCCATCTGACATCCATGGCATATCCTAGACAACCCATTCCAGTAAGCCAAACCCACTTGGCAAACTAGCTGCAGTAGATTTTTCTGAAATGTGGCAAATTTTTCCAATTTGTGTCAAATGTTGGTGCAATTTACGACGACATCTAGGTGCACTTACACTAGTAAATTTGGGCCACTGTGACTTAAGTCCAGATCACTGGAAATGCAATGTACAGAGCACAGACACTTATAACTGTCCTTTGACAGACCATACTTTCCAAGCCAAGTTTTAGTCCTTTTCGAGATACTGGAAAAAGGAAGAGCTCATTTATGCAAGATAACAGATTATTGATCATGAACGAGTCAACTGTTGTTAGCATTATTAATGAAAACCATAAGGAACATGTGCACAGCATCCCGGCGTCTTCATTTAACTGTGTTATTTAGAGGCTAATCATATACAAGATAAGGTTAATGCCGCAGACAACTGTCTGTGCAGGTTTCAGTATCAGACATCCAGATTCCTCACTCCTGCGGCAGATCCATGGCCCTGCTAATACCCGCAGGGCTACCTCTCATTGATTATTCTGCCTTGGCTAAGCTTTTAAAGAAATTGGTGTCAAGGAACACATCAGATTCGTATTGAAAATATTAGGAGGAGTGGTACTTATTAATTCAGGGCGAGGGGTCATTGATTCTGGGTGACTCACATTGTTTAGTTGTTTCTGGAGGCAAAAATAATTTGGGAGCAAGACTGCAGACTGTGAACGGTGCTGCATATTAATGGACTGGAAAGGACCCTTTATTAGTATGGCTTTTTTTACATAACATATTTTAAAAGTTGGGTCTTTGGATATGTACGATATATTATAGAATATATGATATATAGACCGAAATATTAAAAGGTTTGTCCCACGAAAAAAGTATTGCTATGCAATGAATAGGGCGTTTTGACTTAAAGGGGTTGTCCCAGTTAAATTTAAAAAATTGGGCAGCCGCTGTATATGTTATCACCCCTTTTATGCCCTGCTTCTTCCAGTGCGGCTTTGCGGTACTCCCCTCTGCTTGTAAGGTCCGGTCCGCAGGTGGATGGCGACAAAATCACTCTGACAACTGAGGAATGCTGGAATAGCTTTACTAAAGTTGATTTTGCAGTACAGCAACAAACTATTGTACTTGTTTAACAGGTAAATGTATATTCAATAGGGACGCTGTCTCTTTAACAAACTGAGTTGATAGCAGGGCGGGTATAACTACAGTCTCTGTAGAATTGGTTTAAATTTATACAGTCTTTTAAGGGTCACACTTGCTGTTCCTGCCAGTGGGCTAGAGACTCTCTATCTCTCCAAGGCAGGACCTTTTTCCTTGCAGCAGCGGAGAATGTGCCCGGGCACTTCCGAGGCATCTCTTGTCTGACACGTGCTCCACACTCTGCTGCCTTGCACTGGTTCGTGTTGCACACTTCCTTCTGTGCCACACAATGCTCTGCCTGCCGTAGCCTCTCTGTACCTGTCTGAGCTGCACTGCTTTACTTGGGTGGCCACATCACACCACCCCTGAGCTCTGGTAACGGACCCTGCTTTGGATCTCCTGCACTGCACTCCTCTCCTCCTCCAGACCCTGGCTGAACTGCTCTTCCTGTATAGCAGGCTTTGTCTTCCCGTTATCTCTAGCTGGGAACTGGCTCCCTCTGCTGGACTGGAATTATGACAGCAAGTCTCTATGTCTCAGCACTGCAACAGCTCCTCCTGACACTACAGGTCATGGCACTCCAATGAGTGATGTGGCATTGATGTTCCGTGTACACAGGTCACTGTCCTAAGCTGTATATGGGACGTCACTGCCGCTACCAGGAAGATGATGCCAACAGCGCGGGAAAAGATCAATTTAGACAATCTACAAGGGGCAGCCCAAGTTTTCATTTGACTAAGACAACCCCTTCAAGTATTATTGCAATATACAGGCAATATAAATATTGTTTTAAGTACATTACATTTCATCTCTTGCTAAATTCATAAAAGTATATAATCGCTCTCTAGACAGTTGTAAAGGAAATTATGGGGGCATTACATGCTATACTGTAGGTGAGAGGCTATTTTCTATGCTAGAGAGGAAAGGTTTGTTTTTTCTTACAGCTTCCAACTATATTGTATGCAATATTAAATAGTGGAAGTTAAAAAGTACGACTCGTCCCGCAAAAAGAAAAAAAACCTTCACAAGTCTATGCAAACAGAAAAAAAAAAAGTTATGGTCCCTTGAAGGCCAGGAATAACAAATGAAAATGAAAAAACTGAAAATCGCTGCATCAGCAACCCGAACAACCCTTTCAAACTGCAGTGCGTATGTACCCAAGTTTAGGTTTGGGCTAGGCTGGCCAGACATCCGGCTTTAAGGCAGACAGTCCAGTTTCCTGGCTCCTGGTGCTCCATCTGGCACAAGGCCTGGACGGATGTCAGGGAGTCCTCCTTTTCTGTGGTTCCATGTGCTCAGACAGCAGCATTGCACTGCCTGAGCGCACACTGAGGCTCGCACACATCCCTGACATCCCATGCTGCTGAGCCAATGCAGTGGTGAGTGAGTAGCTTGCGTCATCACACTCAGCGAGTCACAGAGCGCAATGTCGTTCTAGTGACTGACTGAGCTTAAGAGAAACATCAGCTAGGAATGGGCTAGGGTGGCCACTTGCTTCACCCCATAAAGCCAGACATTCTAGGTCAGCGATGGCATGCACTCTGTGTGGGACACGCGCCTTGTGGCCCATGTAACTGAGGGGCCGCTCACCGTCCCAAATGCCCATGTGACATTGCTAAATAATATTTTGATAGAAGATGAAGCACTGGTGCTGTGATAAAAACTGCTGGCCATCGAGTGGAAGCAACAAGTGAAAGGAGAGGGACTCATATCACTGCACACCTCCTCTAATCAGGAGGAAGCTTTGTTCGTGCCGTGCCCGCCCCTATATTCAATGGGATATAAGCCAGAGCACCAGAGTACTCTTTACCTACTGGGCGCCTGTAAAGAGTGAGGCAAGTCAAAGCAGCAGTGGCAGCCGCAGAGACAGTAAGGCAGACGGCTGCCGCCATGTTAGCCAAAACTCCAAATTGAGTGGCTCTTGAAACACTGACAGTTGGATTAAATCTACCCTGTCAGTCACTACATTAGTAGTATCAGAGGGAGAAAGCCAGGCCAGCCACCTGTTATATTCAGCTCTGTGTTCCTCATTTGTTGGAGGCCCTGGCAGGCAGTAAAAGTTATACACCAGCTGAGCTTGTTGTTTGGTGCCCTCAACGTTGTCTGAGTGTCAGTCACATCCAACCTATTGACATCTGGAGAAGATTCCCATTCCAGAGTCCACTCCTGAGCCAAGCAGCCATCAAGGTCCTCTATTCCAGGATTTGCCTGTTCCTTTATTGCAGTCTGGTCGGTAGGTTGAGGTCCCTTGTTTTTTTTTACATTAGTTAGGGAGAGTTCAAATGAAGTTAGTTAGTTTCCGTTCTTCTGATCCATCCATGTTTTTCTTTTAAAGACAAAAGACGTAAATGTATGAGTTGTTTTTTTCTAAACTAAAACCTCAGTATTTAGGTTAAACTGCCATGTTGGCATGTTGTGATAAATAACTGGATTTTGGGTTGTAGTTTAGGCACTCATTTTTAAAAAGTTTCGCCATCACTGTTCTAGGTCATGCCCCCAACTCTGCTAAGCAATGCTCCCATTGTGGGCAAATTGGAGTTCTCTCACACTCAGTCAGCCACAGAGTGACATGTCCTCCAGCCCTAGTGACTGACTGGGAGTGAGAGAAGCCTCAGTCAGTCAGTTTGTGCTTGCTGCTCATGCTCAGACAGTACAATGCTGCCGTCAGAGCTTGCAGCCACTGAAAAGGAGGACATCCCTGGGTCCGTCCAGGCCCTGTGCCAGAAGCCAGAAAACCGATTAGGATGGTGCTCCCTTTGTTCCCTTGGGCCATACCCTGATGTTGGGGCTCCTGTCTGATGGTAGTTGGAGTGCCCTTGGTATCAGTGTTGTACGGGTTCAAGGCAGGTGATATAGGTGCTGTGGCTGTCGTATGGTACTGGAGTCAGTAACCAGGCCAGTTGTAGAAGATAAACGTCTCTCTTTACTAAAGTGCACAATGGAAGTTGTAGTACATACAACGGTGTCAAAAATAGTTCCAAACAATTGACAGTGCAAATCTCCACATATAGTAATGTATGGCTATAAGCCAGAATGAGGATTGTAGAACTCCTTCACTCTACAGTATCTCGTAAGAGCATCTGTATGTGCACAGTTTAAGGCTGGCAATAATTCCCAGCTGAGGGGTACAGGATTAAGATATGGTTGGCCAGACTATGTCCAAGGGTGAAGGGTGATCTCTCACTGCAGTAAAGTCTCTTTCAGCCATAAACAGCAAATACCTTACTGACTGACTCCAACGCTCATGCAGATTCTCAACCTTCCTGGTTCTTTCTCTCTCTCTTCTTGGAGTACTGTTAAGTACAGATGATTTTGTCTGTGTAGATCTATTAGAGATGGTGATTCTCTAGGATGTAGGCCTAGAGAAAGTTAGCTTCCTTTCACTTCCTCCACTAACACACGACTAAGAGTAGGGGCAGATCTAAGTCCAACACCTTACTTCCTGCAGAGGGAGAGTCAAGATTATTAAACCCGACTAATCCATACAGATATGCAGGCACATTACATCTTATTAGCATATTAAATAACATTGCTCACCAAAAGCAGTTTGCAAGTACCTTATTCTGGGGTACTCCATCAGCATGCAGGAATGCAGCAATGTCTATCGTTCACTAACATAATACAGTAAGAAAAAGTGGGGTCAGGAGGGTTGAAGATTTATATACCATTCAGCGTCTCTGAAAAGATGGGAAATGTAATACCATTCTTGGTAGCTTTATTCAAAAAGGAGACGAAAGTAATTCAGAATGGGTGGAATTGGATATTACCACAACTAACACACTTAGGCAACAAGTGATTTATCTGGATCTAGCGGGACATGCTCTTGAAATATCACAGTAGCCTCTCTTATAATAAAAATATATATTAGATATAATAATTGCATACAGATTTTGCCGAACATTAAAACAATTCATTTTATAAAAATTTACAATTTGTCATTCGTCGTGATAGATTAAAACACTTATTGAAGAAGCAAAGTCCAATATGTTCTCCAATGAGCCATGTATCATACTCATATGAAAACCACCAGTGGATTGTGCGGAAATCCATCCATCTCTGTGCATTAAAATTCTACAGCCGCACATGAACTCTGCTGTGTGTCCCCAAGTGATTTTCTCACTACCACTGAGACACTCTGTTATAAAGGACGAATGTTGCGTTCTACCTTGTGTAAATGTGTAATTTGTCCCAATGTCTGAACTGACTTCTTCGGATTTCTATTTATGAAATTGTCTACATGGCCAACGGTATGTGAACACCCAATTGAAAATAGTTTTGGCCCTTTCAGCTACTTACAGTGCTAACTGGTGCATAACATCCACCAACAAGTCAATCATACAATCTCCACAGGCAAAAATAAGTAAGGGAAGAGGACATTAACAAGTCTCAAAATACACTATATGGACAAGAATGTTTAGACACCTACACATTACACTTACAGGAGCTTTTATGACGTCTCATTCTTAGTCCAAAGGCATTAATATGATGCTGATTCCTCCTTTGCAGCTAAAGCAGCTTTCCACTGTTCTGGGAAGACTTTCTACATTATTTTGGAGTGTATTCAACAACACAGACAGTGCAATACACTTCTGATAAATTACCAAAATATATTTTATTAATATAAATTCATTTAATGACTGACAAAATATACAATTATTAAAATGTTGCAGCAAGATCAACTACAGAAATACTGGGCACCACTACAAAACTGGCACAACCATGAAGGTAAAACAACACTACACTGTGTCCTCAGAGTGCAATCAAAATGCCTATACAAATGGCGTGACCTGCTACATAATATGAATAATGCTGAATTAAGCTAATAATAAAGAACCAGCTTACTACACTCAAAAATAAATAAAGGCAGCACTACAAGACATAATCCAATGTGGAATACCTTCATATGTAATACAGTTAGCCAGAAGTAGTGGTATCGCTCCCCAACGCGCTTTTCGCGTGGCTTCCTCAGGAGCAGTGATGCAAGAATAAAAGGAGTCTATGAAGTATTTAAAACACTGCTGGGCCAATAAAAGCTCTACCTCTATAACACATGATATACTGACACCGGTTTGTCTGATCAATTATGGCGCATGACCTGCTTCCCGAACGCGTCATATCCGCTTACGGCCTTATCCTCGAAGCCGAACAGAGAGAGGGCACCTAGCATCACATATGGAAGCCCGATGTCATCTCCTCCGCCGGTCTCTATGGAGACAGAAGGAAGCGGTCGAGTCTTCGAGCCCGGTCATGCGCACTTGATCAAAGATATAAAACGAATGAAGGAACCTCGCCTCTGACTATAATATTATTCAAATATATGCACAAGGAATCGCTATAAAAATGTGATATATAGTGTAACATACAATTGAAATAATAAGTGCATTAACCATTTTAAGGGCCTATCAAATAGCCATGATATAATTAAATGCGTGAGAGTAAAGTGATAAAGTGCTATATACAAATATGAAAAAAGTTTAAAGTGCAATACAATATTTAAAAATCCACAAATGTGACAAATTCAAATTTCATATCCCCATGAAAAATACCAAAAAACAAACTAGGCTAAGTGACCCGTGAATGCAATTTCATGTGTAATTTAAAGAAATGAAAAAAAAAAAAGGAGATTTTTCATAGTTGATTCCTCTTTCAGATGACATTTCAGAGATAGGGCCGATCTAAAACATCCATCCAAAGACCATCAGACACACAGATGCAGGTAAATTAATCTAAGGAGATACATAAGATACAAACAATTAACCAAAAAACTCAACCCAGACATATTAAAAACATATTCCCCATTTAAAAAGATACCACAATTAAAAATGTATTGATGCTATAATTTAAATGCAAATATCCCATATCAAATCAACCTAGGGTATCCTCTAAATCTAGCTCCTAAAGCTAAAAGGATAATAATTGAGGGAGGACAAAACTACACTTACGAAAATAGAGAAGAAGCCCAAGCCTTCTTTTTATAAAAAAGAGCCAAAACCAAAATTTTCATTAAGACCCTCGGGAAAAAGAGTGCCCAATCTGAAGATCCATCTACTCTCCAGTTGGGCTAATTTCTTACCCTTATTTCCTCCTCTTCTGCCCAGATGCATTTTGTCGATTCCTCTGAATTGCAACAATTTCACATTACATTGGTGATGAGTCTTAAAATGTTTTGGAATTGTTTTTAATTTGCTCAGATCTTCTTCTTCCTTGGCCTTTTCTACAGTATATCTCTTACATGTTCTCGGATTCATTTTCTAAATTCTCTAGTAGTGAGACCAATGTAAATCTTGTCACATGGACATCTAGCAAAATAGATAACACAGGATGACGAACAAGAGATATATTCTCTAATGGAAAACTGGCGTGACTGCTTGGAATCAAAAAAGGTTGTAGAGATCTCCATGTTACTAAACGCTTTACACGAACCGCAAGGGTATGATCCGGTTCTCCTGGTTTCTCTTATGTTCTGAACATCTGACACATAGTGACGGTGGACTAGCATGTCTCTTTGGTTCTTTGCTCTTTGAGCCGTAACCAATGGCCGATCTGGCAGGCACTTCTTCAGCTTTATATCCGTCATCAAAACATCCCAATGCCTATTCAGAACAGCCCTTATGTTCTCCCACTGTAAGTTATAATTGGTTATTATTTTGGAGTGTGTCTGTGGGAATGTTTGCCCATCTGTCCAGAAGAGCATTTGTGAGGTTAGTGATGCTGGATGAGAGAGCCTGGCCAAGACCAACCCCTGAAAACCCCCATAAAATTATCCCTCCTCCTTCAAATGCTCTCCTGGCATTTGTCAAACTCAGACTTGTCCATTAGACTTCCAGATAGAGAAGTGTGATTTAGCACACCACAGAACATGTTTACATTGCTCAAGAGTCTAGTGTTGCCGTGCTTTATACTACTCCAGCCGACACTTGAGATTCTGCTTGGTGATGTATGGATTACATGTTGCTGCTCGGACATGGAAACCCATGCCATAAAGCTCCCGGTGTACAGTTTTTGTGCTGATGGCAATGCCAGATGAGGTTTGGAGTTCTGCAGTTATGAAGTGTGGGAAACTTTTATGAACGATGTGCCTCAGACCCCACTCTGTTACTTTACATGGTCTCCACTTTGTGGTTGAGTTGCTGTGGTTCCTCCCACTTTACAATAATACCACTCAAAGTCGATGGTGGAATATCTAAAATTTCAGGAAATAACATGCAATGGTGATATCTATTACAGTACCACTCGAAAATTCAGTTAGCGCTTTAGAGTGACCCATTCTTTCCCAAATGTTTGTAAAGGAAGACTGCATGGCTGGGGCTGGATTTTATATTCCTATAGCAATGGGCTTAAATGAAACCTTTGAATTTAATGGTTAAGAGGTGCGTCCCAATACTTTCTATATAGTGTATCTGCCCTACTGAGCAACAGGGACAGAGTTCGCAGTTGACATCTCCAGAATTTAATGTTTTTTTAATAGCTATGCCTTCCAATAGAACATACAAATTTAGGAATATGTTAATCCTCACATTGCTCTCTAAATAAAATTTTAATGTCTAGTTTGAGGGAAAGTCCATAAAAAACATGTCTTTTATTATTATTTATTTGGAAGCACCATTAAAGGACATACTGTATCTCTATGACACTGGCTGACCTGTTGAATATGTGCTTGGCATCTGAAGACATCTGTGTTGGTCTAATGTTCCTCTGTGCCCGCAATGCTGAGAATTTTTATTTTTATGCAAGCTTCAATGGGGGCATTGCTGTTACACCTACAGGCTCTGCTCTCTCTGCAACTGCCATGCCCTCTACACTACCTCTATTTGCATGGATCTGTACATCTAAAAAGGGGTTTGCATACATAATATAAAACAACACAAGTACAATGAGCATGAACTTTGTAACAGACTAGTACAGAGGGAGGAGAGGGCCCTGCCCGCAAAAGCTTACAATCTGCTAAGGGAAAAGGGAAGGACACAGTATGTGGTAAAACCTATTCATACACATCACTGACAGTGTACAGAGCAGAGACAGAAGGCTCCATACACTACGTAGTTTCTGGCACCAATGTACTGAAACTCTGGCATGGCCACTACACAATGTACAGAGCTGTGATACGTCTAGCTCCATACACTGTATAGTTTCCACATGGCAGCCTAAAACAGCTGACCAGTGGGGTTGCTGTTGTCGGACCCCCACCGATCTGATATTGATGACCTATCCTGAGGATTATGACACTTTGTCTGGCCTGAACTCCCAACACCACATTGCTACTGTATATCACAACTGTCACGGACGTACCGAGACTTACGGACGTCCCTGCGACAGTGGGGGACAGAATATCTGTGAGACTGGCAACACGTGCTTTGATCTGACAGGTTTCCTTGCGGATCAATAGGCGTCTGTGTTGTTTCTAATACTGGCCACACCTCTAACCTCCAGGTGTTGCTATTGTGGTCATTTAAATTTCCTTATTTATAGTTTCTTCTCCCACAATGGTGTGCGGTTTATAGCTTCAGTGGTATCTGTGGTCTGCTGGTGTTTGGTTCTCAGCTGAGTTCTTGTTGCTGCCATAACTACTGGAAAGTTAAGTGTTTCCTTTCCCTTTTGCTTTGTTTTATCTGTGTGTTGTTTTTCCCCTGCCCTCTGTTGTAGGCCTGAGGGAGACTCCTGGTCATCCTTCCTTTCTGGAGGAACAGGTAGTCTCAGTCCTGTCACTATTGCCAGGGTCTTTTAGGGTGAGTTAGGACTCTAGGTACTCCTGAGTATGAACTCAACTACCTTTGAGGTCTGTTCATACTTATAGACAGTCAGGACTGTGACTAGGGATTTGACTAGGAGGTGTCCTTCGTCCTTCTTTTGCTTTCAGGCTTTGTTCCTTGTTCCCTCTCCTTTTTCGTCCGGTGTGGTTTCTCCCTCCCCCACACGGGTGTGACAACAACATAATGAAAGTGAATGGGATCATGTTGCAACTCGCAAGAAATCAAGCTGGTTGACTTTCTTGTGACTGTTGGGTTGCTGTCCTGGCACCTTGACCCGATTCACTTTCTTTACGTTGCACTGTATAGTGCAGTAGAACAGCAATGCTGCAATCTTTGCATGACATGTGTCGCGGCTAAAGTCAGAGCGTGGACCCAGCTTCATGTATGAACTCAAATGCATAGCGAGAAGAAAAAAACTATATATGTATGGATCTAGCCGCATCTATATGAGGATAATATATAAACAGTACTTAACCAGAGACTGAAATGAGTTCTAGATCTGCAGTCATCCGCTATACCAAATAGCCCCGATTTACATGACACTGCAGAAAGCCCTTAATAAGTAAAAAAAAAAAAAAAAAAAAACAACCTAGAATTTGACAGCAGAAAAGAACCAGTTGGTCCATGTCATGTGCCCATTATATCATATGCCTATACAATCATCTCAGTAAAATAATCCTTAAAACCTTAGGGCTGAGTATGTGTGTTTCAGGCTACAGACGCAGATCTGTAATTCCTGGCTGTAATTTGTAATGCCTTTTAAATAAGAGCACAACATCTGCTTTACATTAATCTTACAGAATCTGCAGAAACACAATCCCGGGATGTTATACGCACCGGTCTAGATAGGACAGAAAAAGGCAGATTAAGAATCGCTGGGAGAATGCCAGCTAAGCCAGTTGCTTTATTTATCTTGATATTTATACTAACGTTGTACTTTCTACTGCAACTGGAATGCCATTTATAAGTGAATTTAATGTCCTGTGGAATATTTCTGTTGAATTATGTTTCTAATAAATGTTAGCTGGAACTCCTTAGTCTGAGTTCGCAATAAAGTCAAGTGCAGGTTTTTCATGCTGGTTATTCCAATGTCTGTTTTATCATAATATCGTATTACTGCAGAAAAAAAAAAAAATAGTAATACTAGATCCTAGTAGCTGTTATTATCAAAAGAGAAACTTGAAATTTCTGGCCTCCGATTCAAACTATTTAAAGGGGTTTTCTAAGGAGAGACATCGGTGGCTGGTGGTAGGATCGATATAAAATGAGAGGAACTTCAACCATTGAGATTTATGCTAGGATGAAGTGGAAGGAGCACAAGCAAAGAACCATGCCATGCTTTCTGCTTGGTGGTCTCCAGACCCCATGGTCAGCACACTAACATCAATAGCTCACCAGGTGGCCACCTGGAAATAGCCCAAGGAAGCCAATGGAAGATAAAGAGGCATGACGCTCTCCTAGCTCTGCTGTCTTTTGATTCCTGTACTCAGCAGGGATTACAGGACATTTATGACATATTATATCAAAATGCCACCAAGGTCCTAAAGGAAAAAGCTTATCTGGTGCAGCCAAACATTTTCTATACAGCCATGAAGGGAATAATGTATCTTGATTTCAGTGTCAAATGCACAGAAAGAGTTACTGGTCTCCAAAATACATGGTCACTGAAAAAAAGCACTGCTAAATAAGTTTTCTGGGAGTCTGACATTGATGGGCTATCCACGGCGGTTAAACCATCAAAATCTGATAAATGGGAACCCAACAGCCTGCACCACCGCCAATCAGCTTTATGAACAGGCTGTTGTGCTATGATGAGTGGTCAGAATCTGTTTCCTCTCATGCCTATGGGTAAGTAGGTTGTTACACAAGTTATTTTATGTTATGACTAAGACAGTCTACAACACTTCAAACACGTAGGTATTGTTTTCAATCTGGATCATGTGTCTATGCAACGTGCCGCCCCCCAGGGCCTATTGTGTCCCAGGTTTATAGGAATGCTGAGTGGTGTGGTGCGGGCTTAGTCTCGGTGTGTTTGATGGTGCTACTACCAGGCTTTGGCATAAACTGGCAGACAAACTTGCTTTCTCTCTCTGCTGTGCTAAACTCGGCTTTAGTCTGGAAGCTGGACTTCAGGACTGTTTTGGTACGCTTTTGTTTCAAGATAATGCAATGAGACAATGAAATTTGAGTTAAGGGTTGGAGTCTTACCCCAGCTACATCTATATCTCTGGAGTGGGGTGCTTTTGGCTGTTGACCCTCTCCTGACACTATATAAATCTATAAGGAGTCAGGGTGCTCTATAAACGAATTCCCTTTGGAGAGACTCCTGCCGCAGCAGGGTGAATTTCAATCAGTACTATTAATGCAAAGTGGCAAAGAACCAAGAATAAATAGACAGATGACATTGTGGTTAGCAGTTAAGGACAGTAGCAGGGTGTAGGAATGGTAATACCACACTCAACATATCTCTTCTATATACAATATGGAGGTTTTATATCTGGTCTGACAATTTCGTCCTCTGAATTATCATATTTTGAATTTTCCTATATTTTTCTCCCAAAAATCAACTTTATTTCTATTGGATTTCCACAGAATAAATGATTTAAAGAGGTTGTCTGCCTTCATGATATTGATAACCTATCCCCAGGGGTCATGGTGCTTGCAAGAGTGCTGTGTCCTCTTCGGTGTTTAAATGCACACCAAGAGAGGGAGAGGGACAGCTAGCTCAGGTCTTTCCTCAGCATGGAACCTTCTTCTGTTGGGAAGGAGACTGGAGAAGCCCGCTCAGTAAATTGCCTAAATTGTTTTGCACTTAAATTCCAAGAATAAAGAACCGGTTTACTGCAAACCCTGACTCTCTGGACAACATGCGATGACACCTCAGTAGTGTCTGGGGCATCCAGCGTAGTGTTGGAATCATCATTTTCTATAGATGTAGACGTATGAGGGCTTGTTTTTTGTGAGACAAGTTGTTGTTTATAATGACGCAGTTTTTGGCCACATATGATCATATAATGACTTATCACCTGTTTCTGGGGAGAAAAGTAAAAAACAAAACAAAAATAAAAATACCGCCCTTGTAAATTTTGTGAAGTTCCATCATAAACGGCATGATAACTTTAGTCTCTGGGTCAGTACGATTACAGCTATACAAGTCAATTTTTTTGTTTTTGTTTTACTATGTATTTATTTTACTATAAGTGTTATTGCATGGCCGCATTCCAAGATCTGTAACTTTTTAATTTTTCTTTCTGCAGAGCTGTGTGGGAGTTTGCTTTTTGTGGGATTACTTGTAGTTTTCATTGGCATCATTTTTCACTGGTACCATGTCCAAGTGAACCCATAAAAGACGGGTCCAGCATATTTTTGAACACTAGTAGATTCAACTTCAGAGCCTTTTTTTTAGGTACACCACAGGCTGGTTTATCTAATATATAGATTTGCACAATGGCTTGAGTGAATGCCCACCAAGTTTTCAATACTCTGAGGTCTACAAGGAATTATTGACATTCTGAATAAAAGTAGTGTAAAACCTATTGTTGTGTCCGTAATATTACATTGCGTTCAATCTTTGTTTTCTCCAGTTGTGCTGCCATTCCCTTGTTACATTATTCTTCCAGTCAACCAGGTTACTATAGATATTGATTTTTTATCTTTCTGGAGAAATTCTTGTAAACAACATCAATCGACTCCAAACTGGACATGGAAGACTGGCTGCAATCTAGTCTCATTACCTTCCAGAATAAGATGTTACGAGCTTATATCTGAAAGAGACCAATGTGACCAAGATATTTGAAAGTTAACATTTTACATAAAAATCAAGTTTGATGGTTGGAAAAAATCCAGGACAGAAAATTTCTCTACATCCAATCATTACACTCCATAGTTATCATTAGAAACGTTTTAAATATAAAGTGATCATTTTTTTTCGCTTTCCTATCTTTCACCAGTGATCTCTCGCTATTAACCCCTTCTACCTTGGGCCAGTTTTCACCTTTCTGCCCAGGCCATTTTTTGCAAATATGAAATGTCACTTTACAGTATGTGTTAATAACTTTGGAACACTTTTACTTGTTCAAACCATTCTGAGATTGTTTTCTTGTGACACATTGTACTTCATGACAGTGATAAATTCGATAGTTCACCTTTATTTATCAAAAAAAAATCCAAAATTTGCCAAAAAATTTGAAAAATTAATTTTCTACATTTGAATTTCTCTACTATTAAGACTATTATAAAATAGTTATCAGTCATCATTCAGCATATGTCTACTTTATGTTGACATCATTTTGTAAATGTCATTTGAATTTTTAGGACGTTAGAAAGCTTAGAATTTTAGAAGCAATTTTTCACATTTTCAAGAAAATTTCCCAAATCATTTTTTTAACCACCAAGTCATTTTGAGGGGCTTATGTAATGAAAACCACCCATAAATGACCCCATTTTAGAAACTACACCCTAATATTATTTAAAACTGATGTTACAAACTTTTCAAAATTTGCTTATTTTTCATGGTAATTAATTTTTTCTTGCAAAATAGCAAGGGTAACCACAAATTAAACCTTAATATGCATTGTTTACAGAAATACCCCATATGTGGTAGTAAACTGTAGGGGCACATGGCAGTGATCAGAAGGAAAGGAGCGCCATATGTTTTTTTGTAGAATTGTTGTTGGGCACAATTTTGCATTTGAAGAGACCCTGACATACCCCTACAGTGGAACCCCTCAAAAAGTGACCCCATTTTGGAAACTACACCCCTGACAGAATTTATTAAGGGGTGTACTGACCACTTTGACCACATAAGCATTTTACAAAATTTAGAAACACTTGGCTGTGAAAATGAAAAGTTTAATTTCTTCCAATAAAATGTTCTTTTAGCCCCATTTTTTTTCTTTTTCACAAGAGGCAATAGGAGAAAAGGCACCCCATAATGTGTTACCCATTTTCTCCTGAATACGGCAACACTCAATATGTCGTGGAGCATGTGGCAGGACTCAGAAAGGAAGGAGCACCATATGGCTTTTGCAGCGCAGATTTTCTATTGATTGGTTTACGGGCCCCATTGCTTTTGATTTTTGAGTGATTGCCATAGGGTACTTTCACACTTGCTTTGTTTGATTCTGGCAGGCAGCTCAGTTGCCTGAACTGCCTGCCTGATCAGGAAAACTGTATGCAAACAAATGTAATTTTTTGCAGACTGATCAGGATCCTGATCAGTCTGACAAATGCATTGCAAAGCCAGATCTGTTTTTCCGGTGTCATCCGGAAAAAAGGATCTGGTATTTATTATTTTTCACATTTTTAAGGTCTGCACACCTGGAAACCAGATCCGTTTTACCGGCATTCAGGCAAGTGTTCTGGAATTTTGGCCGGAGAAAATACTGCAGCATGCTGCGGTATTTTTTCCGTCCCAATTACCATAGAAGTGACTGAACTGAAGACATCCTGATGCATACTGAACGGATTGCTTTCCATTCAGAATGCATTGGGACAAAACTGATCAGTGTTTTTCCGGTATTGAGCCTCTAGGACGGAACTCAATTTTCAGATTTTGACGGTTTGGTTCATTTTTTGCCGGATGAAGTGACGTTTTCATTGGTACCATTTTGGTTTTAGTACTTTTTGCACACCATCATGCTGTTCAAATTTTGACATCATGAGACCAAGAAGATGACACCTAACTTATTGATCAACAGAACCTCGCAATTGCGAGGCTTCAAGCAGGATATTCTCATACGGAAGTGGCCACTGAGCTTAGAGTGTCACAGAGTGTCATCAGCAGGTTGAAACAGAGATACAGAGGGACTTTGGCCACATCCAACACTAATGACCGCTTCATTGTGAACAATTCCCCGTGGAACCAGATGATGAACGCAAACAACTCCAGGCACATTTAAGGGAGGTGAGATGCACCCAAGTGTCACATCAGACCATTCAAACCCATTTACATCAGCATGGTCTGCTTTCTAGATGACCTGCAGGGGTACCTGACCACGCCATCAGGCACAGGCATCGTCATCTTGCATGGGCCAGGGAGCATCTATGCTGGATAAGGGAGCAGTGGGCCTCAGTTTTCGCTGAGCAGAAATGATGGCCGCCAACGATGTTGGAGACATCAGTGAGAGCGCTATGCATCAACCACTGTTGTCACCAGACGAGCCTTCGGTGGTGGTGGTGTTACAGTGTGGGCTGGTGTGTCTAGTCAATACAAAACTGCCCTACACTTTGTGAATGATACAGTGACAAGCCCATACTACTTATAACATAATTCATCCAGTCATTGTGTCTCTGCATGAACACCACAGGCCTAATTTCATCTTCATGGACGACAATGCACCAGCTCATCGAGGTCGCAACATTAGGGAACGGCTGCTAGAGACTGGGGTACCTCAAATGGCGTGGCCTGCACCTTCTCCAGACCTGAATCCTGTTAAAAATGTATGGGATCAGCTGAGTCACCGTGTAGAGGCTCATAACTCTGTACCCCAGAACCTCAATACCTGACCACCTCCCTTCAAGAAGAGTGGGATGCGATGCCTCAGCAGACAATAAGTTGACTTGTGAACAGCATGAGACGTCGTTGTCAAGCTGTAATTGATGCTCAAGGCCATATGACAAGTTATTGAGACATTGAAATTTTTTGTGGGGGGGTATACACGTTGTGTAGTGGATGAAGGTGGTTACTGCAGTGCTGCTCCCATTTAATTCATTGGGAGCAGCAACCAGCTCCATCCACTAAACAACTGCAGGAGTTGTATAATTCTGGCACTGGAGCTACTCTGAAACAGCTGATTGGCAAGGGTGTGGGATGTCGGACCCCGCCAATCAGATATTGATGGCACGGACAACCCCTTTAATGCTCTATTTATGGAGCTGATACGAATGTGTTGTGAAAAGTAAGCAGGACTTCAGTGTTTATCCCAAGCAAGGATCAAGTTCTAAGTATTTCATAAAAAACTTTCTAACTAGTCAGGAAGAAATCTTTCCCCCAAGGAAAAATGGCTTCTGTCTCATGCAGGTTTTGCCTTACTCTGGCTCAACATCATAGGTAAATAAGTTAAACTAAAAAAATAATTAAAAATAAATGTATGAATGAGAGATGTTTTAAAGATGTCCTCAAAATATTGGAGCAGTAGATCCCTACTTCTCCAAATTTCTGATAGAAGTGCGTTCACCTTTGCCATCTTCCTCCCGATTTGCTGAAGGCCAGAAGATAAGTAACATTTCCTCACACACAACCTCCTGTTTTACCAATTAGCTATGCTGGCAAAGTGAGCATACTTCAATTGCCAGTTTTTTAAAGTATATTTGACAACTTCACATACAGTACCAAGATGATGCAGACAGTGTACAGGTAATTTTACCTTGACCTATATAATAATTATTGTGACCCACCATGTATTTTGATGTTGTGGATATGCCCTATACTCAAAGGTCTATCTATTTTGGTCTCTGAGTAGGTGAATAAAAGGAACACCTGGTTGTAGAACTACCTTTAGATTTATTAAAATGGTATATTTTCAATACTAAATTCTTGACTCTTCGGTCGTCTCCAAACAGAGCCTTGTAAACTGTACTGTATCTTACACATCTCAATAATAACCTGCTGATAACACATCCATCACTACGGTCACACCAGCCGAACACCCCAGCATCCATATCAATCATAGTAGACCAATTCCTTACTTTTTTGCTCTAGGTCATGAAGTCATACACAACTTGGTATTAAAACGTATTTCATAATATAACCTGACTTGGACTGCCTAATTGTGTATCTAGAATTGCCACACAACCAAGTTATTGTAAACGTCTATTCAGATATTTAGGTATTTAGAAATGTTATTACACTGGAGATCCCCATTAGGCATTTTACTTACAATAACATATGAAATAACCTTTAGCCATCATGTCTATGGAGTCATGTGGCCATGGCTTCTAATAGCAGAGGGCCACAGAGACTTTTTTCTTCTTGGGTAGATGATGGCTGCCATAGGAGTCAATTGCCATGGAGTTAAGTCACATTAGTGGTCACAGTTCAATTAGTGACACCAGGGGCATACGCAGATCTCATAGGGCCCCATAGCAAAAACTTAGTATGGGGCCCTTGCCCCACCAAGTTTTCCGGTACACATCTTTCAATCATTCCCATGTCATGCAGAAGTGCCACACCCTAGATTTCTTATACATTTAAGCTTCTTTAATAAAAGGAATACATTTTAATAAAAACTAATTGCAATAAAAAAGTCACCCCTGGCCTTAACCACTTTATCTGACTTCTATGTTAGAAGAAGGAGAACAGGTGCTTCATAAATATGGCACTCATTCTGAACACCATATTTCTCAATGTATTCACAGCAGACAACAGGCCTAAGTACATTGATAAATCTCCTGCAGCCACCACTATGGAGAGCTCAGTGCATAGGAATTTATGTAGTTACAATAGACTGAATTACAAACTGTAATCTGTTAGCTCTGAGCTCCCCTAGAGGTGTCTGGTTTGCCTCCATTGAAGGCACCACTGAGAGGTACCCAATATGGCTGCAGTTTTTGTTTTCAAGTTTACAAATATCTCTGAAAAAGCACATTAAAGGGGTTAGCGAGACCTTAATACTGATGACCTATCCTCTGGATAAGTCATCAGTATGAGATCCATGGGGATCCATCGATCAGTTGGTAAGTAAGCTGGAAAGGAACTGGCGCTCCCAATAGTGCTGCGGCCTTCTCTCTGCTCACCAAGCACAGTGCCGTACATTGTAAAGAGGCTGTACTTGGTATCGTGCTCAGCCTCATTCATTTCAATGGAGCTGAGCTGCACCCAGGCCATGTGACTGATAAACGTGATGTCACTTGTCATAGGCTAAGCTGCAAGAAGGCCACGGCACTACTGCGAAGGCTAGTGCCTTGTCATACAGCTGAGCAGATGGGATCTTGGGTGCTGGACCCCCACCGATCAGATACTGATGAACTGTCCAGAGGATAAGTCTTCAGTATAAAGGTCTTGGAAAACCCCTTTAAGAATGCCAAAAGAAGCAACATTACCAGACCTTGGCTATTTGGCTAACTTCTATAATTAACAGCAGGTGGCGCTATACAAATACATTTTATTGAATAATTCAGTGGCTATACTAATTTTTTAATTACATGCATTTGTAAAGTATTGAGAACAAGGTTCTGGTTTGAAAAATGTTGAATGAGTTTTCGTGGTACAACCCCTTTAATATTAACATCCACATTACAATATATACAGTATCTAACAAAACTGAGTGCACCCTTCACATTTTTGTAAATATTTTATTCTATCTTTTCATGGGAAGATAAAACACTTTGATACAACATTAAGTAGTCAGTGTACAGCTTGTATTACAGTGTAAATTTGGTGTGCCCTCAAAATTGAACACATAGCCATTATTGTCTAAACAGCTGGCAACAAAAGTGAGTACACCCCTAAGTGAATATGGCACTATTGTGCTTAACGTGACAATATTTTGTGTGGTCACCATTACTTTCCAGCACTGCCTTAATTCTCTTGGGCATGGAATTTACTAGAGCTTTACAGGTGGCCACTGGAATCCTCTTCCCCTCCTCCATGACGACATCACAGAGCTGGTGGATGTTAGAGACCTTGCGCTCCTCCACCTTCCGTTTGAGGATGCCCCACAGATGCTCGATAGGGTTTAGGTCTGGAGACACGTATGGCCGGTCGAGGTCCTTTACCCTCAGTTTCTTTAGCAAGGCAGTGGTCGCCTTGGAGGTGAGTTTTGGGTAGTTATCATGTTGGAATACTGCCCTGTGGTCCAATTCCTGAAGGGAGGGGATCATGCTCTGCTTCAGTATGTCACAGTACATGGTGGCATCCATGGTTCCCTCAGTGAACTGTAGCTCCCCACAGCCGGCAGCACTCATGCAGCCCCAAACCATGACACTCCCATCGCCCTGCTTGACTGCAGGCAAGACACACTTGTCTTTGTACTTCTTACCTGGTTGCCCACACACGCTTAACACCATCTGAACCAAATAAGTTTATCTTGGTCTCATCAGACCACAGGACGTAGCTCCGGTAATCCATTTCCTTAGTCGGCTTGTCTTCAGCAAACTGTTTGCGGGCTTTCTTGGGCATCATCTTAAGAAGAGGCTTCCTTCTGGGAAGCAGACTAATTTGATGCAGTGTGCAGCGTATGGTCCGAGCACTGACAGGCGGACCCCCCCCCCCACACTACCCCTTTAAGCTCTGCAGCAATGCTGACAGCATTCATACGTCTATTTTGAAAAGACAACCTCTAGATATGACACTGAGCATGTGCACTCAACTTCTTTGGTCGACCATGGCTAGGCCTGTTCTCAGTGGAACCTATCTTGTTAAACCACTGTATGGTCTTGGCCACTGTTAAGCTCAGTTTCATGGTGTTGGCAATCTTCTTTTAGCCTAGGCTATTTTTATGTGAGGCAACAATTCTTTTTTTCAGATCCTCAGAGTTCTGTGCCATAAGATACCATATTGAACATCCATTGACCAGTATAAGAGAGTGTGAGAGCGATAACACCAAATTTAACCCAACTGCTCCCAATTCACACTTGAGCCCTTGTAACACTAACGGGTTACATGACAATGGGGTGTTTCACTTAGGGGTGTACTCACTTTTGTTGCCAGCAGTTTGGATATTAATAGCTGTGTGTTGAGTAATTTTGAGGGCACGACAAATTTACACTGTTATATAAGCTGTACACTGACTACTGTACATTGTATCACAGGGTCAGATCTTCAATGTTGTCCCATAAAAAGATAGAATGAAATATTTACAAAAATATGAGGGGTGTACTCACTTTTGTGAGATACTGTAGATACTTTTGTGAGATACATATATATTCCTTTAGCCTTCACATGTCCGTGAAGACAGCCGTGACAAAATGGTTCATCCATGAAGATGCTTGTGAAGGAGTCGTGTTTGGTACGCGTGTGTGGTTTTTATTATATGATATAATTGCGTGTATGATACAGTACATTTCCTGACATATTTGACATGTAAGCCATATATAACAAACTGTAAACCACTGTACAATCCCTTTAAGGCTGAAAGCTCCCACTAGTGATAGACTAATAAATAAAACCATTTCCATCTGTAACAAACCGAAAAGAGCCAAATCTAATATATAATGTAAAACAACATTTCCCAATTTGAATTCTTGAGTTTATTTATAATTCAACAGGTATAAAAGGAATAATCTGATTTCCTAACCGCACAATTCCTACGATTATTTGATTCTTAGGTTGGCTAGTAAGGGAAAACGAAATGTAATTTAATAGAAAGTTTCTGCCAAATGCGAAAGTGCGACTGATCAAGGAATTTAAGAGGATGGAAGTACAGCCATGATGTATTTCACAGGAAAAAAAAAAATCAACTACTAACGGCTTTAAATTTCCTAAGGGAGCTATTTGTCAACCGAGGGAGAAAATGAAGTTGGTGAGCCTTTCTCAAATCTAGACAGATAGCTATAAAGTACACTGCACGAGGATTACCAAACACCACCATTCCTTCTGATCACTTAAGGCATTAGAAATAATCTGTGGGTTTACTAGATCAAAGGCTGGGTGCAAAATAAATAAGTGCACTGATTGAAGACATCAGCACATTTTGAAATTGTCTCATTGAAAAACAGGCTACAGACGTTGCTGAGATGGGATCCGACTTCCAAACTGCATTGTTTTATTCATGCCCTCCCTAGAAGAGAAACTTTAGCAAAGATCAAATTTTTAATTCAAGTATATTTTTACATCCTTCTTTCTCTTAAAGGAGTAGAAGGACTAGTGAAAACTGCTGCAAGGATGACCGATCATTCTAAGCAGTGGTGCATTAAGTTGACCTTCCCAAAATTTCTCTCCCTCCCCATTGCCGCCCTGCCACGCAGAGACTATAGTGAACACCACCTTTCTGTGCTTTTCGACTGGTAATTTTGACACAGATTCGCAAAAGAATCCATAATGAATCCGATGTAAAATCTGCATGAGTTACATGTGGATTTTGACATGGATTTTTCTGAGCATTCGCCACGTATTTTACTCCATGAGTTGCACAGGATCAACTACACAGCACAAATGCGCAGAATCCACATGCTAGATAATAAAAAAATGGCTGCACAACTTTACACATACTACGGAGCTGAGAAATGGGGATCATTCTAAATTAAAATAGTATTATACTTACAATAAATGAAAAATGTAAGCGCTTAGAGCACATTTTTGATCAAACGTGTGTCGGGCCCATCTACCAGGCGTCAAGGTGGCTTCCGCAGATGGGTACTATCGCTTCCACTTTTCATTTATAGTAAGTATAATACCATCTTTATTTAGAATGATCCCCATTTCTCAGCTTTGTAGTATGTGTAATGTTGTGCAGCCATTTTTTTTTATTATCAACCATGTTTGCTTTATGGATATGCACCAGTGATTATGTATATGAATGTGCTAGTCTAAATTTTCTTGTAGAATCCACATGCTATTGATTTAAAATTTTTACTGCATGCAATTTTTTTTTTGCTAATTCAGAACAGATTTTTCACGCAGCATGTGGGTCATCCGCTTGGCTGCTACTGTTAACACTGAAGATTTGCCTCCCAGCAGTGTAAATGTTGACGTACCATTAGGGCATGTTCACACTGTGGTTTTCCACATCTATGTTGACGTATTTTCAGCACAATAAATCAGTGCCGAATCTGCTCTTAATCCATTGTTGTCAATAGGAAATCCACCCTACACCACTCAGAAATTTCCATTGAAATGAATGAGAGGTCTACAACCTATATTAACATCTTCTTTAAAAATGTCATCATTAACAGGGAGAGACAGAGTAGCCGCACTATCTGTAAGCACATCATTTACAGAGAGACACAGAGAGGTAGTACTATCTGTGAGCACATCATTTACAGGGAGAGACAGAGAGGTAGTACTAACTGTGACCACATCGTTTACAGAGAGACACAGAGAGGTAGTATTATCTGTGACCACATCATTTACAGGGAGAGACAGAGAGGTAGTACTATCTGTGACCACATCATTTACAGGGGGAGACAGAGAGGTAGTACTATCTGTGACCACATCATTTACAGGGAGACAGAGAGGTAGTACTACCTGTTACCACATCATTTAAAGGGAGAAACAGAGAGGTAGTACTACCTGTGACTACATCATTTACAGAGAGACACAGAGAGTAAGTACTATCTGTGACCACATCATTTACAGAGACACAGAGAGGCAGTACTATCTGTACACAAACCAACTGAAAGGTAGCATGAAGCAGGATGTGCTCAACCCAAAAATGCAGTTGTACCTATATATACACAGGGGAGCACATCCTGCACTTGTGGCCTGTTGCTAATGGCGATCCCAAGCAAAAATGCATGCGGTGGAGGATGCCCGCAGCGGACCACAAGTACCACAATAGACATCCTACACAAAATGGCAATAGTGTGGATGTCATAAATAATATAACAATATAGCAATAACAAATGAGAAAACAGGTGCACACTGCGGTCTTACTAAGCCCTCAAACTGATGTTAAAATTGAGAGGTTAGTCAACATGTCCTACAGTGGAGGACATGTCTTAAGCCCGAGCACCACGCCGAGGTCTCTCAAGTAGCTCGGGACCTAACACTCACCTACCTGTGCCATATGGGCAATACCAGGGCCAGTGGGCAAAATTACAGGAATGTATTAGGCCGACTCGCAGCAGACTCCTCAGTTACCTCTAGCATGTAACCATGCCTGCAATGGGAGGAGGGAGGAGGCAGAGCACACATTTCTTTTTTAAAAATGTCCTCCAATTAAAAAAAAACTGTAAATTTGTCAGACATCTCATTGGGGGCTCATAGTAAGTTTCGCTATGAGACCCTATAGGATCTGTGCACATCCCTGGACGTGGAGGTACCATTTACAAGAAGACAGATGCTATATTCTCTGGGCAATACTAGACACAACCAACTAGACAAACTCTGAGACAATGTAAAGATTATAATGCAAAATGTAGAATTTCTGTTACTAAATGAGGGAAAATTCCCCTGACTTTCATTTTTTTCCCCACAAGCCACTAATTTGATATTTTTTTCTTGGTGCTAGGGAGTAGACAATCTTTCTCCAAATACCCGAGCTCCAGAGTTCACATTACTCTGTAAACTGAACACAATGTAGAGTTGATGCACAAATGGACTCAAACCTTAGCTCATAAAATATGGTAGAATTAGATAAAACCTCAACGGGAGCACTCACAGTCAAATTTATGGTCTAAAGTGACCAGCAAATCATGTAAAGCCTAAGCCTCCATAGAAAATATATCCCACTAGTAGCATTTGTAAAGTGCATTGGGTAGTAAATGCTCCTGGTTCCTCAAGACGGATGAAACGCAAGAGCTGCAACTGACACATTCACTGAGCCTAAAATAAAACAAACGTATGTGCTAAAGTTAAGGATTACTTTAAAAAAACTATTTAAAAAATGTGATCTGTCTGTCTGTCTATATGTATATCTATATGTCTGCAGTTAAAGTTTGCAATAATGTATTTAAAAAGATCACAGAAAATGTCATTTTTTCTGTGGAAAATATACATACACCCTTGACTGTAATGCCTGGGACCACAGGGTGGCTTAGGGTTTAGCACTGTTCGTTTGTAGCACTAGGAACCTGAGTTAAAGGGTTATATACAATATGCCATCAATGTCCGATAGGTGCGTGTCCCATCTTGCAGACCCATTCCAGAACGGGGGCCCCTGAAGTGGAGAGTGCACGGCGCATGCGTGGCGTGTTCTCCATTCACTGCAATGGCACTACTGAAAACAAGCAAGCTAACGCTCAGCAATTTTTGGAACTCCCGGAGCAGTAAATTGGGGGGTGTCAGCGCTTGCGTAGTGTGATTTACTTCGCTTCTGGAGGACTGTTCTGGAGACAGGAGCAGGTCCCAGAGGCGAGGCCCGCACCCATTTGGCATTGACGCTATAACCTAGTGATATGCCATCAATGTCTGGGGTGGGAATACCCCTTTAAATACACTTTAATCTACTTTCCAATTTTATTTTATCAATATTTTAGAAATTTGGGGCAATGAGATGTGTTATATCAGCACTATTTGTAGTTTTGTGTGTCAAGATGTAGACGGCTACTGTATTTATTTGTGTGGCCTCAATAGATCATGCCTGATAAGGTAATCATATAGTACTAGACAATCTCTTTCTAGCAAAGCTAGAAACAGCCCTGTATCTCACCTGGATTCTGGGATCTCTCCATTCAGTGATCCAATTGCTCTGTTATATTCTCTTCAGCTTGGCACCTCAGGGGTGTGTCCTTTCCAAAGAAATGTGCCCTCTCTGTTGCATCTCTCTCCCTATCAAAGCTCAGGGGGCATGTCATTTCTGCTACAGCTCTCTCTCTCTCTCTGCAGCTGTAACAGTAGATATGGATGGTGGCAGTTGAAGGACGAAGCTGAACATATGCAACCACCTCAGTAAGAGGTATACAGATTAAACAGTAGGAGGCACCATTATGATGAGTAACAGCAGGAGGCACCATTATGATGGGTAACAGCAGGAGGCACCATTATGATGAGTAACAGCAGGAGGCACCATTATGATGAGTAACAGCAGGAGGCACCATTATGATGGGTAACAGCAGGAGGCACCATTATAATGGGTAACAGCAGGAGGCACCATTATAATGAGTATTTTTGTAACAAAGTAAATTACAAACTATCTTTTTTCTTGCTGAATTACTGTATGTTAAAAGAACATTTAACCGTGGCACAACCCCTTTAACCTCTGCAAGGAGGTTTGGATTTTAGTGGCAGGATTCTCAAACTGTGGTCCATAGGATAGACGAGAATAGTAGGTTAGGTTGCAGATTTCTATTATTTAGTAAATTTGATCCCCAGTGCACATAGAGGGCCTCTGCTCTGCACTTAGGCAACTCCTCCCATCCCCTTGATTGACAAGGGTCAGGATTCTAGCGCATGCGCAGTGCATCTGCCGCTGCTCACCCAGCAGTGCAGATGATTACTGTGCATGAGCTGAAGACATCATAGGTCTGCACATACTGTACGACACCTAACAGAGCATTGGATGGAGGCACATGGAGTCCTTGTACAGCTCCGTAGTACGGAGCCATCTGCCGCTATATAGCCTTAGTACTTTGTGCTGTGGCTCGCAGCTATAATTAAAAGAAAACATTGCTGTTATTGAAAATCACATACTTATTACAATGAATATCAATGTCGAATAATTCCATGTATTTATTTTGCACAGAAGAACCGTCATAGTAGTGGACCCATGGAGTGAGACAATGAGTGGGAAACACACAGAAGACGTGGCCTTTAATCTGCCCCTGCATGAGATTATTAATCCAAAGCACAATGTCTAAAAATTTAATATAAATCCCACCACGGCAGAGTAATAACCAAGTTCCAGAGAAGCAAAGCACATGTGCCAGTGGGTTCAACTTCTACACACAGAATAAACTTTCCCTTTATCTGAAAGAAACTATAATCTAGATCCCAGTTGTCCTGGCTTTTAGCATTCTAGCAGCAGTAATGGCTTCAGACTCACTTATCAACCAATAAATCAGGCAAACTTCAGCCACAAACAAGAAACAAAAGGCGAGTCAAGCCAGGCGACAACGTAGGAGAATCAACCAGCTCTTATTGCAGACTTCACGACCACATAATCCCTCCAAATGCCCAACAACAGAGAAAAATGATAGATAATTTTAATTTCCTGCCACCGTAATGTCAAGGTAAGAAACGAATAATGGGAGATAAAAGCAAACAATGCAGGGAAACAGACTTTTATTGAAATGTCATAATGAAAAAAAATGAATGTAATATAAATCTGATCTTGCCAATCAAATTTCATTTTCATACAAGAGAAACTTTTCATTGACCCGCTTAGCTTGAACATTAAAAGCAGTAAATGATTCTGAGTCAAAGAGAACATATATATATATATATTTATTTTCTTTAATAAATAAGTAGAAGATGTGCAAACATTGTTATATATCTTATTAGGAAAAAGTCCAGAAACGTCCTCAGTCCTAAAAAATCCAGCTACTGTAAAACAGTAAATGGATGACAGGAGGGAGGAGGGGGATGCAGCTGCAGTTTCTCACTCAATGCAAAAGCATGAAGGACAGAGGGGAGAGGGACCAAAAGTGAGAGGTCTGAGTGAGTCAGATCACAGTTCCTACAACACACCAGGAAGAATACACTCACTAAAGTAGCTCTGAAGGCTATTAAAAAAATATTTTATAAAGTTAATCAGCGCAGAATTATGTTCACAAATAGATTGTGTAGCTCTGACGTTCTGCCTAACCAGATTGGCCAAAATAGACCAAATTTATTAACATACATGCTCCCTTTAATAAACTTGGGGGGGCGGGGGGCCTCATAGTGTCGATTGCAACTGAAAAAGTCTCAATGGTATTTAAAAAGTTGGAAAAACAAGGGTTTTTTCATGACTTTTTAACGCCAAAAAGAGCATAGGGCAATGATAAATATCCCTTTGTACCTTAGATGCATATGATGTTTTTGGGTGAATCCTGTAAAAATATGTTAACTACCCATATTTATTTTTCCCTAATTAAAACACATCGATGATTATCTCTTATCTGCATACAGTCCAAAACACGTCACCCATCGATAAAGTATTAAAATTAGTATAAATCATTAAACTCCAAAAACAAGACAAGGAATGCTGACCAGAATTGATTCCCACCTGCCTCTGACCCATGTATTGACTCTGTAAGTGCTGCTGATAAGCATCTATATGCAGTGACCCAATAGTTCACTGTTAAATGGTTAATGTTATGGTTCACTGCTAAAGAGTTAACATTATACTATGGTTCACTTTAACCTCTTTAGGATGCAGGGTGTACATGTACGCCCTTGTGTCCTGGTACTTAAGGACCCAGGGCGTACATGTACACCCTGCGAATATCTGATCACCGCTGTGCATAAGGCGGTGATCGGAACAAGATGCCTTCTGAAATCAATCAGCAGGCACCTTGGCACAATGCCCAGGGGGGTCCTGTGACCCCCCCATGTCAGCGATTGCAGCAAACCGCAGGTCAATTCAGACCTGCGGTTTGCTGCGCTTTCTGCAGTCTCTGATCCCCGCAGAAAAATGCCCCAAACTTATAAATTTTAACCCCCCCCCCTGCACCACGCCATATTAGTGTCCCCCGGGCGGTGCAGGGGGGGGGATTGCAGGGGGGCGGCGCGGGAGGCGGGCGGTGCGGCAGGCGGGATCGCAATTGTGATCCCCCGCCCGCCTCCTTGTAAATGCTTTCCCTGGTGTCTAGTGGGTATAGCCGGGGGGTCAGACCCCCTGCTATAAACTGCTGACATCTGTGCTGCAGATGTCAGCAGTTTAACCCCTTCTATACCGCGGTCCGTACGGACCGCGGTATAGAAGGTGTTAACATGGAGGGTGCTCCCTCTCCCATCGGGGGGCTGCTGTACCTTTGCAGCCCCCCGACAAGATAGGATAGCAGAGGGAGGCAGCTCCCCTCTCTTCCCATTACCCGCTGCTCTGTTATGGCAGCGAGTGATGGTTACCATGGCAGCAGGACGCTTTCAGAAGCGTCCTGCTCTCCATGGCACTGAAACTCTGAATGGGCTTTTGCTAAAGGCAAAAGCCTATTCAGAATTTGTAAAGTAAAAAATACAGTAAGTACACTATATAGTGTACTTACTGTATTATATAGACACCAGATCCACTAGATCTACAAGAACCAAGTGGGTCTGGGTCAAAAAAAATGTCAAAAAAGTGAAAAAAAAGGAAAAAAAATAAGAAAAATACATATCACTGAATAGAAATTAAAAAAATCAAATACACTACACATATTAGGTATCGCCGCGTCCGTAAAAATCTCCTCTATAAAAATATCACATGACCTAACCCCTCACGCAAATACCGTAAAAAAAAACAAAAAAAATGGTGTAAAAAAGCCATTTTTTGTCACCTTGCATCACAAAAAGTGTAATACCAAGTGATCAAAAAGGCGTATACCTCCCTAAATAGTACCAATAAAACCGCCATCTCATCCCGCAAAAAATGAGTCCTTACATAGCACAATCGCCCAAAAAAATAAAAAAATATGGCTCTCAGACTATGGAGACACTAAAACATATTTTTTTTTTTCTAAAATGCTATTATTGTGTTAAAGTAAAATAAATAAATAAAAAGTATACATATTATGTATTGCCGCGTCCGTACAGACCTGCTCTATAAAAATATCACATTATCTAACCCCTCAGGTAAATAGCGTTAAAAAAATAAAATAAAAACAATGTAAAAAAAAACATTTTTGTCACCTCACATCTCAAAAACTGTAATAGCAAGCGATCAAAAAGTTATATGCACCCAAAAATAGTGCCAATCAAACCGTCATCTCATCCCGCAAAAAATGATACCCCACATAGGACAATCACCCCAAAAAAATAAAAAAAATATGGCTCTCAGACTATGGAGACACTAAAACATGATTTGTTTTGTTTTAAAAAATTATAATATTGTGTAAAACTTAAATAAATAAATAAAAAGTATACATATTTGGTATCGGCGCGTCCATCGCAACCTGCTCTATAAAAAAACACACATGACCAAACCCCTCAGGTGAACACAACAAAAAATAAATAAATAAAATACGATGTCAAAAGCCATTTTTGTCACCTTACATCACAAAAAGTGTAATAGCAAGCGACCAAAATGTCATATGCACCCCAAGATAGTTCCAATCAAACCGCCATCTCATCCCGCAAAAAATGAGCCCCTACATAAGACAGTCACCCAAAAAATAAAAATAAAATATGGCTTTCAGAATGTGAAGACACTAAAAAATCATTTTTTTCAAAAATGCTGTATTATGTAAAACTGAAACAAACCCCCCCAAAAAGTAGCTATATTTGGTATTGCCGCATCCGTAGCAACCTGCTCTATAGAAATAGCACACAACCTAACCTGTCAGTTCAACGATGTAAATAACGAAAAATAAAAACGGTCCGAAAATAGCTATTTTTTTGCAAATTTTCCATTTTAATCAATTTTTCCAGTAACAAAGCAAGGGTTAACAGCCAAACAAAACTCAATATATATTGCCCCGATTCTCTTGTTTGCACAAACACCCCATATGTGGTCGTAAACTCCTGTATGGCCAAACGGCAGGGCACAGAAGGAAGGGAACGCCATATGGTTTTTGGAAGGCAGATTTTGCTAGACTGGTTTTTGGACACCATGTCCCATTTGAAGCCCCCCTGATGCACCCCTACAGTAGAATCTCCAAAAAAGTGACCCCATTTTGGAAAGTACGGGATAAGGTGGCAGTTTTGTTTGTATTATTTTAGGGTAAATATGATTTTTGGTTGCTCTATATTACACTTTTTTTGAGGCAAGGTAACAAAAAATTTCATCTCCATTTGCCAATAACTCTTGTGGAACACCTAAAGGGTTAACAAAGTTTATAAAACTGGTTTTGAATACCTTGAGGGGTGTAGTTTCTTAGATGGAGTCACTTTTTTGGAGTTTCTACTCTAGGGGTGCATCGGGGGGGGCTTCGAATGGGACATGGTGTCAAAAATCCAGTCCAGCAAAATCCACCTTCCAAAAACCACACGGCGCTCCTTTCCTTCTACGCCCTGCCGTTTAGCCATACAGCAGTTTATGCCCACATATGGGGTGTTTCTGCAATCTACAGAATCGGGGCAATAAATATTGAGTTTTGTTTGGCTGTTAACCCTTGCTTTGTTACTGGAAAAAATGGATTCAAACGGAAAATTTTCCAAAAAATCGAAATTCTGAAATTTTATCTCCATTTGCCATTAACTCTTGTGGAAAACCTAAAGGGTTAATGGCGTTTGCAAAATCAGTTTTGAATACCTTGAGGGGTGTAGTTTCTAGAATGGGGTCATTTTTGGGTGTTTTCTATTATGTAAGCCTCATAAAGTGACTTCAGACCTGAACTGGTCCCTAAAAAAAGGGTTTTTGAAAATTTCTGAAAAATTTCAAGATTTGCTTCTAAACTTCTAAGCCTTGTAATGTCCCCAAAAAATAAAATGGCATTCCCAAAATGATCGATACATGAAGTAGACATATGGGGAATGTAAATCAATAACTTTTTTGGGCGGTATTACTATGTATTATAGAAGTAGAGAACTTGAAACTTGGAAAATTGCTAATTTTTCCAAATTTTTGGTAAATTTGATAATTTTTAAAAATAAAAATGAAATTTTTCGACTTCATTTTACCACTGTCATGAAGTTCGAACGCGCTGTAAAACGCGAAAATGTGAACCAGTCCCATAGGGAAGCATTGGTTTGCATGTGTTGAGCGTTTTACAGCGCGTTCGAACGCGCTGTAAAACGCGCAAGTGTGAACTTAGGGTTAGTGTAAGCCAGACAATCTGAAGCAGCAGAAAACAATTCTTCTCCAAGACACCATCCGTGTCAGTGAAAAGCTACCAGAAAAGCAACTTTACTTAGAAAAAACTTCTGAAGGAAAAAGTGTTGATTTTTTTTTTTTTGTTGCAGACCATTTAAAGGGACAGTGCTTGGACAAAGACAGTCGCATAAGGCTGTAGACTTTACTGCATGTGGTTTGATTGATATTGCTTCTGGTGCCTGCAACACTACTGAGAAGGACTGGCCATCTGATCAAGGACTGCAACCCGTAGAGAAATATTAAGAGAAATTACACACCTTTGGTCAATTGAAAAGATGCATGAATGTGTAGAAAGAGATTTAGGCAGTAGCCATCCCTTGTACACAGCCTGTGGGAAAAGCCTACTCTGTGCCTACAGCTTGTATTTGTACTGTGAAACCCATCACCTATTCAGTAAAGAAGAGACTATATTTTACTATTGGTCTCTATATCCAATCTGCTCACCCCTATTCTCCTGCCTCGATCCCCACTACCTAATAACATTAAGGGCACCCCACCCACCACCAGGCAGGAGACCCTACATTCCAGGGTATGCCTCAAGGGTATCAAAGGGTGCTCGCCTCCATTCACTGCATGGGTGGCCTAGGGAATGCCGAAGCAGGACTAGCCACCATGAATACTACCACCACCGTCATCCACCTGCAGGCCAGTGCACTGCACATACACTGTAAAAGCCATTCTACAGTACAAAACAGAAGTCCCTAGTTTCCAGTAGCCATGATGATTAAGTATCACCATTGCACTGTAGTTCCCAAGTGTCCAATATCCAACAGATATTCCAAGATATTGGTTGCGGTCCCCCTCTTCCAGGTGTCCGCACCCCTGTATCCCATACTAAGTACTAACTCCTGTGTATTAAAACTTGTATTACCAACCGCTGCCAGCAGAGGACAGCATCTCTCAGGGGCAGCGGAGGCCAGTGGTGTCTGGCACTGTCCTGGAGATCTGTAAAACAATGTAAGGACTCGTGCACACGACTGTTGCCTGTTTTGTGGTCTGCAAATTGCGGATTCGCAAAACGCGGATACTGGCCTAGTGCGTTCCACGTTTTGTGGAACAGAATGTCCTGTCTTTTATAGAACTGTCCTATTCTTGTCCATAATGTGGACAAGAATAGGACATGTTCTATCTTTTGGCGGGGCTGCCACTGAAGAGAGTGGGTCCACATTCGACCCGCAAAACATGTGGATCAGATGCAGACAGAAAACACGGCTGTGTGCATGAGCCCTGAGGGAGAGTTCACAGCTCCATTTCATTTTCCGTTCTTTTGATCTGTCAGAAGAACCACAAAAAAAACGGGATCCTGTAAAGAAAAAACTGATCCTGTTGCACATTTGGCATCCGTTTGAGTCATTTCCGTCAAAGATCCGTGCATGCAGGACTTTTTTCCATCTAAAAAAATGTATCTCAGTTGGAAATGGATCAAACAGATGCCAAATATGCAACAGGTTCCGTTATTTTTTTACAGGATCCTGTAAAATGATGATTTTATGTGCAATGTAGGGAATCGGATGAGCAGACAAACATTTGTTGGGTGATCGGCAGCACATTTATACAGAGTGATCATCAGGACTGAGCGTTCATAGGAACATTCATTTCCTTTAATTGACCCGATAGTCTGCCCATGGAAATTGGCCCTAACTCCTGCTTTTAGATTAGGGACTGTCCCAGTATAGCAGTCAAGGCTGCCTTATGTAAGCTCAATAAATCAGCAGCACAAATGTCTCTCCTGTTCTGGACCCCAGACGGGTAGCTCTTACCTGCCCTGGTACTTTGTGTGAGCAGTGCCAGGTCTGATGGATTTTGAATTTAACATGTGCTGTATGTGCATTAAATCTAAATTGTTCAAATAAGTCATAAATGCCTTTGACACGCTACTTCCTATTAACGATAAAGGGCATGCCAATGGCTCCGATAGTGCAGTAACACAATCACATAACATGCTGGAGTCAATATATTGATTGCCTGAATATGTGGACTAGGTTATACCAGATAAATTACAGGCCACTTTAATTACCTCAACTGCTTTAAATGTAAACTCAGCAACACCACTAATAAGATGGATGACGGGTGTCAGCATCAATGTAGTGCGCTATGATGTAACCACACACAAACAGCCCTTCACTGGCCATTACATCACCTGGGGCAAAAATGGTAACGTCAACCCTAGTGACAAGCTAGGAACATCAAGTCATGGTGGAGACGTGAATGTCCATAACACTGTCTTCATGATTTGAGTCTACTATACCAGGCATTGAAAGAGCAATTCCTCTAAACAGCTGTAAGGGCTCGTGTACCCAGCTGTATCATGGCTCTGTTTCATAGGGAGTCTGTCATGTATATTTCGCTAATATAACTACTAGCTATGGCCATCAGAACGTTGAAAAAGCATCATAACCATACCTTTATGTCATCTGGGTGTTTATTCCATGTCCAGGAAAAGCTTTTTGGATCTTATGAAAAACGGCTCCCGTGCCCAGTGGGACAGGCTTTCCTTTTCCAAGCCCACCGCCCAACCTCTGATATCTGCTCCTCCCTTAAAAAGGCTTCTTCCCCTGCATCATCATAGCATCAGGGGAAAGCCTTGGGCCCCTTTCACACGGGCGAGTTTTCCGCGCGGGTGCAATGCGTGAGGAGGACGCATTGCACCCGCACTGAATCTGGACCCATTCATTTATATGGGGCTATGCACATGAGCGGTGATTTTCACGCATCACTTTTGCGTTGCATGAAAATCGCAGCATGCTCTATATTGTGCCTTTTTCACGCAACGCAGGCCCCATAGAAGTGAATGGGGCTGCGGGAAAATCGCAAGCATCCGCAAGCAAGTGCGGATGCGTTGCAATTTTCCCGCATGGTTGCTTAGCAACGGGACCCGATCTCTATTATTTTCCCTTATAACATGGTTATAAGGGGAAATAATTAGAGATGAGCGAACTTTAGAAAAAAGTCCGGTGTTCGGGTTGTGGTAAGTCGCGCAACCCGTTATGGATTCCACTATAGCGGCATATGGAATCCATAAGGGGCGGCTGCCACCAACACGAACTGTTGAACAGCCAAAGGACCTGGGGTGACGTCACCGCCATGTGATCAGTGCAGGGGGCGTGCCGCTATAGTGGAATCCATAACGGGATGCGCGACTTACCACAACACGAACGTCGAACGCCGGACTTTTTTTTAAAGTTCGCTCATCTCTAGAAATAATAGCATTTTTAATAAAGAATGCATAGTAAAATGAAGTGGAAGGGGTTAAAAATAATAAAAGTTAACTTACCTTAGCCACTTGATCGCGTAGTCGCGATCTCTCCTCTCTTTCCCTGCATCAGCTAAGATCTACAGGACCTGTGATGACGTCACATCACATGGTCCAATCACATGGTCCATCTTACCATGGTGATGGACCATGTGATTGGACCATGTGATATGACGTCATCACAGGTCCTTTAGTTGTTAGCTGATGCAGGGAAAGAGAGGAGAGATTGCAACTACGCGATCAAGTGGCTAAGGTAAGTTAACTTTTATTATTTTTAACCCCCTCCACTTCATTTTACTATGCATTCTTTATTAAGAATGCTATTATTTCCCCTTATAACCATGTTATAAGGGAAAATAATCAATTCTCCAGAAGACCCAAAACCGGACTTCAGTGATGAAGTCCGGCTCTGGGTTGGGTACCAAACATGGCGTTTTTTCTCACGCACGTGCAAAACGCGTTACAAACATTTGCACCCGCGCGGGGAAAACGCGCATATTCCCGCAACGCACCCGCCTCTTATCCGGGCTTCAAACATGATGCCCGTGTGAAAGAGGCCTTGGGAGGTTAGGGGAGGAGCAGACACCAGAGAAGGGCGACTGTCTTGGGCTTTGAAAAGGAAAGCCTGTCCCACTGGGCACTTGGGAGCCGTATTTCATAAAAGTGCTTTTCCTGGACACGGAATAAACACCCAGATGACATAAAGGTATGGTTATGATGCTTTTACAATGATCTGATGGTCATTGCTGGTAGTTATATTAGCGAAATGTACATGACTGACTCCCTTTAATAGGGTTCCTACATGGGTGCATGACCCTTCCACTGTACCTCTGATATCATATTTATACATACAGAGGTTTTGCTGTTGAATTCTGTAAAGGCCAATTCTATACCCACACCAGTGTCTGCTACAAGTGTTTCGCTATGGAAAGCTTCACAGGCACCCCCAGGCGAAGCTTTCCATACTGAAATTCGTATCAGCAGTGGTGGTCTATTCTGTTCATTTGAGAGCGTGGGCTAGGGGTATATTCATTTTGAAGACACTAAAAGGGCACCATATTGTGCTGGGGACACATAAGGGACACCATCTTGTGTTTGTGGCCCAAAAGGGACACCATTTTGTGTTTGTGGCCCAAATGGGGCACCATATTGTGTTTGGGGTACATAACGGAGAAACATATCGTGTTGGAGCAAATAAACCGACACCATATTGTGTTTGGAGGCACATAAGAGGGCACTGTACTGAGTTGAGGGTCTAAAGGAGGCATTATACTATGGGGCACATAAGGGGGTATCAAATTGTATGAGGGGCTCATAAAGGGGCATCATTCTATGTGAGGGGCATATAACGTAGGTAGGAATTGTATTTAGCCATGAAAAAATCATGTCTTTTTTTTTAGAGCTCTGACATAACTCCTTTGAGCCTCAGAAATGCCAAATCTGCATCGGAAGCTTTACTATTTTCACGCGCATTGGGATCAGAGTGGTGTGGAACCTTTATTGTTGGGGTATTTTGCACGTTGATTGGTCAGTAGATTACTGTTTATTGCTGTATATATCCATTTGGTATTAGTTACCTGCTTGTCTCCTGTTCCCTATATCTAGACATAGTAGTAACTGTTTTTGCCCACAATTTGTCCCACTTGTTTGGACTTCATTTTGTCCATGTTTTTTATGACTGTTTATTAATTTTTGCATTCAATTGTGTCCAGCATGTTAGTATCTTTATAGGTGGCATATATAAATAACAGGAAATAAATAATAAAGGTGCATAGCTGTACAATGTATATATTTATATTTCCTTTCTTAGAAAATGAAGGTCTTCAGATATAATACCAAGGACTGGTTCCATATCCTGGAATGTGAATTTCGGAACAAGCGACAAGGCGACACCAGTATACATCCATTTAAAAAAAATCTAAGAAAATTATGTGCACAGAACACTATGACAGTTTGTCATGCGTTCTGACTACATCATAATGGCTGATGTTTTACATAGATTTACCAAATGAGTTTATTTCATATACAATTTCTCATCCTGTATTGAGAAACTGGAAACAAAGCAATGCTCTGTATACAGGAAAAAGGCTCAGGTTCTCAAAATTCAATTACCTTCTTCTACTCTTACAGAAGATGTCCTTGGGATTCCCAGAGGAAACACATGAAATCTTTTAAAGGGTAATAGAATCAATTGAATTCTAACTAACGCCCCAAATAACTGAGCAAGTTCTAACTCAAACATAACCTGCCTGACAGCAGCATCTACGGTTGTAACGGGCGAATCTTCTGTTTCCGGGTAGAGAGGTCTAGTTGAAAATGACTAAAACCTATTGCCTTAAATGTTAAATGAAGGGATCACATATTGTTTACATCCATTGCTGTGTGATTTGAAAGAGGACCTCAGAAAATCAATTATCCCAGATCTCTAGGTGCTGTCATGCCTTTTTAAGTTTGAGAGAGTAACAGCAAAAGCAACAACTAATATGAAAAGATAGGCAGTTGGCATGAGGTTTTGGTGTTGGTGTGCAGTGTTTTTCCCTTCCAAAAGTAGCATCATATAAAGACACCAAGAAGGAAGGCACCATTGTTTTAAAGTCACATTGTATCCCATTTTAACTTTGTCGAAGACCCTCTTGATTTTCCACACTGGTAAGCATTCTATGGACAGATGGGACAAAGGTGGAACTTTTTAGCACAAAGGCACAGTTGTATGTTTGTGAGAAACAGAACAAAGCACACCAACACCAATCTCTTATCCCAACTGTGAAGCATGGTGGAGGGGCCAGAATAGTTTGGGGCTGGGGGCAGGAGTATCATGCTATGGGACTGCTTTCTTGTCTCAGAGTCTGGAGGTCTTGAGATCATTTAGGGAACAATTAATTAAGTATATCAAACATTTCAGAGGAGAACGTAAGGACGTATGCTTTCAATCTGCCCAGGATGGGAGCACCTCTGCTAAAGTATTATATTACACATGTCAATTCAGGTCTATGGAGAGGCGAAGAGTGAGCAAGAGCTGATTGAGAGACACACGCTCAAAAACTGCACAGCTGAATAGGCAGTTTATATCTCACCACAAGCAGTTTATTCACAACCATACAGGTCAGTACCTCTCTGTAATGTCCTCCATGATCCTTGGGCTCCTTCTAGTGTGTAAGAGTAGGTTAGGAAGCAGATTCACCTCTTTGCATATTCGTTCCCCATGGAGCATTGCCAACAAGTTTCCATACCATAGAGTACTACCGGTAAGTCTTCAAACAGGACAGTCTCTTTAAGGATACTTGAGCCGCTTCTAAGGCATCGCAGTGAGCCAGCCAGAAGCCTACTTCATATTGATGAGAGGAAAGCACTTTGAAAGTGTAAATTACTCTTACCGGTAATTGGGTTTTCCAATAACCTCCACAACGGCACTGACAGGAGGGTGTCCCCGCCCCCAGGACAGGAAACAACGTAGGAGCATCGCTTTAAAAGGCCTCCTCCCCCTTCTACTCACCAGTCAATAAAGAGTACTCGGAGAAGATGCAATAGGAGAAATTTATAATAAATGTTAGACATCAAATTACATCATTTGACCAGAAATCAGAAATCACGGATACGGAAAAACTAAATCCCTTATTAAATGGGCGGGAAAAAAATCAGTGCCGTTGTGGAGGTTATTGGAAACCCAATTACCGGTAAGAGTAATTTACACTTTTCCCGGCACCTCCACAACGGCACTGACAGGAGGATTAACAAAGTAATCATTTAGGGTGGGACAACGGCAGAAAGAATTCTACGCCCAAAGGCAAGGTCCAGGTTCCTCTGGACATCCAGCCTGTAGTGATTAAAGAAAGTCATGGGATTTGCCCAAGTGGCTGCTTTACAAATCTGCTCCAGAGATACCGAAGCAGACTCTGCCCAGGATGATGACACTGCCCTGGTGGAATGGGCTTTCAATCCTACAGGCGGTGGACGGTCATTTTTAATGTAAGCAGTAGAAATGGTATCTCGAATCCATCTGGCTATGGAGGATTTGCTGGCTGCCTTTCCCTTGTTGACTCCTTGGTGTTGAATAAAGAGTTGATCTGTCATCCTAAAGGTCTCTGTTGCTTTCAGATAGGCTAGGACCGATCTCCGGACATCCAGATTGTGGAACTTTTTCTCCTTTTCAGAGGAAGGATGAGGGCAAAAGAAGGTAATGACACTTCCTGGTCGCAATGGAAGGATGAAACCACCTTTGGCAGGAACGAGGGGCAGTGTTTTAAGATTATGCGGTCATCCATAATAGATAAATATGGAGGTTTGCAAGAAAAAGCTTGTATTTCACCAACTCTCCTGGCAGTAGTTATAGCCACTAAAAACACCGTCTTGTATGTCAGTAGCTTTAAGGAGATTTTTTCCAGTGGTTCAAATGGAGGATCCATTAAGACTGCAAGAACTAAGCTGAGATCCCAAGGTGGCATCATGGACCGAACAGCAGGAAGCTTTCTGGTGGCTCCTTTAATGAACCGTTTTATGAGTGGAGAGTCCGCTAATTTGAGGTCTAGAAAGGCGCTGAGGGCAGAAACCTGAACTTTTAAGGTGGAAGGACGGAGACCTTTATTTAGGCCCAGCTGCAGGAACTGTAATATTTCAGGAATATTAGGCAGAAGGGAATTTTTTGAAAAATTTTGAAAGGCCTTCCAGGTTCTAAGATATATTCTGGATGTAATAGGCTTACGGCTTAACAGGAGAGTAGAAATTACTTCCTCTGATAAGCCCTTTCTTCTCAGAGCCGACCGTTCAACTTCCAAGCCGTCAGGTTCAGCTGTTTTAGGTTCGGATGCCAAATGGGGCCCTGGAGAAGAAGGTCCGGGTTCTGTGGTAATGTCCAGCAAATTCCCTCGGATAGTTTCAGTAGCAGGGGAAACCAGGTTCTCCTTGGCCAATGGGGTGCGATGAGAATAACCTGAGCTTGTTCTTCTTGCACCTTCATTAGAGTTCTTGGAATTTGGCTGAAAGGAGGGAAGGCATACATTAGACAGTCTGGCCAAGGGTGAGCTAGGGCATCTAACCAAAGGGGATGACCGTGTCCTGACAGAGAACAGAAATCCCTGGTCTGCCTGTTTTCGCTTGTGGCGAACAGATCTATCTTCGGATAGCCCCATTTCTTGCAAATTAAATTGAAGACTTGGGGATTTAGACGCCACTCTCCTTCTTTGATAGTTCTCCGGCTTAGGAAATCTGCTACCAGGTTTTGGTCTCCTTTCACATGGACTGCCGAGAGAGATAACAGATTTTTCTCTGCCCATAAAAAAATGACACGAGCTACCGCAGCCAGAGCGCGACTTCTTGTTCCTCCTTGCCTGTTGAGGTAGGCTACCGCAGTAGTGTTGTCGGACAATACTCTTACGTGTTTTGAACAAGAGGGCGTGTGAAGCGAGGTTAGGACTTTGAAAATGGCCATGAGCTCTTTTAAGTTTGAAGAGGAGCTTAACATATCTGGATCCCATTCGCCCTGAATGAATCTCCTTCCTGAATGGCCTCCCCATCCTGAACCACTGGCATCTGTGGTAATCAGCATAACGTCTTTTTGCCTCCAATAGACTCCTGAGTCTAGGTGTTTTTGAATCTGCCACCATCTTAGAGAATCTTTTACTCGTGCAGGAACTAACACCTTTCTTTCTAAAGCAGAGATCGTGCCGTCCCAGGAGGCGAGAAGAAATGATTGAAGCACCCGAGTGTGACTCTGGGCCCACCTGACTGATGGAATTGTGGAGGTTAATAGGCCCAGGATCATCATAATGTTCCTGAGGGTGGCCTTTCTCTGAGAGCAGAACCGAGAGACTTCCAGCATAATTTTTTCTTTCTTGTCCCGAGGAAGAAAGGACATCAGAAGATGGGAGTCTAATAGGACACCCAGAAACACCTTCCTTTTTGAGGAGCCAAATCCGACTTTTTAGATTTACAATCCACCCTAGTTTGATGAAACAGGATTGAATCTGGGACAGATGGAGCTGGAGCATCTCTTCCGAACTTGCGGCAACTAGAAAATCGTCCAGGTAAGGTATTATTATAATCTCCTGGAGATGGAGGTATTTTGTGACGTCTGACATTATCTTGGAGAATACCCTCGGGGCTGATGCCAGCCCGAAAGGAAGTGCCCTGAATTGAAAATGCCGAAGTTCGTCCCCCAAGAAGACTGCGATTCTGAGATATTTTTGATGGGGTGGATAGATTGGGACATGATAATATGCATCCTGTAAATCTATTGTGGCCATGAAACAGTCTTGGGGAAGGAGATTTATTGTTGATTTTATGGTTTCCATTTTGAATTTTTGTAAACTATTGATTTGTTCAGGGACTTTAGGTTTATAATGAGACGGAAGGATCCATTGGGTTTTGGGACCAAGAAAACAGGGAGTAAACTCCTGCCCCGCACTGGTCGTCTGGAACTGGAAGTAAGACCTCTTTTGAATTAGGGAGGAAATCTCTGATTGTAGATAAAGTTGCTTTTCTTTTTGGGAAAGCTTTTTGTTTATAGTGAAATGATCCTGAGGAGAGAGGAAAACTCTAACTTTAGACCCGATCTTAAGGTGTTTAGAACCCACGGGAGGAATGGATGGTCTCCCAGGCCGGAACAAAGTGCCTCAATCTGCCCCCTACAGGCCTTCTGGCGTCATTGGGTGGAGCGAGAAGGATTTTCGGGATTAAGCAGGAACCCCTACCACGGCCTCTGGAGGACTGCCATTTCCTTGAATTTTCTCTTTTCTTTGGATCTGTACGAGGCTTCCTTTGGTTCTGAAAGGACCTCCTCTGGTGGTAGTATCTATTTTCAAGAGGGAACCCTTTTTCTTGTCGGATGCTCTTTCTAAAATGTCATCCAACCCGGATCCAAACAGTCTGTCTCCTTCACAAGGTATGGAGCACAGGCGACTTTTGGAGCCTGCGTCACCCGACCATGATCGAAGCCAGACTGTTCTTCTAGCCGCATTAGAGAGTGCGGCGGACCTAGCTGAGAGTCTGACCAGGTCAGCAGAGGCATCCGATAAAAAGTTTAAGGCTTTTTTAGCATAGGGAGGGATGCTAAGATTTCCTCTCTGGGGGTACCTGCAGCAATATGTTCTTCAAGTTGATCTAGCCAGACCGAGAGCGATCTGGCCGTACAGGTGGAAGCAATGCTAGGACGTAGCATTGCTGTACTAGTCTCCCAGGACTTTTTAATATACTTTCGGACTTCTTGTCCATAGGATCCTTTAACAGGCCCATATCTTCAAATGGGAGGGAGGATTTTTAGAAATTCGGGCAACTGGAGCGTCCACCCTAGGAGTTTTATCCCATAAATCGGTCTCGCTTTCTTCAAAGGGGTACTTCCTTTTGAAGGAATTAGAGACTGCTACTCTTTTTCAGGATCCTTCCACTCCCTTGCAATTAAGGCTTTCAGGTTATTGTGGATTGGAAAAACCCTTCTACGCTTTTCACCTAGACCCTGAAACATGTGGTCTTGAATAGAGTGGACCTCCTTAACATCCTCTATATGCATAGTGGCACGAATAGTCTTTAGAAGACTGTCAGTCTCTTCAGGAAGGAAAAGTGGTTTACCCGAACCGTCATCAGAAGAGGCTGAATCAGAAACTGAGAACACTTCGCCCTCGTCTAATTCAAGGGGAACGTCCGAGGTATGTGATCTCTGGTAAGTGGATGGCCCTGGTGACTGGGAAGCCATTTTAAGGACAACAGCTGAATTAACCTCTTCCTTTATGATTGCACGCATGGAATCCAGCAAAGATGGAGATTCCTCAGACACAACTTTCTCTGTGCATTTTTACATAAAGCCTTCTTATCCTTGGAAGCGAAGGACTTTCTGCAGATAGCGCATTTCCTGCGGCCTGCTTCGCTGCTTGGCTTGTGAGTCATGGTCTCAGTGCCCTAAGGAAACATAAGGAGCAACAGGACCATGAGCCACCATACTATAATAGGGCCACCACCTCACCGCTGTGCAGCACAAGTACCAAAAATAGTGTACTGTCACTTTAAATATATATAAAAAGAAATTCTTCTCCCAGGGAGGAGGCTTACCGGGCTATGGGCTTGAGAAGGCTCACCAGGCTTTCTGGCAGAATCATCTCCCGGTGCAAGCATTCTGTAAACTTGACACTACTGAGAGGCAGCAACTCACAGTAATGGCGCTGAAATGCAGGCTGCTTGAATGGCAACGCCGACATGCGCGCCTCCACTATATCCGGAAGCACCCGAGATCTCGCGAGATTCTCTTGCCCAAGGAGAATCTCGCCTGGTGGCTGAAATCCCGCGTGACATGCGCGCGGGAACACAGAACCCGGGGATGCCTGCAAGCAGGACTTACTCCTAGAGGGAAGCAGGAGCCGCAGACGCCACTCCGGGAGGCTCCCCTCCTGCACCAGCCCTCCCAAACATGGGGAAACACACCAGGCTGGGCGCGGAAGATATCCCCTGCACTGCAGGAGCGCTCCTAGGTCCCGAGGACAGGAAACAACGACTGGTGAGTAGAAGGGGGAGGAGGCCTTTTAAAGCGATGCTCCTACGTTGTTTCCTGTCCTGGGGGCGGGGACACCCTCCTGTCAGTGCCGTTGTGGAGGTGCCGGGGAAAACATGGCTATATTCCCTTGTCAAATCCCAAGGCTTGTTAAAAGTCGGATCTCGACTCAAAGGGAGCCACTTCCAATAGGTGGCACTGGCAAGATAGTTCTCTTTCTTGGGACATATCTCCTTGCATATTCATTTCCCATGGAGCATTGCCAATAAGTCTCTATACCAGGGATGCCCGACCTGCGGCCCTCCAACATCTCACCATACCCTGCAGTAGGCTGATAGCTGTCCAGGCATGCTGGGAATTGTAGTTTTGCAACAACTGGAGGGCCACAGGTTGGGCATCCCTGCTCTATACAATAGAAGTACTTCCAGTAAGTCTCCATACCGGACTGGCCACTTTAAGGAGATTCAGCACCATGCCTTAATCCTTTGTCACTAAGAAGACAGCCAAAAAGTTTTCATCTGATAGACTGCTGAATGAATAAGTAAAGGATAAAAACTTGTTTTTACGTGCTTTTTCTTTTAACTTGGAGAATCCATTTACAATTTGCTTTTCTTCTTGACAGTCCTAAATGATGAAGACGTTTTTTATACAGAGATCAATGCCTGCCAAAGGCTAGATATGCTATAAATGGGAAAGTTTCCCTGTACGTTGCGACCTCTGTAAAGTTCCAAGGTCAGGAAATAGCAGTACTAATCAGACGTGGGTCCATTATCCCATACATTATAGAAAGAGCAGGGCTTTTAGGCTCCTGATTCTAACATCGTGAGACTAAAATGCGGATAAGGTGCCATATTACTAAATCCAACCTGCCCGAGACAAGGTCTATGTAACCTAATGGAGACAGCAGATTTCAATGTGTATATCACAAGCAATTTAAGGCCTTAAAATGACAAATGAGAACTATGACATGCATTCCCCATCACAATGTTATTTCGCCCAGGGTTTCGTGGCCTGCTTCTGTACAGTTAGCACACAATGGCATTACACAATTAACCTAATCATTCAGGGCTACAATGTACCTTATATAGAATTTCCACTGTCTGACCATTTCCAAAGCAGATCTCAGCCTAATGCAGAGAAGACGCTGGATGTGTACCGATAGTACGGAAATGTTCCTTTTGTATCATGCACTAACACAGCACTTTGTTGGAAAATTGCATTAAGCGATCGCAGACTATTATTATTTCTTCTCAATGACACAGGCAGAAAGACCTCTGGAAGTTAACATTGGTGTAGAAAGCAATCAGTATTTAACCATGTCTGTGCTGGGAAATATTTGCAAAGATTTTATATGTGTTATAATATTGAAATTCAGATTCTAATAAAATGTCTCCAAGCAGCACAGGACAAAGACAGCAGAAGGAAAGAGAAATGTGCTGTATTATAAGAGTAATGCAAAGTTATAAAACATACTAACAATAAGAAATTCCATTACCAGGCAACATAACATGCCATCGCTTACTACTAGTGAAAAAAGAAGGTTCCTGGACACCACTGTTGTTGTTGTCTTGTGTCTTTATTAAGTAGCTTAGAATACAGTATGCGGTATGCCAGTTACAGATAAATATTGTAGCTGTAGCAACGTTTCGGCGATAAACGCCTTCCTCAGGACACTGCAATTATAAAGCGATACAGTAACTATTGTGAGTGTAACAACATAAAAGTACTATGTGTCAGGACAAAGATAGTGACAAATATGAAAAACCATAAGTGGTTATGAAGGAACATATCACAAAATAAATCAATACGTGTTTCATAGTGCAAGGTGAGTAATCTCACATGTATGTGACATCATATATATATGACCCTCATGTTATAGAGGCTTGGCAGGTCCATTATCATGATGACTACAATCCATAGGAGATCACAATGCATTCCATGGAAGTTCAGAGTTAAGGAAATATTAAGTTAAAAAATCATAACAACGCATGATACTAAAGAATAAAAGGAGACATATCACGGTGAGACGTTATCTCAGTACAATAGGTATATAATACCAAAGGTTAGGTTCCATAGAAAACAAACCCACAGGAAAAAACTGCTATCAAGTTCTCATATTCCGTCACAGACTATTAAAACTAAAAGCATAAAGAGCAATAGGACGAATGCAATATAATGTCTCACCTGGTCGTGCCGCACTATGTGGAAATCCGTAGGAAAAATATATATTGTGTGGAGCTCTATGGTTCCAATGGCAAAGCTATATGGACTCAATATTTGTAGTCTCCTGGCTGCCATGCCGTGTTGTGTGGTGAAACGCTATTTAAGCAAATGACCAGCGTGTGTTCTTCCGGTACCGGAAGTGCCGCTGCGGACCGGATGTGACGAACTAGATGTGACGTGACAGATGACTCGGTGTAAGGGCGGAAGTACTGTAATGGTGTAGATCAAATGCCCATGTAGCAAGCGCTTGCGCTATAGAGAATGGCAAGCGCATGTTTTTCAGTCTCGGTCCTATAATGGTGTAGATCAAATGCCCATATATCAAGCGCTTGCGCTATAGAGAATAGCAAGCGCATGTTTTTCGGTCCCGGAAGTACCACTGCAGACTGGATGTAACGGGCCGGATGTGACGCAGCAGATGACTCAATGTAAGGGCGGAAGTACTGTAGTAATGTAAATTGGTTGCCCATTTAGCTTGCACAAAAGAGCATGTAAGCATGTAAAAAATACCAACAACACCACCTACATGTAATACATACCTACAAGTGCAACCACATATACAACATTTGTAACCATTTGCATGGCACTGTAGCTCTCCTACAGTCATGTTCAAGCAGCATGGTGGCTCAGTGGTTAGCCCTGGTACCTTACAGTGCTGGGGTCCTAGGATCGAATCTGACCAAGGATAACATCTGGACGGAGTTTGTATGTTCTCCTCATCTTCCTCCCATGCTGCAAAGACATGGGAGGAACTTAAATTGCGAGCTCCTTTGTGGACAGTGAGTGATGATAATGTCTGTAAAGTGCTACGGGATGTGTCAGTGCTCTATAAGTGGTTAAAATATTTAAAAAAAAAACCTTTATGTCCTAAACACTCTTCTCTAGCCTCTTAAAAAAACAGTGTTTTAAATTACGCTAATAAGGCAAAGAGAGTCCAAGTGGCGGTACTTACCGATGCTGGAGCTCAGACACACCCATCAGAACGGAGCCCCGCTCCTCTCATCCTCTTCTTCTCTCCACCTCCGAGGCTCAACAACGTCATCATGATGCCACAACAAATCTCACTCACAAATCTACTTCATGTGTGTGCCGGCACGGTCTGTATCGATTCTGACTTCTCTGGTTGTAACAGCGGCTGCTGTCCGCCAATGTCCCCCTGCTTACCGCCGCGGCCCCGGGCTCCGTGTACAGCGGTTATCTGCTGCTGGTGTTCCTATTCACCGCTGCAGTCCTGGACCCTGTTCTTGCTGGCATTGTTTGTTATGGAATCTGCTCCACAGTTTCCTTCCAGCCCTGATCACAGCATGCTTGCTGCTTGTTCCCTGAAGCACTTCCTTAAGGGCCGGCAAGCATCACTTCCTGTGTTTTATGGGTTAGCTCATGTGACCTTGCTGACCAATCCTAGCCCTCCTGCACATATATAAGTGTTCCAACACCCTTATCTTCTTGTGTTCCTGTGTTCTTGACACGTACTTGTATTCCTGGACTCTGCTACCTGTTTAATTCCTGCCTGCTTGCCTTGACTCTCCAGCAAAAAGTACAGTCCCTTGGGCTCTTTTCACCTCTTTAGCATAATTTTAAAAACCTGTGATTAGGAGTCACATAAAGGTATAAATGACAATAGGAGAGGTACAGTGCCATAGAAACGATCCAGGGTAGACTCCCTTTAATATCATATTTTGGTGGTTAAGTACTTTACATCTGTTTTGATATAAAAGACTCATACACTTTTTAAAACATCCTGGTGTGCATAATGACCAAAGAGTCAATTTCCTTCATCTCCCATGTAGAAGTCAGTAGTCACACGAGATGATGATGAAAGGCTAAAGGCAAGTTACCATATGAATATATTACACCAGTGTCTATGATTTATTGCAGCCTAGAGAAGGTACAATTCCTGAAAATTGAATTATATTACCAATACAAGCCAATTATTTACAGCCTGGTTTTCAAATAACACTGCTTAAAACTTAATCTCTCATATTATTACAGAACGTGGCTCCATTATGAGCACATGCTGTTAACAAAGACAAATGTTGATCTGCTTTCCAGCAATAATTTACAGCTCTTCAAAAGTGCATCATTTATTTTCCCTCTGCTAGGGCGGGATTACAGCTACAGCTCATCCATCTAAAGTTTGCTGAAAACCACCGCATGAACAGGCTTTCCAGGCACTAATAATCCTCATCACTTACTGCTGCTTTCATACAGAATTTATGCAGTTTTAGCAGACATGAAAACAGGATTTAGGAAATGCCACAGAGAGTGCTTGACAATGGCCCGCAGCATCCACATCAACCCATGTCATGGACTGGTTAGGCTGACCATATTTTGGTTTTCAAAAAAGGGGACACAATGCCCTCCCCCTTCCGTGGATTCAATTTGGAGTGACTCTACTTTCTAATAAGGTGGCGCACAGGTGATGTCTCCACGGATTTCAGTTGTTTACTTTCCTTCTTGTCTCCATTAGGTCCAGAGAGACCATCATGTGCAGACATCTTTGGCCAGAGGTGTACTAACCCCTCTGCTATAGAAGACACCAGGATTAATAAATGGCACATGGTAGATGGGACCTGTTACAGGTTTTACTTTAGGGCCCCGGAGATTAGGTTCACCTCTGACTTGACTCATTGCTTCTGCAGTCCATCCACAACCTCTATAGGAAAAAAAAAAAAAACTCTATACAGCTCCCCCTCTAACACTGCCATCCTGTAGCATCCACCAATACTGTGCCCACTGCTGCCCTAAAATTACTGTTCTGCCAAAATAAAAGTGTCAAAGGGTGCAGCTACAGAACTAGAAAATGATAGGGTCCAATGCAGAATTTAGACATCAAACCCCAGACCAGACCCCAAAATTAATACAAACCCCAGATTAGCCCCACATTTATACTAGCCCCAAATTCATGTGGCTTCCTATAACCCCCACCCCACCATCCATTACATCAGACCCCAAATTAATGGCCCCTATAAAACCCCTCTTCCATCAATCATTCCTCAGATCAGACCTGAAAGTAATGACACTTCCACTCCCATCAATCAGACCTCAAAATAATAGCCCTTATAACACTCTCCCTCATCAGACATCAGAGCAGACCCCAAATCTATGACCCCTATAACACTCCCACCCCCATCAATCAGACCTCAAAGTAAAGGCCCCTATAACACTCTTCCTCATCAATCAGACCTCAGATTAGACCCCAAAGTAATGGCCCCTATACTATTCCCCCCCATCAATCAAACCTCAGATCAGACCTCAAAGTAATGGCCTTATAACACCCCGATCAATCAGACCTCAGGTTAGACCCCAAAGTAATGGCCCCTATATTATAGCGAAAAAAGTGGAGTCCAGCTCACCCATTCATTTGCTCCAACTAGATTCCCCTGATGCACGGAGGTGTAGGTAAGACCTGGATACGGCAGTAAGGAAAACGAAGGAAACTCCAGCATCTAGTTCACGAGTACCTTCTCTTTATTGAAAGTGTTGGTAATACAGCGGCAATAAAATGTATCTTCTCACATCCTCAAACAGTCAACGCGTTTCGAAAAAGTTCTTATTCATGACTGATGAGTTTGGTCCTGCCAAAATAGTCAAGTGAGGCCATGGTTAATCTACTGTGCATGACCAGCTTTACTTTTTTGACCCTAAAAAATACCATAATGGGGATAAGATAAACATTCAAATACCACAAAAAAACACAAAAAAAACCATTCAACGTAATGCCTGCTACTGGCAGCATCTTGAATGGCCAAGTTTTTCTCCAGAAATACATGTTATAAGCACTATACAAACATCCACTCCACAGTGCATAAAAATGTCTCTATTTTTTTTTATAGAAATATGTACAAAACCGTGTGCAGAGGAAATTTAACATCTAAAAAACGTTAGATTAACAATGGTTTTGGGCAGAGGCACAATTGGATGCACCATTGCAAGTATGCAATCACAGTATATAAGGGTGTCAGTTCTTACAGGTTGTATTGGCCCTTCCTTGATGTGATCTCATCACCCCACATGATAATAGTGCAAGAACAATTTGTTTACTCAGTATTGAGGAACTAAAGTGGCAGTTTCAGTGTATTGCTCTCAGAGGGTAATAGGCTCTTTAGTTACAACACAACAGTTGCAAAAGCACATACTTCTCGCAGAGGCACTAAGCTTGGCTGTAACACTGCTTGGCAGAGGCACTAATCTTGGCAGTTATAATTCTTTCACAGGTACTAAGCTTGGCATGTACCCTTTTTGACAAAGGGACTATGCTTAGCAGTTGCAGTTATAGACAATAAGTTATAACTATTCTCTGCAGGTGTATCTGGTGGCAATCAACTTCGCAGAACTCACCCAAGTCACATCACAAGTGATTTGGTGCACAAAAATGCACCACAATACCGTATACAATATCAATCACATTTCAGTGCAGTTAGCTCCAGAAGAGACGGTGTCAGTATGGCCCCTTTCACACGGGCGAGTTTTCCGCGCGGGTGCAATGCGTGAGGAGGACGCATTGCAGCCGCACTGAATCCGGACCCATTCATTTCTATGGGGCTGTGCACATGAGCGGTGATTTTCACGCATCACTTCTGCGTTGCGTGAAAATCGCAGCATGCTCCAGTTTCTGCGTTTTTAACTGAACGCAGGCCCCATAGAAGTGAATGGGGATGCAGGAAAATCGCAATCATCCGCAATCATGTGCGGATGCATTGCGATTTTCCCGCATGGTTGCTATGCAACCATCGGGATGTGTAACCGGTTCAGTATTATTTCACATTATAACATAGTTATAATGTGAAATAATACCCTTGGCCATCTTCCTAATGTTGAACCCGGTGCAGAATGGGTTAAAAATAATAAACTAATCATAACTTACCTGGTCCATTTGATCGCGAAGCCCGGCATCCTCTCCGTTAGCTTGCTACTAGGAAAAGGACCTGTGATGATGTCACATGGTCACATGGCCCAATCACATGCTCCATCACCAGCTGGACAATTTCTGACCCAAACATGCACTTCTGTGAAGAAGTGCAGGTTCGGGTCTGGGTACCAAAAGTGCCGATTTTTCTCCCGCGCGTGCAAAACGCATGACAGCGCTTTGCACTCGCAGGGAAAAATCGCGGCGATTCCCGCAACGCACCCGCACTGTTTGACGGAGTGCACCTGCAACGCCCGTGTGAAAGAGGCCTATAGCTTTACCCTTCTCAGGCATTCACCAGGTGGGCAGACTGACCGGTCACACTTGACACAGATCACAATTCCTAGGTGCCTGATTTTAAAACCCACTATAGGACACAAATGGGGTGCTGGGCCATAACCACTAACAGGTTCTACCCTTCCATATGTAGCTCACCCACAACCACTTTAGGCTGGAACGTGGTCCACAGTCACATGCTCCAGCAGAGCAAACAATATCACGCATTCCAGAGTCAGGTGTAGGGTCGGATGTGGAATACCTCACCTTGTTGGATCTCTGGGTCTTCAGGTGTCCCAATTCTCAGCAGAACATCTCACTGCTTCATATCTACAGTAAATCACAGGCAGGTGCACATTTAGTGTGCATTTATCTGTCCCTAAGGGCTATATTACACTGCTGTCTAATCCCGATCTGCTGCCAGCAAACAATGATTCAGTATGGTGAAGAGCGATGACATTAGCGATCGCTCATCTCCATACTGCAAAGGAGATCGCTGCATGTAATAGCAGAGCTCTCCTCCACTAACGAGCAGGCAATTACAGGGAAGAAATGCTTCCTTCCTGACAACTGCCTGTAAAATCTTTTAATGTAATACAGCCCTTACTCACATACTAGCTACTGCCCCAGGGCACTGCATCTTTATATAACTCTGTCCCTTTAAACAAGACTTGTGTGGGGCCATACCTAGTGTGCATGTGATCAAGACTCAGCCAAGCACTGTGCCAATGCCTTCAAACAACAGTGTACATACAAGAAGCATATGCATTACATTTATAGTTTGGTGCAGTAATAGAAGAAGACCGGGTCGGCACTACTCACATATCCATACTGAGTATGTCTATACGGAAATCCAGCGTCACTCTCCCATAAAAACTTGAAATGTATTTGTTATGACACATAAAAGTGCACGCACAGACGGACAGGACATATCAGCAGCTATGAAAAAAAAATATAGCACTGTAAATCTGATAGTCAGCAATATATAACTAAGCTAAGCATGTTTTAGGCCAAAAAAAAACTTCTAGTTCCTCATTTCCCTGGTTCTATTTTGGCCCTTTGTTTACCTGCGATTGTAACGCCCTGCAAGGGGGCATTACTTTTTCTGCCCCTCCGCTATCCTTACCAGGGCCCCCTGTAACATCCTGTGTATTTATCCTAGGTCCTGCACACTGTGCAAGTGATTGGAGATTTGCAACTGTTTCACATGTAGCACTGCCATCTACAAAGGGGACTCCATGTCCTCATTGCTTTACTGCAACTGGCGTCACGACCACTTACTCTGTAAGAGGGACATATATCGTAAAAACTTCCTAAAAGGGTAAGGGATACCCCAGGTGCCGATACTGGGCGTGAGCATTACACAATAACAACAATCTGTGAGGTTTTCCTCATAAACATTTGTGCCCTTTCTCCTGCTCTGCAAAGGGAGTGAATACAAGTGCTGCCCTGAGTGACATGTCTGCCTGCTGGGAAACTCAGCAGCATGTTGTATGTGTAGGACTACAAGTCCCAGCTGATACACACAGGATCTTCCCTCTACTTGATCTTGTGCAATGCTCTGCAGAACTCTGTGTCTGCAGGATGAGGATCCTGTGTCTTTTCATTGCCTGCAGCTTCTCACCAAAGCCTCCAGTCCTGAGTCTGTGCTGCTGAAGGGGTTAATCTTTCCTAAAGTATCCAGTGGGAGGGAGACACAGGGCAGAGAGCAGCAGCTCAGCCAGTGTAGGGGGCATGGCTAGCACAGTGTGAACAGACACACATCTGATCTCTCAGGCTTGTGCAGAAGACATCATCAGAGCAGGGAGAGAAGCGGAAATCACAGGTCATGTGAAAATCTGAGAACAGGGCCACTATAGATAAAGAAAGTGCATGGTAAAGTTAAAAACATACAAAGGGCAAAAAAAAAAAAAACTCAGACAACCTCTTTAAGGCCTTTTATACTTTGCATGTATATATCTAGTTGATAACGTACCATACACCTTATGGAAATATGGGCATTATCAAGTACAGTCTATGAAGTGCATCACACAACACCAGCAATTATGACAAAGGTCAATTATACAAAGTTCCAATAAACAGCGGTGGGTAGATAGGCAGTGGGGTACACTGACAGTCCACATCAGTAATCCTCTTAAGTGTCTGGACCCAGGAGGTCTAACATTTTAGATTTCTTTTGGTATATTATTTGCAGGAGAAGGCTTGATATGCATTAAGAAATATTGTTACTGCATCTACACCTCTCACTTCCAGCTAATCACAGAGACCCATTTGTCTTAAACTGACGGAGAACTGACAGTATAATTCTGCTGCTGCTATGTATTAGGCTGTGGAAAGAGGTAATAACTGTAATATTATTACAGATATTCACTTCACATGAGCAAAGTGATTTACCGTTCACATGATAGAGCTTGCAGCATTCAACATGAGTGCACAAGAACATTCAAATCTGGGCACTTTTATTTTGCATCTATAATAAAAAGCGACTCCAAAATTGATTAATTGTTCCATGTTCTAAAACAAAAAATAATAATTTAAGGGCTTGTTATTCTATCATGTATTGTCCCACCACCTTAAAAATCTGGCAATTAGGATAGAAAGTTGATCCTGTGGTGCCCTTAATCCCTTTGCATTTTGAATTTTTCCTCCCCAAATTCCAATAACCATAACTTTTTTATTTTTCCATTCACAGCTATATGAGGGCTTATTTTTTTGCGAGGCAAGATGCATTTTTTTCATGCTATCATTTAATTTAACATGTCTTGTATTGGAAAACGGTAAAAAAAAATTTTGCGTGGTAAAATTGAAAAAATAAAAAGGAATTCCGCCAAGGTTTTTGGGGTTTTTACATCACAGCGTTCACTGTGCGCTAAAAATGACCTGACATCCTTATTCTGTGGCTCAATGCAGATGTGGTGATACCAAACTTGTACAGTTTTTTTTGTTTTACTACTTTAAAAAAAATAAAAATCTAAATTTTGTTTGCATTGCCATATTCTGACAGCCATAACTTTTTTATATTTTGGTCTACAGAGCTGCATGAGGGCTTTATTTTTTTCAGTAACGAACTTATATTTTTTATTGGCACCATTTTTGTGGTATGTACGGCTTTTTGATCACCGTTATTCAATGTTTTGGGGGTGACAAGACAACAACAAAGATGTTGAATTGTGTGTTTTTCATTTTTTTTTTTCCTGTTACAGCGTTTACCACACAGGAATTATTTTTTGTATACTTCAATAGTTCAGACATTTTTGGACGATATTATATTTGTATCTTTTATTGTTTATATATTTTTGTATGTAAAATTAGGAAAGGGAGTGTTTTTTGTAACTTTTTTTTGTTTTACTAAAAATCATAGGGTGCTAATACATGGGATCTTTTGAGCTTAATAAATGCACCCCTAAATTCCTATAGGTCCGCTTTAAAGGGGGTTGTCTATGATTTTAGAATTTTTGGCAAGTAACAGGCGGAAGAGAATGACAACAGAATCAGACTACACAGGGTTTGTTTGTAGTCTGTAATCATGGAGACACATGGCTCTGCATAACACCTGTGTATAGCAGGGTATAATACCATTTGAAAAGTTGCTTCATTTTATATGTACTGTAGTAATGAAAAAAATGTTGCAAATATATATTTGTGGTGGGGGCTACATGACACGTAACAGTCTACCTGCTCTAACTAAACTAAGCGGCTTGAATTGTGCCATAACCGCTGCGTAGGAGGAATGCCTGAAAGGGGGCAAAAAACCCACATCTAAATGATACACAATAGTTTATACCAAGAACACTAACATGACCAACCTCTGGAATGCGAGAACATCTCTCGACCAGGTTGAGGTTTGAACCTACTGAACATGCAGAGTGCCTAATTTCCGGATAACATGGGCCAGAACTTTGTTCCCAGAGGCAGCACATGCTGCACCTGACCTGAAAGAAAGGCCCAGTAGCTATCGGTGTCAACCCTAAAATTGGACACCGGCATACGGACATGCCGCACAACTGAGAGGTGGTGAGTGGTGCCGTGAGGACCGTAACAGTACTTTCAAGGTCTTGGTCTGTTACTACTGCCAGTAATTGCTGAAAGACACGAACCGGGCACCCTGAATGGAATGTCGGAAAGGGATCTCGAAAGCAGGGAGAAATTTAAACATAAAATGTATTAGAAAGTTGCAAATTTACGGGAGGGCATCAACCACAAGTGCCCGGTGACAGGAGGGCATCGCCCACAAGTGCCCGGTGACAGGAGGGCATCACCCACAATGCCCGGTGACAGGAAGGCATCACCCACAAGTGCCCGGTGACAGGAGGGCATCACCCACAAGTGCCTGGTGACAGGAGGGCATCACCCACAATGCCCGGTGACAGAAAGGCATTACCCACAAGTGCCCGGTTACAAGAGGGCATCACCCACAATGCCCGGTGACAGGAGGGCCCTGTGGATCGCCGCCTGGACTCCTTCTGGGCACCAGAGCGCACGGCGTCTTCAGTTGCTATGATGCCGTGCGCTGCCTCCTGCTGCCGGAATACAGTGATACACTCCTATGATCTATAAGAGTGTATCACTGTATTCCGGCAGCAGGAGGGAGCGCACGGCGTCATAGCAACTGAAGACGCCGTGCGCTCTGTAGTCGGGACCATATGTGATGGCACGTGGGGGGGGGGGGAATTTGTAGATCCGCTCACTCCGCCGCTGCCACTCCTCTACCCGGAAGTCTGCGCTGCATACAGAGCATGTGTGGCTCTGTAGCAGACGCAGCAGGGAATCGCCCAGAACGCGCATACGCGGCTAGCGTGCGCTTTCTGGTGCAGAAGACTGGCCGCCTGGGTGAAATGTAAGTTAGATCTGCGCAAGCGCGGCCCATAGATGCGGCCCTGGAGAAGGGCCGTATCTATGGGTTACTAACCATACACAAATAAATAGATTATGTCTAATATCTCTCTAGGGATTCATTTTTGCTAAAATAATGTAATTACAAAATTCATGCTTAGCATAAGGGGCATAATTTAAGATTCAATCAATAAGATGGGAATACTCCTTTAAGGCTCATGCACACGAACGTATTTTCTTTCCATTTACGTTATGTTTTTTTGCGTTCCATATATGGAACCATTCACTTCAATGGATCCGCAAAAAAAACGGAAGGTAGTCCGTTTCCGTTTTTCCGTTCAAAGATAGAACCTGTCCTATTAATGTCCACATAACGGATAAGGATAGTACTGTTCTATCAGTGGCCAGCTGTTCCATTCCCTGAAAAACGGAATGCACACGGACTTCATCCGTATTTTTTGTTGATCTGTTTTTTGCAACGCAAAATACCTAAAAAAGCCATACAGTCGTATGTCTGAGCCCTTAGTTGGTTAAAGCTAATTCTCCAGGATCTGATTCGTTATATCACAATATTAAAATGTATAACTCTTTTCTTTCCTAGTGCAGGTAAGGGTAATTTCACACTTGCGGCTCGCCGGACTGAAAAGTCGGACATGCAGGACTTTTAGTCCGGCGATCTCCGGCCACGCACTGCCGTGCTGCGCCCCCGCCCCATTATAGTCATTGGGGACGGAGCGGCAGTGCACAGGCACTTGCGGCAGGACGCCTGCCGGATCCGTCCTGCTGCAAGTGTGAACGTACCCTAATAATCCAATTAAATTAATTACAATTGCGCTGATTACACAGTAGAGCATATAAAATCTTACTATATAAAAATAAACAATCCTTTTATGAAAGTTTTCATGTTAATGACTTCTCCGTGTCATTAGACTATGACCTGTTGAATCACATCTCATTTTTTTATGAAATGTACATTTTAAATTTAATCCAAGAAGGCCTATTCTATAGAATTTGTCAACGCTACAAAAAAGGCAAATGGAATTTGAATTATAGCTAAACTGGAGACTGATGCATGGGTGTAATAGGAGCCTTGATATCTACCATCCTTATCTTGCTGAACTGCTCCAGTCTCTTAATTGAATATTACTTGAAAATAAAATTGCACTCATTCCTTTTTATGAAGAGATCAGAGATTTCGCTTATATTCTTTTCTCTTTAGCCCTGATTCATAATTATGAATAATGGATATTTAAATTTTGTGATGATTAGTCTTTTCATTCTGCAGACGTCATTCAGAGGAGACCTTTTTCAAGGAGATACTTAAAGGTGATCACATTTTAATTGACTCATTTTAATGGACTGTACTAATAGGCTAGAAAAAATATAAATGTGTCAAAAAGGTGAATGACAAAAATGTACCACTATTCTTAGAAACAAACGTTTCACTAAGGGAATACTTAGAATGGGGATAAACTTTCAGGACGCTGTAGCACCTCCTTTTTTAGACCTGGCGTGAGCAGGGAAGAAGTTGCAGATTCTGCCACAACATGGCGTGCGATAGAATCTGCCACAGATATACATCAAAAAAGTAAATGACCCCCTTTTTGTTTGCAACTTTTTAACTGCGACTTTTTAATAATTTTTCGCATTTCCCAGTAGTTGCACTGCCCTTGCCACTTTTCAAAAAGAGAGCAAGGGTGTGGAGGGGCATGGCCAGAAGCTGTGACAAATTTATCTTCATTTACACCAAAATATTTCTCTTTAGGTGCACGGACTGCTGAAGGATGCGTCTAATTTATGACGAGGCCTGAGCAGGGGAGGTCGAGACCAGAGCAGAAAGCGTTGATCTTGATAAATCTCCCCATTTAGATCATAAGATATGCAGTGCCCCAAACAAACACTGCAAAGGGTTAATTTATTGTTACTGATTTAAATGTTGTGTTTTACTTTTAAAGCACTCATTTCTTTGTTCACTATGTATACCAAATAGTGATGTATGGGCAATATATAGTTAACACTGGCAGATTTGTTTACATTACCAGGGTGATGGCTTTAGCCCATCCTCTGGTTAGTGGTAGCTAAACAAAGCTACCGCAAAGTAGGTCCAAAGAGAAGCCTCCTGTAGGAGACTCTACTCCCGAGACTGAAAAGCTGCTAGAGAGTTACTTAACCAAGACGATAATCCTGAGGGAAAGAGAACAGACAACATAGAAGGTCTATAACTACCAAGGCCACGCACTGGATTCAGACAGTAAGGTACTACTCATTTATGGCATTTAAGACTTTACTGCTGTGGAAAGAATGAATTGCCTCTGGCACTCGCCACACTTTGAGATGGACTGGCCATCTGGATCTAAAATCTGCACCCCTCAGCCTGGGAATTGCAGAGGGAGTTACCGAGTACAGAATAGAAAGCCTGTGGTTATCTTGGAAGATTGCAAAGTTTTAGAGAGTGACTCAGGGACTACTATCATTGCTGAAGCCCATGCACAGCCATTGGGGAAAAATAAGCTCTGTGATAAACCTCAGGACTGCACCAATTGCTGTTATCTTTACTTTACACACTAATTAAACTGGGCCAAGTTAATGCCTCCATCATCAACTCCTGCCTTCCTCCCTGAAAACTATCCACCATCAAAGGCCCCCTAACTACCACCAGTCGGAAGCGCCAGAAAGTCAGCTGCAGCCATGTGGTACGGAACATAATGGAAGACTGGCAGACAGCAGTAGTGGCATAATGGCCGCAGCAGCAGAAGCCAGACAGCAAGGAACATGGTGGTAGGCAGAAGGTGGCAGTGGTGTAATGGCGGCAGCAGCCATATGGTACAGACCATAATGATATGCAGGCAGACAGCAGTTTGACCGCAGTAGCAGACGCCATATGGTACAGAACTTGATGGTCGGTAGACAGTGGCATAATGGCGGCAGCAGCCATATGGTACATACCATAATGATATGCAAGCGGACAGCAGCATGATGGAAGCAGCAGTCAAATGGTGCAGCCGTGATGGCAGCAGCGGCCTTACAGTGCGGAATATGATGGTAGCCAGGAAGAAAGTGGTATGATGGTGGCAGCAGCAGAACATGATGTAAGGCAGGCAGACAGCTGCAGTGCCATCATGGGGCACCGCCACTGACGGCTGATTTATTCATGGGCCTCACGAATCCATGCCTTGTTCATTTTGACAAAAGTGATGTTTTGTACACTGGCAGTGGACAACTTAGACTGTTTGGGTGTCACTACAACCCCTGCCATACTGCAAACCATCTAAGAGATTACACTGGAGGCAGAGTATGAGAACACAGAGAGCATTCTGAACCAGTTTGGCCACTGTTCCAGGATGCCTGCCTAGAAGTCCATGGGGCCAGAGAAAGGCCAGAGTCCAGGTAGGACTGAACCTTGGTGTTGAAGCAGTAGGTCCCCATTTGCTTATTTACTTCAGCACATAAAAAATGTATCCATCCTGTTGATGATACTGAACTGGCTGGTGCTGCAGTTTCTGCTGCTGGTGGTTGCAGAGATGATGGGAGGTGGGTGACTCTGTGGGGTGTGAGGAGGGGCCAAAAGCTGTGGCAAGCTGCGAACACAGTGTTTCCTGATAAGATAGTCATTTGTCCTTTTTTGCAGCAGGAAAACATTCCCCCATTTTGCTTTGATAGTGAGGCAATCCAGCAGTGGCGTAACTAGAAATGACTGGCCCCCACAGCAAATTTTTGAATGCCCCCCCCCCAGTAATTTTTTCAAGACCCCTTCCTTTCATGCTGCTCCCTTTCCTGTGGCTAGTAAAGATGGCTCTCTCAGACCAGGCCTGGCAGCTGTTCCATCTGTTTTCTACACTGTCTATACTGCCACTGTATATAATTTCATTGTGTAATACTGTTGAGGGGCCCTGACAAAATCTTTCAGTACTTCTCCTCCTCCTCTTGGATGGGCCCCTTCTGGGTCAGGCCCCCAAAGCAGCCGCTTCCCCTATAGTTACGCCCCTGCAATCCAGTAATCATCAGACTGCTTTATGAGAATGATATGGCTGTCGTTGCATAAGCAAGCAAGCATACAACTTACCATTATCTTCAGCGTGCCAGAGGACCCAGCTTTCCCCCCCCCCCCCACTGAAATGAATGGGTGCTGTGACCGTCATCATTATTATCACCCTCCTGCTCTTCCTCTGCCACCAACTCCACTATTCTTCTCTTCCTCCATGAGACTTTCTCCGTGTGAATCCCCATCAGCTACAGGGCGGCCAGCAAAATCTGTAAGAAGTTCTTCTTCCACCGTCATCCCTTGTAGCATCAGTGTGAGTGTCTGCTCTAAGATAAATCAGGGGGGATGATTTTGTTGATTCCGCAGTTATCCCTACTGACAAATTTTGTGTCCTCTTCGAAGGGCCTGAGTACACAACAGGTGCCTCTGATGATCTGCCACTGCCTGATCTTGAAACAAGTGAAGCAGAACTTGGGACCCTCGGACCCACCTGGGACCCTCACCGATCAGCTGTTTGAGAAGGCAGCTGCGCTAGCAGTAGCGCCTCGGCCTTCTCGCTGTTTACTGCAGGTGCAGTGACGTCGCGACTAGTATCACTGGCCTTGGCGGGGTTAAGCTCTGTTCACTTGAATGAAGCTTAGCCCCACCCAGGCCAATGATACTAATCGTGATGTCACTGCGAGAAGGCTGAGGCGCTACTGCCAGCGCTGCTGCTTCTCAAACAGCTGTTTGGCGGGGGTCCCGGGTGTCGGACCCCTGCTGATCAGTTTAAATAAACTGCAGAACTCCTTTAATATGGCAGATCATATTGGTGGGGCATTGTGATGTCACATGGGGGGGGGGGGGCAAACTTTTCTTTTGCCTAGGGCGGCAAAAATCCTTGCACCGGCCCTGGGTGGATAAGCAGCTGGTGTGGGAACCAGACTGGCATAAACGGGGTGATGTCAATAGGACTTGGTCTTCTTGCTGGTTTGTAGCCTCACCACTGCTGCACAAAACATTACCCAGTGAGCCATGAAAGACACGTACTGTCACAAGAACCTGGTTGTTGCAAGCACCGGCCCATATCCGCGATGTGACAGTACAAGGCAGGGATTTCTTTTTTGGAGAAATAATGCCGGTTAGGTATCTTCAAGTGAGGCTAAGCGCACGTGATCAGCTCCCTTAAGGCAGCAGACTCTACTAAGTATTACGGCAGCAACAACACCACCAGCAACTTGGCCAGTGTGGAATAAAGTTGCCCACCAGCAGATTACTGGGCATGTAAAGTTGATTCGTGACCACAGGTTCTATTATTGATGGTTGATGGAGGAGCAGTCTGAGAGAGAGAAGTATAAAGTGATGATGATGATGATAACAAAGACACTGTACGGTATGTGAATGCAGCCTGGCTCCCGCAACGGAGACCCAAAATCCACAAGGTGCTCCGTCAATTCTGATGCAGGTATTTTAATCAAGTAGCACTCTAGGGCCATATATGGGATAGTTATAAAAACAGCAAAATCAGGGTAATAAATTTTGAGTATTCGTTCTATTTTATCAACTGCCGTTTTCCCAAAAAAGGATTCAAATTGAAAATGGGCAAAAAAAATGAAATTTTTAAATTTCATCCACATTTTTTGATGCCTAAAAGGTTGATAAACTCCCTAAATTCAATTTTGAATACTTTGAGGGGTGCAGTTTTTAAAATATGGTGATTTTAGGGGGGTTTCTAATATATAGGCCTCTGAAAGCCGCTTCACAATTGAATTGGTTACTAAAAAAAATAGGATTTTGAAATTTTAATAAAATTGCTGCTAAACTTATAAACCCTAAAAAAAATATATAAGTACTTTTCAATGTTGCCAACATTAACAAGACACATGGAAATATTAAAAATTAAATGTTAAAAATTGTGTGGCATGACTATCTTTCTTAAAAGCATACATTTTCAAATCTTGAAAATGGCCAATTTTGTTCAAATTTTTCAGATTTTTTTAGACAAAAGCACAAAACATTGCAACCCAAATTTGCCACTAACATACAGTAAACAATGTTACTCATAAATTCATGTCATATTTGCAAAATGGAGCTGCATCTTTAAAGCAAATCTATTCCCATGAATATGTTATGTAATCTGCATGGAGAATGTTATAGAGCAGTAGGGGCTGAGCAGATTGATATACAGGTATAGTTTTATGGGAAAATATTCAGTAAAACTTGCAATTTATACATTTAGATTCCTGCTCATTCTGGGCTTTGAAGTCCACGAGGCGGTCCTATCAGTGATTGACAGCTGTATACACAGTCATAGAGGCCTGTCAGTCACTGATAGGACCGCCTCCTGGACTTCAAAGCCCGGAATGAGCAGGAATATAAATCAATACATGAATCTGCTCAGTCCCTACTGCTCTATAACTACCGGTAGCTCAAACACCATGTTCAACATGACAGGTTCCCTTTAACCACATCCTGACCGCCTAACGCAGAGGTGAGATTTCCTGTGAACGCGCGCGCGTTCACAGGATCACGTCGGGAGGAAGTTTAACTACAGCCTGCCAGCGCTGATCACGCGCATCACCGCCGGCCCCATTCACACTGAATGGGTCAGAATTGCGGAATAGATGCGGACATGTGAACGGGGCCTTACTTCGCAAGCACTCCTGTGTCCTTTCCCCTCTTTTGTTTTTGCACATTTTTTGTCAGAGATTTTTTCATCCACATTGATTTTAATAGGCTTTATTTTCAATTTTAAAGTAATAAAAAAAAAAAAACTCAACATAAACACAAACACAAGAAAATTCCACCATAGTAGGAGAAACATTATCAGTTCTTACAAATAGGATACATATCAAAATCATTGCTCATTCCTTAGATTTGACAGACCGTTGGTGGTATTCCCCCCATTTGCATCTACAATCGAACACCATTTAAACACACATTCACCCAGGCAGTGACTCGGACCATTCCTAGCCTGTTAAATTTTTTTTCAGCCCAGAGGCTGAACGGAAAAAAAGGAGAATAGCAGAAACTCCTAATGCTGGCCATTCATGTAATGATTGCGAAGACCCTCAATCGCCAGGGCATTACAAACACCCCACATGTGACCCCATTTTGGAAAGAAGACACCCCAAGGTATTTCGTAAGGGGTATGGTGAGTTCATGTAAAATTTTATTTTTTGTCACAAGTCAGTGGAATATTAAACTTTGTAAGAAAAAAAAAATACCTTGGGGTGTCTTCTTTTTAAAATGGGGTCACATGTGGGGTATTTATACTGCCCTGGCATTTTAGGGGCCCCCAAGGCATTAGAAGAAGTCTGGTATCCAAATGAGTAAAAATGCCCTCCTAAAAGGTACTCATTGGAATTTGGGCCCCTTTGCGCACCTAGGCAAAAATCTGTCACACATGTGGTATCGCCGTACTCAGGAGAAGTAGGGAAATGTGTTTTGGGGTGTATTTTTACATATACCCATGCTGGGTGAGAGAAATATCTCTGTAAATTGACAACTTTGTATAAAATCTTTTAAAAAGTTGTCATTTACAGAGATATTTCTGACATATAGCATGGGTATATGTAAAAATACACCCCAAAACACATTGCCCTACTTCTCCTGAGTACGGCGATACCACATGAGTGACACTTTTTTGCAGCCAAGATGCGCAAAGGGGCCCAAATTCCAATGAGTACCTTTTAGGAGGGCATTTTTACACATTTGGATTCCAGACTTCTTTTCACGCTTTAGGGCCCCTAAAATGCCAGGGCAGTATAAAGTGGTCTGGTCATTAAGGGTGTTTAAGCTAGGGGGGCTGAGGTGGTTAAAGACAAAATAGGCTTTGTGTTTAGGGGGCTAAAAAAATACAGACTATGGCCAAAAAAGTCAGTTTTTTTTTTTTTGTGTGTGTGTTTATCATATTTAATTAATGATATTTATTCAATGAATGGATTGCAATTAATTCTTTTTATTAAGGCACTAGCACTTATTTTTGTATAATATGTCTAATTATATTAGCGTAATTAATAATAATTTTTTGTTTGTATTGCATTGGCACTTTAATATCTTATGTCCTTATTCAATTGGGTGCTTTCTATTTCCATGAGGTTCTGTTTGTGTGCATTGTCATTTGGATCTGTACATACCCGTATATATTTTTTAGCTTCTGCAAGCGGTCACGTGATTGGCCATCACGTGCCTGCCGCCCGTCCTAGCTACTGGGTTGTGCAGTTGATCACCCGACTGTGACTTGGGCGGTCACGTGACTGGCCATCACATGCCCGCTGCGGGTCATGGAAGCCATTTTGCGTAAGCGATCACCTGATTGGCCATCACATGGTGTACCACACTTTTTCTTCTAATGTTTCTTGTCTCTACTTTTATTGTATTTTACATATATATATTTAATAAAGATTTATATCTATTTTGAGCTATCTTAGATTCAGCTTTTTTGTGTAGGTATATCTGTGCTACAATAAGACAAGAGAGTATTACTGCATTAAAGAGAGAACAAACACTGGCCGCATGGCCCAAGAAAACCCCAAAAAACATGCACATCCACTAAATGTAAAAGCAATACAAGAATTTTATTAGACTGCAAAAGACACACAAACATAATTAAAAATTGTATACAATATAACCAGTCTAGCTGGCCAGCTAAGACCTATCCTACGTTGCTAATACGGCTTATATGTGTATACAACTAGACCTGCCAATAACCTTAATACATTCATATGTTTATATGTTAAAGACAAAAGCAGAGTTATTTACTGTGACTTCATGTTATGGGATGTCATTTAACATTTACATATTGTGTTCACAGAAGCAGAAAAGATAATATGCTTTTAAGATTCATTATATGACTATAAGGTAAGCTCAATGACACAGCACAATGATTAACAGAAAGCATAGAGTTAAGCTGTTGTTATTGAGCAGCAGTCTTGGCCAATCACAGACAGCCTCACACTCAGCCTGTGTAGGAAATTCCCTAGCAGGAGCTGCTAGAATCATTACACCAGAGGAGAGAAGCTGAACAGACATTCATTCCAGTCAGAGCTGAGCTTTATGGAAGCAAAGAGGCCAAAATAGGTATTTAGAACAGTTATGATATGTTCCTATTTTTAATGTAGTGATTAGAACTTTATTCTGAACTAGTAAAACGTGTTTACTTACAGCTCCACCAAATTGCGACCAAATTGCAAAGCATTCAATTTGTAATTGTATAGAGCAAACTGCAAAACCAAGTTGCGCAAGTAGAACTGTTAAACCTCAGATATACATCACAGAGAGATCATAAAATTCTTAAATAACTTAAAGTGAGCGTACAGATACTGAAGAGAGAAATATATCCACCATTTTATGTTAAATGACAAGATTGAACAGTTGAACCGCCATTTTGTGATACTTTGTTCAACACATGGACTATCTGCTGCGGAGGCAGCAGTGTTAGATATGAAGAAAAGTTGAAGTTAATAAAGAAGTTATTTCAAGCATTTGGTGTGCTCTTTAAACCTACTGCTTCCATAGAACGGCGCTAGAGGAATTACAGAGTAATAGACAGTCTGGTTATACTAAAAAGTCAGAGATATCAAAATTCATCTAATGCCACAGTGCATAAGGCACTTCATAGTGCTGCGCCTGCCAAAACCAGTACTGGTACAAAATAAGACCAGACACCTACCAAGCTCCTACCACAGACCACAAATATGGGCAAAATGTATGTAGTCCAAAATAGCAGCATAAGATAATGTACAACAAACGTATATTAACAAATCCACAATAATAAATAATGATCTGGCAAAGATCTTGTACCTGAACAGTGTAAACATACAAGGACTACCAAGGGGGACCTGGGTCAAGAAAATAGCGCCCCATGCGTATCGCCGGTAAAATCCGGCTTCCTCAGGGAGCTTGGTAGGTGTCTGGTCTCATTTTGTACCAGCACTGGTTATATTGTTTACAATTTTTAATTATGTTTGTGTGTCTTTTGTAGCTTAATAAAATTCTTGTACTGCTCTTACATTTAGTAGATGTGCCTGTTTTTTGGGGTTTTCTTGGGCCATGCGGCCAGAGTTTGTTATTATAGTTGTTTCAAACCGCCATTGCACTCCGTTCCCATTGCAGTGTGCCCCCTACTCCACTTTTTTATAGTCTCAGGTTTGTGAGTATAATATTTAGTGTTCAGAATGAATCAGAATCAATTCTTCGCAATGGGCACAGGAGAAATGCTGTAATTAATAGACCACATGGATGTGTAGCTTGGACTGGATTGAATATTCATAGAAAATAAGAGTCAAGGCTCCCTGTGGCTAAACTACAATTGCAAATACATCGCAATATAAATTGCGAAGGAGAAACTCAGATTTTGGGATCTTTAATTTATTGGAAATCAACAGACTTTTTGTTTTACTGTTTTATTTCAGTTTGTTGTTTTTTGCATTTTCCAGTCTGTGGTGCAGAAAATTTAAGTTTAATTTACCCATACAAAATCAAATTCACATATTTTAAGCATCAACTCTTTTAACTGTATGAAATGGAAAGGTTCTTTTCTCATAGCTGTGAGGGATACCAATTGTTTTTCCGGTGATGATCAGGGCCGACAAACTGGCTACATATCCACAAATAATTGACAGCTACTGATATATTTACTACCAGTGAGTAAGGCTACTTTTACATAAGTGTTTTTTGGTTTCCATGTTCTGGCAGAGGATCTCAAAACCGGGCCAAAACGGTTCAGTTTTGCCCTTATTCATTGTCAATGGGGATAAAACTGTTCATGATGCACCAGTATGCATAGGTTCCGTCTTGTTGCGTTTTGTGTCCAGTCTGTGAAACTGAACAAACCGGATCCGGCATGAAAATCATGTAAGTCAAAAAGACAGATATGGCACCAATTGACTTGAGAATGATTTTAATGCCAGATCTGGTTTGTTCAGTTTCTATTTAATACAACTGGATTCGGACAAAACGGATGCATTAAATCCAGACGAAACTGGATGTATTAAATGAAACAGAAGCATTTTATTCAGGTTTTGAAATCCTGTGCCGGATAAGGTATCATTCTGGTGCAGTTTAAAAGCTTGGAATGCCGGCTAATAAACAATGCAAAAACTATAGCAGACATTCCTGCCTACCCTTCAGTCAGAGCTGACAGGCTGCAGGAGAAATGGAAAAATAGTAAAAATATATAGAAATGTGGCATTATCATCATAATTATGTTGTTTCTACCACGCAGTGAACACTGTGAAGAAATTTCACAAAATAATGTTAAAATTACATTTTTTTTATCTTTCACCCTAAAAAATAGGTCATTTACTACACTATATATACTCCAAAATGGTTCCTAAAAAACCTACAACTAAAGTTTGCCGCCATTGTATTGTTTTGCACCACCAACTATACCACCACCAGCAAAGTGTCATTTGGTTATATGCAAAAAAGATTAAGTTCATGTAATGTGCCTGGTTGTCCAGCAGGTGGCAGTGTATCTGGCAGAGATCTTTAGTCAGAATGGAACTTACCATTCCATTCTGCACCTTTTTGGGCAGCAGTGGGCTAGTCCTGCTTTCTACCAAGGAAAGGTTTGCAGGAGGTTGTAGTGAGTTGAGAGTTAGAAGGAGACCAGACAACATGGTGCAGTGAGGGGGCGTTCTCCCTCCTGCAGCAGGAGTCTTTCAGGGAAAGCAGCTTGTAAAGCACCACAACTCATCCTCTAAAGAGTCCAGTAACCAAACTGAATTCAGAGATTAGCACAGCAGAGAGAGAGAGAGAAAGCAAAGTATTTAAGTTTACCTGCTACCCTTAGCCTGCTGGAGCCAAGAGAAAGATCAAATATTGTTTGGATGTCACAAGTTTATTCAAGTAAATACTGCTAAACTTCACTAAGTTTGGGCTTTACTTATTCCATCAACTACAACTCCTTTGTTGCTACGGAGCCTAACACTGGAGAGCAGCAGTATCCAGGCAGGAGCAACGTAACATAAACTATTAGTGCCTCAACATACAGTACCACTCGGCATCCTAACACTGGGACCTGATCGCTCTGGGGGGCCGTCCGTTGCACCCTAAGTTGTGCACCAATAGGAATTACTGCAGACACATACTAAAATTCTACAATAAAAAAAGTGACATTTTTGGGAAGGTTTTTAAAATTTTAATGTGACTGTTAGGAGCTTAAAGAAATTTAGCCAAGCCAAAAAAATAAGAAAATTTCAACAGTGGTAACCCCCACAAAAAAAGTTTAAATTTCAGTGTGGAAAGTGAATACACAAAAACTGCCCATTAAGAGGCATTAGTAGCATGATTGCAGGCTGCAGCAGCCGTACAGAATGTGATAATAAGTAGTGTTGGGTGCGAATATTCAAATCGGGAATTTGAATACCTTTTAGAAATTCTCGAAGATTTAAAATATAGTGCTATATATTCGTATCCGCGAATATTCTAGATTTTTTTTCCCTCTGAACTCATGATCACTCCCTGCTTCTTGCTTGTGGGCCAGTGAGAAGGCTGCAATGTCTTTGTCTGAGCTTAGCAACATCCCTAGCAACCAATAGGAAAGTTGCTTACCCCTTACTATATAAGAACCTCCCCAGCAGCCATTTTCTGCATTGTTTTTAAGTTCTGAGAGAGAAATCAGTGTCATTGCTGTGCTCTGTGCTTTTCTGTGTTACATTACATTAGATAGTTAGTTAGGTTATATATATATATAATACAGATAGTTGGTGGTAGATAGTCAGTGTAGGTTAGATTGTGATATAGTGTAGCTGACCTGCTGTCCATAGATACATGCTACAGGCAAGTTCACAAAAATACTTAGTACACCAATCACTAATATGTAGTCAGACCTGCTAAACTTTGAATTTGCACGTATTGCACATCATTTATTGCCGATTTTCACAATCGCGAATATATTGGAGCACTCTATCTGCATATAAAGCTATTGTAATGTTCTGCCGTGCCAACCATTTTCTCCAGTCTCAGGAAACTTCTAGCAGCTCGAAAAATATAGCAATAGTGACCCACGGCTGTATTGCGCACGCAATCCGCGAATATTACATTGCCGATTTTCGCAATCAAGAAAAAAATAACGAACTCTCGGATTCGCAAATTTATGACGAATATTTGCCCAAATATTCGCGAAATATCGCGAATTCGAATATTGCCCCTGCCGCTCATCACTAATAATAAGCAGGCAGACAGTAACAGTGGCAAGATTGGGGTACCGTCAGCAAGGCGGGGTGGCAGGCGCGTACATACAGGGCTCGCAGTTGTGACAGGGCCTGGCACTCCAGGGGGCATGGCCACTTGTGGACCCCTGCAGTAGCGCTGTACTGTACCTGTCCCGAACCCAGTGTCGGGAGGTCTCAGTGGGGTGCCAGAATGAGTGCTGACACCCATACTGTGGCTGGGCACGGGAGCGCATAGTTCCCTGCCCCGCCGCTGATCACCGCTATAGGCCTGAGGCCTATGTGATAGAGAGATCCCGGCGCTGGCGTGCGTGGTGACGTCATCACGCATGCCTGTGCTGGGATGCAGCAGCACAGTGAAGTGTGTGCGCCTTCTCTGCAAGCGCAGGTGAGTATTTAGCTTTTTTTTTTATGTGCCAACTTTGGGGGACATGGGGGGGACAGAGGAGGACATGTGGCGGAAAAATATTATATTTATAAAATATAAAATGATGATTGAGGGATTACTATGTGGGGGCAAATTACTATATGGGGCAGTGTGGGGGAAACTACGGTGTGGAGGGCAGTGTGGGGGAAATTAATGTGTGGGAGAAACTACGGTGTGGATGGGCATTGTGGGGGAAACTACGGTGTGGGGGGCAGTGTGGGAAAAACTACGGTGTGGGGGGCAGAGTGGGAAAAACTACGGTGTGGGGGGCAGTGTGGGAAAACTACGGTGTGGGGGCAGTGTGGGAAAAACTACGGTGTGGGGGCAGTGTGGGAAAAACTACGGTGTGGGGGGAAGTGGGGGGCAGTGTGGGAAAAACTACGGTGTGAAGGGCAGTGTGGGAAAAACTACGGTGTGGGGGGCAGTGTGGGAAAAACTACGGTGTGGGGGGCAGTGTGGGAAAAACTACGGTGTGGGGGGCAGTGTGGGATAAACTACGGTGTGGGGGGCAGTGTGGGGAAAACTACTGTGTGGGGGGCAGTGTGGGAAAAACTACGGTGTGAGGGGCAGTATGGGGGAAACTACGGTGTGGGGGAAATTTACGATGTGAGGGGTAGTATGGGGGAAACTACGGTGTGGGGGCAGTGTAGGAGAAACTACAGTGTAGGAGAAACTACTGTGTGGGGGGCAGTGTGGGGGGGGCATTGCTATTGGGGAAGCACTGTAGGAGCAATTCTATTATTTTCGGGGACACTACACAGGGATTATTGCCTGGAGCACATTATAGCTGCTGTGAACATTATAGGGACAGTTGAGGTAATTTGTCAAACTAGTGTAAAGTAGAACTGGCTTAGTTGCCTTTAGCAGCCAATTAGATTCCACCTTTCATTTTTCACAGCTCTTTTGGAAATCCAGTTCTACTTTACACCTGTTTGGTAAATGACCCCAATTATGTCTACTGGGGTCACTATGTTTTCAGCAGTATAGTACCTGGGGCATTAGGGGGCACAATGGGCACAGTATTGGGAATGGCAGCAGGATGACCAGGATGGGGAAGTTGATAGAAAAACGTAGAAATCTAACGTGTCTGTGTTACAAACTCTAGAGATGAAAGAATTGCGGCTGAAAGAATTTGTCATGGCGGTTTGAGTCAAACGGAGCAGAAGAGGAAAGAAAAGCTCTACATGACAGGAGATGTCCCTGGATGTAAGAGGTATGTGGTCAAGTATTGGGGCCGGGAAGGGGGTGCCAGAGAAAGGATCTGCCCCGGGTGCTAAACACCCTAGCATGTGTTATTTCACCCAGGTTCACCTTGTCCATTTGGAGTTGGCGGGGTGACAGCTAAAAGGATGTTTGCTGCTTCATGTACTTGAGCAACTTCTCGTCGGTGTGGCTACTCTCTCTCAGGCCGATCAACTCCAACACAGCGTGGCTATGCTTGACCTTACACATGTGATAGGAACGAGGGATAGTGTGAGCGACCCTGTGCCCAGCTGCTGGTGGTGACGGGAATGTGTCCAAAGAGGTGGAAGAGGCGGTTAAGTTTCTGGTGTGGAAGCCAGGCTGACACAATAGTGGGGGACTCAAAAGGACCTAGCCTCGTTGCCAGGGTGCTGCCTTGCTGTTGCAGGAAAAAAACATCGACCCAGTGGGCTGTGAAAGACAAGTACTGTTCTTGCCCGTAAGAGCTCCAGGTGTCTTTTGAGGTGTGAACCTTGCCACACAGCGAGAATCGCAGGGAATGGCCCACCTTGTCCCCCACATGAAAATACAAGGCAGGGATGGCTTTTTGTGAGAAATAATGCCGGATAGATATCTTCTAGCAAGGCTGAGCGCACGCCATTACTCCCTAAAGGCAGCAGGCTCAAATAAATGGTATGGCATTAACTGCACCACCAGCACCTTCGCCAGGTTGGGATTAAGCTTGCGCACTGTCGGACTGTTGGGCGAGTAGAGTTGTTTCCTGACCACTACTTCTGGCTGGATAAATGGTGCTGCTACTTCCCACATTCTGGCTCCAGGTTTTCGTATAGTACCATTCCGTAGCCAGAACATTTTTGGGCCTCTCAAATAATGTTGTGCCCTACCCTGTCTATTGGTGTAGTAATCACTTATATATAGTGCTAGTTTAATTAAAAGAAAAACCCCTAAAAAAAATTTGATTACAAATATGTAAATATAGGGAAATGGATTTGGGCCTAAATTTGTCATCACTCCCAGACACTTTTGTGTGCTACCCTGTCTATTAGCATAGTAATCATGTATCTATGCTTCTATACTTAACAAAAAATATACACTTTCGGTTTTTCTCCCATTTTGCATGAGCTGAACTCAAAGATCTGAAACATTTTCTACATACACAAAATACCCATTACTCTCAAATATTGTTCACAAATCTGTCTAAATCTGTGTTAGTGAGCACTTCTCCTTTGCGGAGATACTCTTTTCCACCTCACAGTTATGGTATATCAAGGTGCTGATTAGACAACATGAATATTGCACAGGTGTGCCTTAGACTGCCCACAATAAAAGGACACTCTGAAATGTGCAGTTTGATCACACAGCACAAAGCCACAGATGTCGCAACATTTGAGGGAGCGTGCAATTGGCATGCTGACTGCAGGAATGTCTACCAGAGCTGTTGCCCATGAAATGAATGTATAGACCCCGAACTATTATGCCATTATGCACTTGACCCCTGGGTGAACTCAGGTGGTGGAAGGTGAGAGCGGGAAAAGTTTTCCCGCCGTTTTTGTGATGGTCACTGGGCAGACAAGGTTCGCCCAGTGACCTGAGTATGATTGGTCAGTAATTGACCTTTGGTGTTGCCAGGGCAGGTTTGCCTGGACCCTGGTGACAAGATATGATTGGCCAGCTGAGATGGGGATGTGGGAATAAAATGCGGGGGTTCCGGGCCTTTGGACCTGTCAGCGGGTGAGAAGAAGTTTGTCTGCGCCCGCCCACCCACCCCGTTGGCAAGATTAAGGGTTTATGTGGTTGATAATTTTGTTGTAAAACAAAAGGAAGAGAAAAGAGAAGAAAATAATGTATATATAATAGAGTATGATGGAATAGGATAAAGTTTTGATATTGGTGGCGGGCACTGTGGTGTGATTTCAAATTAGTCGTCCCTTTTGAGGAATGGAATTGGTCGTTATGTGCTATGAACAGCTAATTGTTTGAGTCTGAGTTTATGACTGGACTCTTTGTGTTAATTTTAAAAGAAAAATGTAAGGTTATGGTTATTAAATATTTATGTGGAAGTTATTTTAAAGTTATTTAATAAACAGGCCGTGGCTTATCTCCACTCTTTGGGTCTCTGGATTTTTATTTGTATGAGTGATGTTGGGTTAAGTCAGTGTTCCTCAATTCCAGTCCTCAGGGCCCACCTGCGGGTCATGTTTTCAGGATTTCCTTAGTATTTAGCAGGTGATATAATTAGTGTCAGTGCATCAGGACTCACCTCAGGTACTCATTCTGTGGGATATTCTCAAATCATGACCTGTAGGTGGGCCCTGAGGACTGGAGTTGAGAAACACTGGGTTAAGTACATCTGGGTGGGTGTATGTGCGTGACATGTTCTGCCATGTTCATTTCTCTACCATAAGCCATCTCCAAAGGCATTTCAGAGAATTGGGTGGTACATCCAACCGGCCTCACAACCGCAGACCACGTGTAACCACATCAGCCCAGGACCTCCACATCCACCATGTTCACCTCCATGATTGTCTGAGACCAGCCACCCGGACAGCTGTAGCAACAATCTGTTTGCATAACCAAAGAATTTCTGCACAAACTGTCAGAAACCGTCTCAGGGAAGCTCATCTGCATGCTCATCGTCCTCATCGGGGTCTGGACCTGATTGTAGTTCGTCATTGTAACCGACTTGAGTGGACAAATGCTCACATTCAATGGCGTCTGGCATGTTGGAGAGGTGTTCTGTTCACGGATAAGTCCCGCTTTTCACTGTTCAGGGCAGATGGCAGACAGCGTGTGTGGCCTTGAGTGGGTAAGCAGTTTGCTGACATCAACGTTGTGGATTGAGTGGCCCATGGTGGCAGTTGGGTTATGGTATGGGCAGGTGAATGTTATGGACAACGAACACAGGTGCATTTTATTGATGGCATTTTAAATGCACAGAGATACTGTGACGAGATCCTGAGGCCTATTCATCCATGACCATCACCTCAGGATGCAGCATGATAATGCACGGCCCCATATTGCAAGGATCTGTATACAATTCCTGGAAGCTGAAAACATCCCAGTTCTTGCCTGGCCAGCATACTCACCGGACATGTCACCCATTGAGCATGTTTGGGATGCTCTGGATTGGCATATACGACAGTGTGGCGTTTCGAAATGTCAGCCTTATACAATCACGCCTCTGTGAGGTGACTTGTTGAATCAGACATTCTCCACTTACAGTTTACGCATCAGACACCAAGGAGTTAATCAAGTAGTCTTTAATCCGGAGATTGTATTACAAGGTATGCAGGGAATCCAGATGGTAAAAGAATTATGCCTCTACTATTCTCCTTGACAAGAAAATGAAATACTACTAATATTCTCCTCAGATTCTCCTCAGAATTACAGCACACACAAACAGCAATGCATGACAGGGAAAAGAGGAAGTGGCTAGACTGAACCAACTGGAAGCTGAAACAGAGGGGTTAGGAAAGAGAGGGGCATACCAATACACAATGAAAGATACTAAAACAGAACAGACAGCGTGTTTCAGTTCCTGCCAATATTCAGCATCTGCACACAGCTATTGAGGAGTGGACCAACATTCCACAGATCACAATCAACAACCTGATCAACTCTATGCGACGGAGATGTGTTGCATTGCGTGAGGCAAATGATGGCCACATCAGATACTGACTGGTTTTCTGACCCCCCTCCCCAGTAAGGCAAAACTGTGCACATTTCAGAGTGGCCTTTTATTGTGGGCAGTCTAAGGCACACCAGTGCAATATTCATGCTGTCTAATCAGCACCTTGATATACCATAACTGTGAGGTGGGATGGATTATTTCGGCAAAGGAGAAGTCCTCACTAGCACAGATTTAGACAGATTTGTGAACAATTCTTGAGAGTAATGGGTCTTCTGTGTATGTAGAAAATGTTTCAGATCTTTGGGTTCAGCTCATGCAAAATGGGAGCAAAACCGAAAGTGTTGCGTTTATATATTTGTTCAGTGAACTGTATAAATATATATAAATCTAACCAGCAGTATGCAGGACAGGAGTGTAATATATATTTATACATACACAGCAGTATACAGGATATATATACACACACATATATATCATATATATAAAAATGAATTTCTGTCAAGAAGTCTGTCTGTCTAGACATTCTTTATGCGCAACCAAACGACTGGACCGATCTTCACCAAATTTGGCACACGGATACATCAGGTGTCCAGGGAGATAAGCCACACCTCTGATTTGGTTAGGCCATGCCCCCTTCTGAGGTGGGAGGGACGGTGATTTTCTCCCTGCAGCTCACATTCAGACAGAACAGTGCTGCTGTCTTAGAGAGAGCTGTTTAAAAGGACATGCCCCCAATCATGATAAGCCACGTCCCCTCCCACTAAGCGAACAGGGATTGAAAAAATAAAGTTAAAAATCTACTTTTAGGTCCGCTTAGCCCCGATACATTTAGGACACACTCCTCCCCCTCTGCAGCCAATGAGTATTAACAAAATGAAGCTAAAAATCAACTTCTGTCAGCTGCAGAGGTGGGAGTGACGGTGACTTTCTCTTTGCAGCTCACACTCAGAAAGGACAGTGCTGCTGTCTTAAATTGAGATGTTCAAAAGGACACGCCCCAATCCAGTTAGGCCATGCCCCCTTCCACTAACCAACAGGGATTGAAAAAAGAAAGTTAAAAATCAACTACTAGGTACACAGCTCAGCAGACAGGATATGATTAGATACACAGCTCAGCAGACAGTATCACACAGGATAGAATATTAGATACATGCTCAGCAGACAGTATCATACAGGATAGATTTAGATACACAGTTTAGCAGACCGTATCATACAACATAAGATCAGATACACAGCTAAGCAGATAGTATCACACAGGCTAGGATTATATACACAACTCAGCAGACAGTATCACACAGGGTAGGATTAGATACACAGCTCAGCAGACAGTATCACACAACATAAGATTAGATACACAGCTCAGCAGACAGTGGGGCGGTGCACTGTAGAGGTCACTGTTATGGGGGATACCGTTGATATCTTTTTACGACACAGAAACATGAAACGAAATAGATGAAATATACCCGTGCGAAGCCGGGTCCTTCTGCTAGTATATATATATATATATATATATATATATCTATCAGTAAATAGATAGATAGATGTTCTGCTATGGACATAGCTTTACTTTTGGGTGTCTGGTCGTGGGAGTTGGTTTTGGGGTCCGATCACCTGCATCTGACAGGACTCTGTTGATTTCACACGGCTGCCTGCACTGGAGCCGGACGGCAGCCAGATACAGAGAGCAGAGAGAGAGAGGGGGGCGGGTACACAGGCTCTGACGTTTCTTGTACAGAGCCGGGCCGCTCCTTCAGGCTGTGATTAGCTCGTACATGAAACGTCAGCACAGAGAGCCTGAAGGATGACGTCGGGGGTCAAGTGACCCGCAGCGGTGCTGCCGAAACCAGATCATTTGGATGAAGACAGTACATGACAAAAGTACTATTTAGTGTATTCTAAGGCACATTGTAATATATACATATATATTTAATTCAGACAGCACCTTTAAGTGCCATATAGTCCTCTTACATACACATTGGCCAACAATAGCCAGAAAGTGACCAACCCCTTTAACCTATTTAAATTTGGATAATGTGTCTGTCATGCAATGGGTGTGGAACCACTGTGCAAAAAACAAATTTGGCCTAGGGCTTCTTCTAAGGGTGTTATCCTAGCGTTTCCCAGGTTTTTCATGTTTTAAACGCTGTACATGGGGTGAGGCACCAAGATGGTACCTCCTGGAGTAGTCTCTATTTGGTTAACAGCTGACCCACTGGGGTCCAGAGACACCTCTGCAGAGCACCGAGGGACCAGGCAAAACTGTAGTCAGGGACAGGCTGAGTTTAGGGCAAGCAGGGTATGTGTAATATGGTAAACAGTCCAAGGTCAAGGCTAGCAGCTCAGGGTCAGTATGGAGATCAGGCATAGGTCAGCCCTCAAAAGGGTCAAATCTGGGAAACAGGCAGAAGTGTGTATTTGCCAGACAAGCGTAAACAGGAGACCTTAGCAAGTACTAACGGAATAGAACCTATTGTTCAGGCACCCTCCCATTGTGGAAAGTGCCTAAAGTACCCTAGGGTGGCCAGCCATTGACTGGGGTGCACACTCGCTGACCTTTTAAAAGCTGAAGGGACAGAACATGCACCCTATAAGCAGAGGAGAAAAAGGGGGGCACATCCTTACCACCAGGACTCAAAAGACTGAGGCAGGTAAGCAGAGTAATACTGGCCACAAACTTCCGCTGTAACAATTTCAATGTATGGCCAATTTAGAGTGCGATAAGAAATAACTTCTAACAACCGGACTACCGTTTTAACTTTTAACTAACATAATTAAAGGAAGGAAGATCAATAGAGGATGGGGAGATCACCGATGCCCCCTCATCACTGTTATGTGTCTTGCTGTAGGAAAAACATTGTTAAACCCTGCCCATTGACGAGAAGGCCCCTCTAATCACTTCCCAGGTGAAATGGGAATCAGAAGATCAGCAGGATGGCAACCCCCTCATATGTTCATTTTGAGATTTCTAAAATACTTCTTGTTTCAGAATGATGCAGAAAATCAGCCAAAAAGTTGGAGCATCATTATCTCCTTTTTACTTGTATTGTTTATTTTAAGGTTGTGTTCCTTTAACCCCTTCCAAACCCAGACATTTTTCACCTTTTTCACCTCCTCCAAATTTGCAAATCAATTTATGCTGTAATAACTTTGGAATGCTTTTACTTATCCAAGTGATTCTGAGATTGTTTTTTCATGATACACCATGACAATATGTTTTAACTAAAAAAATTTTCAAATCCAAAATTTACAATTTGTAAAAATTAGCTATTTTTTAAATTTGAATGCAAAAATACAGGTGGCTTCTCTATTGGTATCCCATGGGTAGTGGTGCCTCCGTATGTTGGTTACCCCAGTAGAACCGGAAAAAGGTGGAAAATTGATCAAAATTATATGGGCACTCAGCTATATGGAATTACATCAAAGATTTATTGCCTCCATCAACACATATAACTAATAACAAGATATAAAAAAATATATTAAAAATACTTGGAAATAAATCCCACTTAAAACATTACTACTGTTAATACAAAAGTTAATACAGAACTTGTTGATGAGTGAAAAATACATATTTGTTGATTAGTGATTATTAACTTCTGTATTAACCGTAGTAATATTTTAAGTGGGATTTATTGCCAAGTAGTTTTAATATATTTTTTATATCTTGTTATTAGTTATATGTGTTGATGGATGCAATAAATCTTTGATGTAATTCCATATAGCTGAGTGCCCGTATCATTTTGATCAATTTTCCATATTTTTCCAATTTCAATTTCTCTGCTTTTAAGGTGGATACCTCATATAACATAGTTAATAATATTAACCATATGACTGCTTTATGTGGGTATCATTTTGTAAATGTCATTTTATTTTTTTAGAACATTAGAAGGCTTAGAATTTCCTAGACTGACTTTTTTAAGGCCCAATTCAGATATAAAGTCACTTTGAGGAGCTTACATAACAGAAATTACCCATAAATAACCAAATATTAAGAATTACAGCCCTCAAATTATTCAAAACTGATTTTGAAAACTCCGTTAACCATTTATATGTTCCACGAGAATTAAAGGAAAATTAAGGGGAAATTTTAAAATATAACTTTTTTTGCAGATTTCCTATTTTAATACATTTTTCCTGTACAACTGCAAGGGCTAACAGCAAAACTAACCACTGCAGGGTACAGAAGAGAAAGAGCACCATGTGCATTTGAGGCCTAGGTTGGTGATTTATACAGCACTGGCTGACAACTGCAGAAGCTCTGAGGTGAAATATAAGAAAGAAAGCACCAAGAACTGACCACATTTTGGATCTCTCACAGAATTTACCAATTATTGTAGTGAGCATTTTGACCCCACAAGTGTAATCCAAGTGGATCCATCTGGTTTCCGTTATGAAGAACATGAAACCAGACGGATCTGTTATGCTTGCCCATAGACTTCTATTAGGACGGGGCAAAACGGAATGCCTCTTAAAGGCTTCCGTTTTGCATTCCGTTCGGTAATTCCATTATATTCCGTTATAAACGGGACCTATAACGAAATGCCAAAATGCTACTGCGAACCCACCCTAATGCTGACATGTGTAGATGCTCTTGGGTGAAATAATAAATGGAACCCCCGAAAAGTGAGGACCGTGCAAAATGAAAATTGCAAGTTTTCCACAGATAAGGCATTTCAGTGCCCAATATGTTGGCTGCCATCTGAGATTCACGCCACATTTCTTGAATTGTGGATTCTACTAGGAATGGAAACATCATAAATATGGGCATAAGCTGCAGTATGGGCACACGTCATGGCTCAGTAGGGAAGAAGTGCCATTTGGTTTTTGGGACACGACTTTGTTGGAATGGTTTTATAATATGAGGGAAGCATCAGACATATTACTTTTTTTTTTTATTTAATTTATGTCAGCCAACACACGAGTCGGGTAAACTAGGTGAAGCAGACTTTTTTTATTGCAATTTTTTATTAACATTTCTTCTGATTAATAAAGAAAATCAAAAGTTTGTTAGAAATCTGGGGGGGGGGGGGTGTCCCTTGCTTTTATTCTACATTTCCTGAGAGTGTTTGATGCATGTACACTGGGAAACAGGTTAGGGCAGGGAGGGCCCACATCAAGTATTCCTATGGGGCCCTATGAGATATGAGTAGGCCTCTGACTGTTAATAAAAAAAAATACATTGGTGAAAGATAGGCCTCTTAATAATTTTGACATTTATACCAGACAGGAGCTGGCAGTTGGGGCATAAGTTATACTAAATTTGGTAGCATAGGCCCCTCTTTCTCACACTGAAACACCCTTCCGTCCTTTTAGAGAAGTGGTGAGCACATTGTAAACAGAGACCCCTGGAACATTGAGATATAGATTCAAAGTGATTCCTGGTGATTCAGATAAAAATTTGATTTTGGAATTTTCTAGTATTCACCCTGTTTTGTTTCCACTCCTCCTCCAGATCGTCTTGTTGCTAGAGTAAGGCGAATATCTTGCTTGCTCTGGAGCTGCCATGGTAATGTCAGTAGAAAACCACTTCCTGTCATGTGACCAGGCTCGGACTGGCCCACAGGGTACAGTGGAATCCCCCAGTGGGCTCCTGGGTGTTGCTCGTAGCCCTGCACGTGCTTTTAATGGCCAGTCCCCATCGGGGCCTACTTAATTTGCTGGCTGCGCTACTGCGCAAAACATATACAGTAAGATAGGGGGGCAAAAAATTAAATATATACATTGAGAGAGGGGGTCAAAAAGGTAAAAGGGGGATGGGGTAATAGGGGTTTTGACCTGGGGCCCATAGAACTCTAGTTACGCCACTGCAAGAGCACATTAATGTACGTGAAAGTCACATGATAGGATGTCCAGGCATAAAAGTTTATTGATGCTACCATGGCAACCCCAGAGCAAGCATACTGCCTGCATTACAGTCCCTGAGAGAAGATCAGGAGAAAAAGAGAAAACCAAAATAGTTAATATTTTTATTAGCATAATAGTTCTGTAAATTAACTCTATAATGTGTGCCACACACATAGACAAAGGTGTTGTCTCATCTCACCACTACTAAGACGAGATAAGACACAGTCCTAACCACCTCCCAGCAGGGAAACAGCAAAGCGCTCCGGCGTTCGCTGTTTCAGTAGCTCCCATTGCAGTGCATGAGAGCTACGGAAACCGTGTAGCACAGCCATCTATGCTATATCCCTAACTCAGAAACTGCATAGCTTGCTTTGCTACGCTGTTTCAGTAGTTGTCACTCACCCCAATGAGAGCTACTGAAACAGCAACTGCCGGAGTGGTCTGCTGTTTCCAGACCGGTAGGTGGTCGGTACTGTGTCTCTTCTCACCTTAGTAACAGCGAGATGAGACAATCCCTTTAATCCTTGCAGTTGCAGATTTAAAGTGATTGTGCCACTAATATAAATGTATCCCACCCAACAGATATCTTTTATATCACTATACCCAAATACCACCATTTATGAAAACTTCCTTATTCTAAAATGATTAGCCCACCATTGCACCTTGTGGCAAATCTGTTTTGATATTCAGTTGCTGTAGATAACGTCCTGCACTGGAACCTTGTAATGTAGGAAGGCTAAATGGTAAGAACAGACAAGACGCATCTCACTGCCCTAAGGCACAATGGGACAGCAGACACATGAAAAACAAGGAAATAGGATTCAGAGGGAAAAGAGAAAACTGCAAAGGAGGTAAATTTGAAAAGTAAAATAAAATCCAAAGTGGAATGTGAGCTAGAGTAACTAATAAAAATAAACTTTAGAGTGAAAAGTAGTTTAGGACAGAACCCCTTTAAGGTTTTGCTTTAAGGAGACAACTCCAGTTAGTCAGTAAAACAACCTGTCCTCTGGATGTGCTGTGCTACACGGTTTCAGTAATTCACATTCGCTTGTATCGGAGCACACAAACAGCGTAGCCCAAGCCACTTTGGCATTTTCCATAGTTCCGGAGGAGGTATGCCATAAATATGCAGAAAATGTTTCAGATGGGAAGACCCCTTTAAGGAACAGACTGGAGGTGTAAGGGGGAATAGCATACTGGGAAACCTTTCCTGTTTTGAACATACTGCACACTATTGCACTTCTAAAGTTACCTTATGTCAAACATATGGTAAAACTTATAGAGATACAACTAAATAAATGGAATTTTACTACATTCTAGACATAAAAAATGACAACCAAGCAGCAAAAAAGCTGTACATGCTAAAGTATAGTAGTAATGTAATTAAATAAGGGGGGTACAGACCATATATACTACAATATTGCATGCATAAAGCAAGTCTCAGAAATACAATTACAGTAAATGTACTTTTGGTGCCATCTAGTGGATAATACCAGTATTTCACAAAGGTTATCAAGACACAAGCATTGAATGGACCATACAAGACACATATTTTTCTATACTCTTCTACACTCAAAGGTACATTATATCAACGTACCTAACTTGACTTCTTTTAAGAATCATTTTCGGAAAATGCACCACAATCTGCCGGTCTTGTACTGAGATGCCTAGGGCACACCAAAAGAATTGGGAGAAAGCATGGCTACCAACAGCTTTGAATCTAACTGCAGGGTGGAGGGCATGGGTCACCAGTAGCATTGCATTTGATAGCAAGCAGGGGCGTAGCTATATAGGTCTCAGCAGTCTCAATTGAGACCAGGCCCCTAAGCAAGGAGGCCCACAAGGTCTTCCTTGCCAGTGGAGCACCACCAATTATGTATCGTATAGGTTGAGAACTAGGAATGGGCGGTGCTCTTTCAATTGTTGCCTTAGGCAGCAGAAAGGCTAGATGATCCCCTACCCTTGCCACAAAGCACTGAGAGAAAGGGGACCCAAGTTGAACTCTTGCACAAGGGCCCATGAAACTTTAGCTAGGCCCCTGGTGGGAATGCTTTCAATGCATCCATTCAATACACTACAGCAAGCCGTAGGGGTGGTGCGGATGATGGGAGTAGTTGTAATCATAGTTCGGACACTCCCTGGGCCGTGTAGTGAAGGGCACAATTCTTCTTTCCTCTGGGGCACACTCTGGTATGGGGGTTCTCCTGCTTGGTGGTGATTCGGGTGCCCTTGATGTTCATGGGTGCTGTGAGGTGCAAGGAGGGGTCCCCTTTTTGGTGCAGTGTGATGGTGCAGGCAATAATGACACCAGGTTAACAGCTGTTCTGGTACATTAGCCACAGTTCTCAGCAGCAATGGACTGGAAGTTCAATATAAAATGTTCACAGATCTCACAGGTTACATGGCCGCAGTCGTAGTTAACAGGCCAAGATGTCTTTTTAAAGTTAGTTTTTCTCACATTGCCCTTTTCTTTTCTATCCCACACATGAAGGGGTTCTCCAGGATTCACATATTGATCTATCCTCATGTTAGGTCATCAATATGTGATCAGCAGGGTCTGGTTCTAGACTATTTGATGTCACGTTTATCTGTCAGGTGGCCTAGGCACAACTCAGGCCCATACAAGTGAATGGGACTAAGCTGCAATACCATGCACAGCCTCTATATAATGTATGTTATTGTGCTTGGTAAGATGTGAGGAGGTCGTAGCACTCATAATAGTGCTTTGGCCTCCACAAAGAGCTGATCAGCGGAGGTGCAAGGAGTTGAACCCCCGCCGATCTCATATTTGTCATGACCCTTGGTGAGGTCGTGACGCGGTTTCGTCGCATGCTCCTGCCAGCGGCATAGTTTCTTGGTTGCCGCATGTGAGGGATGTTATGTGGTAGCCTCACGTGTGGTTGCCACTGGCAACTCGGTGGTTTTTGGCATGCGAGACTCATTCCCCTTTGTGAGCACTTTCCCCTCCTTGGTGTGCATGGGGTTAAATGTTTTCAGGTCTCCTTATATGTTGGTGTGGTGGAGCCTGAAGTCAGTTCAGTTTAGTTTGTCAGTCTGTGTAGGAGCTCTGCTCCCTGGCTGAATGTTGTTATCTGTGTGAGCCACCCTTGTTGTTTATAATGTCATGGAGGGGGAGTGGGGAAACACCCCACCATACAATGTCCGCACCGCTGGTCCGGAATGCAGGGAAAAGGGAGCAGGTCACCTCCTAATGCGTCCCTATTCTACCCCTAGAATCCTAATGCATGAGCCACCTCAGATGGTAAGGAGGCTCATGCCCACAAACCTGGAGCCATGGCTTCCCTGCATCGACCTAGCATGGTAAGGGCAGCAAACTATCTTAAACCCCTCCGGGAAAGCAACCCACTTCCGGAGGAGTCACACCACAACACATACAGGCAAATGTCTGGCAGCCATGAAGGTAACAAACAACACAACACAAACCAAACATGGCACAACAAAACCAGACATAAACGTACCCCAACATAACCCACACCTAAACAGCGAACAGGTGAGGATGGGAACACAAGGGGATGACGAACTATGAACAACAACGGCTCCGCAGTATCCTGCCTGCGGAAGTGGGTGCAGCATGTATAGCCTATAGTTTTCGGCATACATGCGCGTTCTCTGGAAGGAGAGCGTTATGGGGTTCACAGTTAACGGAGCGGTTGTTGGCTTATTCCCCGCCACCCTGCTAAACTGTCCATATTGGTGTCCCCTCATCCCTCTCAGGGTTCCTTGCTCTGGTCGGCTGTTGTCAGCATTCCTCTTGGTATACCTGCTCGATGCTGGTTTGGGAATGTCTGCAGGCAGCGACCTGGAGGAGGAACTTTCCCTCTGAGTTGGATGCGGTGTCCAGTTGTTTCTTCCAGACTGTTTTGGTGACTGGCTGCCTGGGACCTAGTTGACGGTCCAGGTATGTTGGCAGCGGTCTTGGAGGGAGATACTGGCACCTATTTGGCTTTGCCTCCAGTTGTTCTTTCCTCCAGACTGTTTTGGTGGCTGGCAGCCTGGGACTTAGGTTACGGTCCAGGTGTGTTGGCGGCAGTTCTGGAGGGACACTGGTTGCTATCAGGCATTGCCCCTCCCTGTTGTGGGACTTAGGTTACGGTCCAGGTGTGTTGGAGGCAGTTCTGGAGGGACACTGGTTGCTATCAGGCATTGCCCCTCCTCCCTTCCCTGTTGTTTGCCCCAATAAAAGCCCCATTACCGCTCCTCCAGGATCTCCCACAGACAATTCGGACACTCTAGACCCTCATCCTCCTGGTGCAAGAAGCCGGAACCGTTGCCACTGTGAACGAGAAAAAGCATCCGCTACTGAGTTAGACACCCCTGGAACATGCACAGCAACCACCCAAGTATTAATTGACAAACACCGCAAAACAAAAAATTGCAAGAGCCTAACCACTGGCGGGGAAGATGACGATAAACTGTTGATAGCCTGCACCACCCCCAGATTGTCGCAGTGGAACGCAACTTCCTATTTGCGAACCGCTCTTCCCACAATACCACTGCCATTACTATGGTAAACAACTCCAAGAGAGCCAAATTCCGAACCCAACCCCGAATGACCCAGCTCTCCGGCCACCTACCAGCACACCATTGGCCCTGACAAAAAGCCCCCAAACCACCACCCCCTAGCCGCATCTGTGTACAAATCAAAATTGTTACATGCGTCACCCATCAACAGCGTCCTACCGTTATACTGTTCCAAAATTGTCTACCAAACCGGATAAAGTGATGAGGAGCGACTGCCCCCGCAGTGGCAGCGGCCAAGCGTCTTCAAAAAATCCGCCCCATCGGCATAATCCTGCATGCAAAGTTAAGTTTTCCTAATAGAGAGTGCAGATCCCGCAACATGATCTTCTCCCGTCTCATGGCTCTACCCACTTCCTGCCGCAAACTCAATAGCTTGTCCTCTGGCAACCAACATTCCATGCTAATTGTATCCATGACAATCCCTAAAAAACACACCTCCGTCACAGGGTCTACCGTCTTCTCAGCCGCAAGTAGAACTCCAAAACGCCCAAAAACGGACTGCTAGGTATGTAATAGCAAAGAACACACCCGCGAACCCGCCGGCCTCAGGCACAAAAAGTAATCCAAATAATGGATAATGTATGAGCAACCTGAAACGTCAACTACAACCCATTCCAAAAGTGAACTTATAGACTCAAAGTACGCACACAACAGCAAACACCCCATGGGCAAGCATCTATCCACAAAATAACCCCCATCCCAAAAACAACCCAACAAACGCATGCTGTCCACGTGAACTGGTAACAAACGAAACGCCGCCTCGATATCAATTTTTGCCAGTAACGTTCCCTGTCCCAACTGTCTTACCCACTGCACAGCCGCATCAAATGATGTATACACCACCGAACATAAGTCAGGATCTATGCCATCATTGACCGACGCTCCTTTTGGGAATGACAAATGATGAATGACCTGAAACATATTTGGCTCTTTCTTAGGCACCACCCCTAGCGGGGAAACTATTAAATTGGCTAATGGCGGTTCAATAAATGGACCCGCCATCTGCCCTAACTCAACTTCTTCACTCAACTTTTCCGAAACTACATCATGAGGGGCGAGTGCAAACCTCAGATTCCTATGAACCCGGGGCCCCGCCGATGCAACCGACGGAATACGGAAACCAAACCTAAAATCATTGTATAACAATCAATGTAAAGAACACGGCACTCATGCGACCTAATGATAATTTGCAAGGATAGTTTTTATTCCGCCACTATAATATTCAGTACATTCAAAATGCCGCTTCTCGATTCGAGTACCTTTCTAGGAACTCCAGCATCTTTTCCACCCGCACTGGCTTTCAGCCCTTTTCCAACGGTATCTCCCCCTCTTTGCCTCCCCCTAAAACAACAGGTGCATTCGTGCTTGAATTTGTACTTTGCCCAAAATTTGCAGTTTCCTTTGTTAAAAAGGAAACATAATCCTTTCGCTGATGCCGCCGCAAGAGGTCCCGATGTTGACCTCCCAAAAGGGCTGACCCTACCTGGCCGACGCAGTTACCCTCAACCAAAGCCCAATATTTTGGTGATCCCATCGTATATTGGACCTCAACGCCTTCCTTTGATGAAACTGTTCATCGTAGCGGAGCCAACCCACCCCGCCATAAACCTGGTAAGCTTCCCCAATCGCATCCTGATAGCAAAATAACGCCGAGCAGCACACCGGCGCCTTTTCCCCAATGACACTTGCTAAAATAGCAAACGCTTGTGGCCAATTGGTGAAAGGGCGCGGAATTAAGCGATAAGGACGTTTTTACACCTCTTCCTTTTTTTTTTTTTACCGTCATCTTTCCTACTCCTATCCAAATTAAATCTTTCTAATGGGAGCAAGGAAAATATTTCCACATACTCCCCTTTCCAAATTTTTTCCTTAACCTCCTGCACACATTCAAAGCACACATATACCTAACCCATGCCCTATCATCCACCCTTGGTCTATCCTTCTCTCCGCCCGCCTGAGTCTGCACTGACACCGACGCGGCCGCATTACTAGCAGACCCAAACCCCATACTCGGCGCAGTAACCGCCCCCCAAGCTGGCAACGGGGAGCGCTCAACCCCCCAAGACTGAACCCACCCCTCCTGAAAACCCCAAAATTGGCCTAACCCCCTGCCCAAATCACCTGTGACCGACCCACCCCCCATTCCCCCTAGGCAGCGAAGCTGTGATAACATGGTATCCGCAGGTAGTTCACCAGGCACCACGGGTGCTGTGACTCCCGCTGCCGTAGCTCCTGTGTCCTGACACTCCTGGAATCCCAATGCACTGCTCCTGGATGCAGATGGTCGCTCTTCACTGCCAAATGATCGCCGCTGGAAGGCCTGGATCCTGGTGCAGACATGGCTCCTGCCACGTGGTGGGCGGTGCTTCTTCGAGCCCCAACAGCCATGCCGGGCCCTTAACTAACTCTCCCTCACCACCAAACCATAGTCATGATGGCCTACCCCTATGGCTTAGCTGGACAAATGTGTTCCTCTCATGGCAAGGCTTCCAACTGACATTTTCCAACAGGATAATGCCAGCACACAGCAAGGGTTTCCCAGGAAAGTCTCCTCCAGATCACAACACTTCCTTGTCCTGCCCTGTCACCAGATTTATCAAGAATTTATAGGACCTGCTGAGATGTCACCTTCAGCAACCTACATCTGTGCAGGATTTACTGGCTAAGCCGCAACATCTGTAGATAAATGTGCGCCAGATACCATACAGAATCTGTGTGCCTCCATACCCCACTGTATCTCATCTTGTATCCAGGCTAGAGGAAGCCCAACAGGGTCCAAGAGTCTCCTCTTCCACAATAAAGTTATCCTTTCCCTCTAATATTGTGATCACTTACATATATCATCATTACATTCACACATAGAATGTTTCATTCCATTCCAACAACTCCTTTTTGGAGCATTACGTTTTTTTTTTAGCAATGAGTATATTTTTATTTCACGTATATTGAGGTACTATTTGAAATGTCCTATATATTGCATAGTAATATTTTGGCAGTATAACATATTTTTAATTTTAAATATGCAGATTAAAAGTTTTTGACTCTGCCTATTCCCTCTTAGGCCCCATGCACACGTCCGTTCCGTGCATGTAGGGCCGTAATTTTCCGCAGACGGATCCATACGGCCGCGTGCATTAGGCCATACTCTGTTATCCTATGTGGTGTTGTATTGTAAGGTTCTGGTGGCTATCCAAGACATTAAGGTTGGTTTGCACAGGCCCAGACTAAAGACTTTACACTGTCCGATCATTGGGGCTGAAGATTTATAAGGACAATCATTCTTGTTAAATGCTGGCGCCTCTTCATAACTTCGGCAGATTCACCGCCAGTTATAGGCGTTAAAAAGACCGGTGTTGGGGTCATGAGTATATTCTGATGGGGAACTGAAGATCATCATCTGTAGTGGCTAATGTCAGGACATTTCTCTGTCTCACAGTTACAAGTACATCATGGCCTGGCGCCGGTGGGAACAGAAACAGGCAACTGATCTAGCGATGGTTCGAGTGGAGAAGCCAGGTAATCATTTCTATGTAATAACATATATAATGGGGGTCCAGGCAGAGCTTAGGGTTACCTCTCATATCTGCTGATCACACACATTGTGGGTCCTTCTATTACCCCATTATTCAGCATCATGTCTGCTGATGAGCTGCATCACTATATTACTGCATTGCTCATAATGTTAAAAGTATATATTCTGTTATATCTACTACCTGCTGATGGTTTCCTTTTCATGTTGTAGTTGTTCAAAGGCCTTTAGTGCAAATTAAGAAAAATAACATCAGACCAGCCATAGATAACATCAAGAAAGATAACATCAGACCAGCCATAGATAACATCAAGAAAGATAACATCAGACCAGTCATAGATAACATCAAGAAAGATAACATCAGACCAGCCATGAATGACATCAAGAAAGATAACATCAGACCAGCCATGAATAACATCAAGAAAGATAACATCAGACCAGCCATGAATGACATCAAGAAAGATAATATCAGACCAGCCATGAATAACATCAAGAAAGAAATGACAATTATTGAACAACTTAAAGCTGCCAAAAAAGAGGAGGAGAAAATAATGAAAATAACACCTAAAATAGAAGAGGAAAAAATCATGAAGAAACCATCCAAAACAGATCAGGAGAATATCACGAGACCATCCCGCCTGAAACGATTCCATAAATGGATTCAAAAAAGGACCCAGAAGAAGAACACCTGCTGCAGCTGCCGGTCCATGGACTAAATGGCGTTAAAGGGCTTCTGTCACCCCCCAAAAGCATTTTTTTTTTTCCCTCACTAAAAAGCTTATAGGGCGATTATTCTAATCATATTCTTGTTAACAGTTTTAGCAGGTTAATTTTGCTACAAAACGTTATTTTATATTATGCAAATTACCTTGCTACCAGCAAGTAGGGCGTTTACTTGCTGGTAGCCGCTGCATCCCGCTTGTAAAAAAAACACCCCTCCTGTGGTTGATTGACAGGGCCAGCGAGCGCTCTCCTCCTCCAGCTGGCCCTGTCTCTGTTTAAAATCTCGCGCCTGCGCCATACCGTTCTTCAGTCGGCGCAGGCGCACTGAGAGGAGTACTCTCGCTCGGCCACTCCTTCCTCAGTGCGCCTGCGTCTTCTCTTCCGGGTGCAGCTGTGACGTCATTGCACCCGGAAGAGAAGACGCAGGCGCACTGAGGAAGGAGCGGCCGAGCGAGAGTACTCTCTCAGTGCGCCTGCGCCGACTGAAGAACAGTATGGCGCAGGCGCGAGATTTTAAACAGAGACAGGGCCAGCTGGAGGAGGAGAGCGCTCGCTGGCCCTGTCAATCAACCACAGGAGGGGTGTTTTTTTTACAAGCGGGATGCAGCGGCTACCAGCAAGTAAACGCCCTACTTGCTGGTAGCAAGGTAATTTGCATAATATAAAATAACGTTTTATAGCAAAATTAACCTGCTAAAACTGTTAACAAGAATATGATTAGAATAATCGCCCTATAAGCTTTTTAGTGAGGGAAAAAAAAAAAATGCTTTTGGGGGGTGACAGAAGCCCTTTAATACCATCATGCCCATCAGTCCTAAAGCCCTGGAACACCATCAACAGTGGCCATATATGTCTGTCTGTCCCTCTATCTGTCCCCGTCTGTCTGTCTATCTATCGTAGAATACATAGGTAGATTGAAGACACCTGGAGGGGGTGTACATCTCATCCACACTTTTTAATGTAGGTGAGATGAAAAATCCAGGAAAGTTGGGTTTCCTCAGTAAATTTTCTTTGCTGAGGTTTTTAGTAACCTTGTTTTCCGGGCCTGAATTTTTTTGGAATGGCAGGTAGGTTGGCAGTGGGACCTTCCATTTCCTCCCCCTCCAGTACATCCCCCCCCCCTCCTCTCCCTCAATTACCCCAGGTGATGCTGCTGGGCTTGTTACTGGGACATAAAACTGTTGACAAGTCCAGTCAAGGTCTGAGTATTGGAAGGCACAGTAGCCACAGTGGAACATCTGTGCTCTGAATACTGTTATGTGTGAACTGATCTCTATGTGATGTGGCTGTTTTGTTGCTGGACCAAATAAAGCCAAGTTGTATTTTTAACCTCTGATTCCTCTGAATTTTGCCGTTGCTAACCCCTATCCCATATATATCGATCCCAACAATATCTACACTATTGGTTGGAATGATCCATATAGAATCAGTGATTGGCTCTGTTACTTAGTCCATACAAGCGGTACAGCAGGATCTACTGACATGAATAAGAGATCTGCTACTGGCATTGTTCCAGCTGGTTCTAGACACCGTACTGTACCCTACTGTATTTTTCCCCATATAAGCCGCACTTTTTGTCCCCCAAAAGTGGGGGGTGGGGCAGTGCGACTTATCGGGCGAATGCTGCAATTTACACTGATACATCGCCGACCATGATGCTGCATAACGTGGCCGGCGGTGTATCAGCACAGAGGGAGGAGGAATATCCAAATGTGGGACCGCGCGTACTTCTCCTTTAAATCAAACCTCTACGCCACAGCACAATGGTCCGAGCTATTTGGGTAACCCAGGCTCCGTCTCTCAAGAGATCCTGTGAACTGCCAGACCTACAGAAAATAGTGAAGTACTTCCACCACTTTCGTACCCCCTCTACTTTAATATACTCACACGGCACAGATGTAGTCAGTGCATATAACAAAAGTGGAATCCTTCCAAACAATGCCGACTCGTCTGTATAATCAGCTCCTTCTCATTTTAACTGAGGATTTAAAATACTCTCTATGGTGAAGCACGGTCAGGTATTTTTAAAACAATAAGTCTTTATTATACTTACAAACATCCAGTAAAACAAGCATAAAATCGTATTTTCTGCTTTTTTTACCCGACTATAGTTGAGCCTACTAATGGCTAGTGTTGAGTGTGAATATTCGAATCGCGAATATGGCAACTTTGAGAATTACCTGCCTGCTTCTTGCTTGTGGGCCAATGTGAGAAGGCTGCAATATGTAGTGAATTAGAATATTCTTCCAAGCCAACCCAATAGGAAAGTTGCTTAACGCCCTTACGTGATTCGATTAACGCGCATATTTAATTGAAGATTTTTCGCATAACATCAACTATATTGAATAATGAAGAAAATTCTAAATCTGTAATGACTCATTACTGATTTAGAATATTCTTCATTATTTAATATAGTTTATGTTATGCGAAAAATCAGTAATTAAATATGCGCATTAATCGAATCGCGTAAGAGCGGTAAGCAACTTTCCTATTCAGTTGGCTTGGTAGAATTGTCGAATATGTAGAATATAGCGCTATATACGTAAATTACAAACATAGCGCTATATTCTACATATTCGACAATTCTACCAAGCCAAGCCAATCCAATCGGAAAGTTGCTTAACATCCTAACGCGATTTGATTAATGTGCGCATAATTAATTACTGATTTTTCGCATAACATAAACTATATTAAATAATGAAGAATATTCTAAATCAGTAATGATTTCCCTATCCACATTTGTGTGCAGGGCACTTGTCCAGCTCTTACCCACATTTTGCTGCCTTTTGCAGCCCTCTAGCCCTTTCCATGACTCTTTTAGAGCCATTTTAGCGCCCCAAAGTTCGGGTCACCATTGACTTCAATTGGGGTCGAGTTCGGGTCCCGAACCCGAACTTTGCGGGGAAGTTTAGCCGAACTCGTCGAACCCGAACTTCCAGGTGTTCGCTTAACTCTACTTTTCAACAGTACCAACAATAGGTGTCTGTTGGCAGGTCTCTCCTTTCCAGGGCAGAACTAACATTTCCTGATCTGGATGCAAGACGGCAGCGCACAATGAACAGCTCCAATATGGCCGATTAACCCTTTATTTTACCAAAGTGCAGCAACTTGTGCAGTTTCTCACTTTTCTGCAACAATAAAGAAAGTTTTAAACATCAATTTAGGCCAATTGTAGTAAGACACAAAAGTTCATCCTGTTTGTGATGCCATTTAAATTACAGTGACCATATTTTGGTTGTCTAAAAAGAGGACACAGCACACCCCCATTCACACCCATCCCCCCAAATCGATTTAATCAGTTTAAACTGGCTGACTCTACTTTCTAACAAAGTGACTTCTCAGTGACGTCTTCAAAGATTTCAGTTGTTAGGTTTCTTTTCTTCTCCTTTTGGTCCAGACCATCATGTGCATATGTCTTTGGTCAGGAGTGTGCCACCTCTTCTGCCATATAAGAAGACACCAGGATTAATAGATGGCACACTAAGATGGAACTATTACAGATTTTACATTAGGGACCAGGAGACCAGGTTAAACCTCTGACTTCACTCATTGCTTCTGCATTCAACCCCCACCCTCTACCAAGCCCTGACTGTAGTGGAGGAGAACAGCCACTAAGCTGCTCCGTTGGGGGATCGGTCCTATAAAGTGATGCTGGAACATATAATGATGTGCCCCTTATCCAGACGTTACCAGCCCACAGTCCAGCAATTACCCCCTCCATGCCCAGCCAAGCTGCCAGTGCCTACCTGCTGATGTCCTCATGAAGGGCACTGCTGGCGTCAGGAGGATCTAGAGATGTTGGACAATGTCTTGTAGAATATGTTCTCTATGATAAGAATTGATAACGAGCATCTTGTGTCTTTATTACCAGTCATGTACCGCGTTGTCCTGCCGCTATGAGGATTTCTATTGGTTGCCGGTGTGATTATCATCTTTTGCTGGTGAGTTTACAATTTTCTTCTACTCTACAGATCACAATATTCTCTATACACTGTATTGTCTGACCTACAGGGAGCGCAGTAACTACTGCAGCCAAGTTATAATACAGGGGCAGGATCGGGCAGGGATGTAATCATGTAACTGCTGTCCACTCTTTCCCAGTCCTGTATTATGATGTGATATAGAATATAGCACTATTGTATATCCTTCCTGCCTGTTATATACTGCACCTTTATAGTTCACCCCCTGTAGTGGGGGAGGGGGGTCATGGGTATATTCTGATGGGGAACTGAAGATCATCATCTGTAGCGGCTAATGTCAGGACATTTCTCTGTCTCACAGTTACAAGTACATGATGGCATGGCGCTGGCGGAAAAAAAAACAGGCAACTGATCTAGCAGATGGTTCGCGTGGAGAAGCCAGGTAATAATTTCTATGTAATAACATATATAGGTGGGGTACAGGAGGAGCTTAGGCTTACCTCTCATATCTGCTCATCACACACTTTGGGGGTCCTTCTATTACCCCAGAATTCAGCAGAATTCAGAGATGAGACAGCTCATGTCTGCTGACGAGCTGCATCGCTATATTACTGCATTGCTCATAATATTAAAAGGATAGATTCTGTTATATCTACTACCTGCTGATGGTTTCCTTTTCATGTTGTAGTTGTTCAAAAGCCTGTAGTGCAAATTAAGAAAAATAACATTAGACCAGCCATAGATAACATCAGACCAGCCATCAGATAACATCAAGAAAGATAACATCGTACCAGCCATCAATAACATCAAGAAAGATAACATCAGTACCAGCCATCAGATAACATCAAGGAAGTAACACCAATTATTAACAGACTAAAAGCTGCCAAAAAAGAGGAGGAGAAAGTCATGAAAAGAACATCCAAAACAGAGGAGAAGATCATGAAAACATCCAAAACTGAGGAGGAGAACATCACAAAGATAACATCTAAAACAGAGAAGGAGATCATGAAGAGACCATCCCGCCTGAAACGGTTCCGTAAATGGATAAAAAAAAGGACGCAAAAAGGAGATTTTTGTGAAACTCACCTGTAAAATCTTTTTCTTGTCTTTTCCATTGGGGGACACAGACCATGGGTATAGCTTAGAGGTATCACTAGGAGGGACCTTATGCAAATACAAAAGAAGGCTCCTCCTCCTCGGGCTATACCCCCAGGCTCCAGCAGGAGGAAGTCAGGCGTTGCAAAAGCAGTAGGAGAAGGAGAACAGTCCAAACAATGGAAACCAACAGACCCTAAACCATGAGGTCCAACCAGAATAAAACAGAACAACAATCCTCCACTGCACAAGAAGGAAGGGGCGGGAGCTGTTTCCCTTAATGGAAAAGACGAGAAAAAGATTTTACAGGTGAGTTTCACAAAAATCTCCTTTACTCGTACATTACATTGGGGGACACAGACCACGGGACATCCCAAAGCAGTCCATGGGGTGGGAAACAAATCGCAACACCTCCAGGACGAACGTCCAACAGTCAAACAGGAACCACAGCCTGCAAAACCTTGCGCCCAAGGACCGCATCAGCCGAAGTCAGCGAGTGCAACTGATAAAACTTCGTGAAAGTATGCAAGGACGACCAGGTGGCCGATTTACACAACTGGGATGCCGCCGTTAAACGCAGCGACCCTAAATTCCGGTGGAAGAGAGGCCCTTGAGACAGCAGATCATCTCGGTCGGGAAGAGGCCAAGTGAAGGAGCCAGGCAAACGTTCGATGGACGGCGGCGGTCACTCCACGGGGTAACAGGAAAGCGCCATGCTGACCTGCGTCCCAATCTGTAGGAATACAAACAAACAGGAGTAGATGTGTCAACCTCCTTAGACATGTACTAGGGACTCGTCTACGCAGATGTTTTGTGCGGGGGTATACAAATCTGCAAATTTCTGGTTGAAGTGGTCTATGAGGGGCCGAATTTTATGGAGCCGGTCAAAAGCTGGGTGGCCTCTGGGACGGGAGGTGGTGTTGTCGCTAAAGTGCAGGAAACGCAGGATGGTCCAAAAACGTGTCCTGGACATGGCAGCAGAGAACATGGGCATGCGATGAATTGGGTTCGTGGACCAATATGACCGCAATTCATGCTTTTTGGTTAGGCCCATGTAGAGGAGAAGGCCCAGAAAAGTTTTAAATTCGGGAACTTGGACTGGTTTCCACCGGAAAGGCTGGGCATAGAAGCTTCCCGGGTTGGCGGTTATAAATTGAGTGGCATACCGATTTGTTTCTGCCACGACTAAGTCATAGAGCTCCGCAGTGAAGAACAGCTCAAAAAACCCCAGCGCCGATCCGATCTGAGCTGTCTCCACCCGAACTCCTGACTGGGCGGTGAAAGGGGGAACTAATGGTGCGGCTGAAGTTGGGGGCTGCCAATCAGGGTTTGCCAGCACCTCAGGGACTCTAAGGGCTCTACAGGCCGGTCTGCGCGGTGGCTGCGACGGGGAAATTACTGCACGCGCCACCGTACCAGCTTCAACTGCCCTTCTGGTGCTCGCCACTTCACCATGTTGTACGGCAGTGCTAGTAGAAGGTCCAGGATGGGCTGCGCTGCTGGTGTATGCCTCACCACGTAATACGGCAGCGCCAGCCCCACTCTGCTGCCCTTGAAACGGATCCTGCGCTACCTGCGGTCTAGCGACACGGGGCCGGGTACGCCTGGTGGTATCAGGGACCTCAACCTCCTCGTCCGAACTTTGGGTCAGACTGCCACTGCTTTCTACAGGTTCGTATTCTGACCCGCTAGATTCGTCAGATGAGGGTTCCCATTCCTCATCCGACTGGGTCAGAATCCTGTAGGCCTCTTCAGGAGAATACCCCTTATTTGACAATTGGGCGACTAAATTTAGGGGGCATTCCCTGAGACTACCCAAGAAAAAAAGGCAAGCCTGTCTTACAAATGGGAGACTAGCGAAGTACAGACGCTGCTGTAAAACTGATTTTTTTATCGCCGCAGCGCTTGCGTAGTAATTGTGCAGTGATACTAAAAAAAAAAATTTTTTATCACTGCGGCGGGGCGGGCGTGGGTGAACGCACGTGTGGGCGACTGATCAAGCCTGATCGGGCAAACACTGCGTTTGGGGTGGAAGGCGAACTAAGGTGACAGTAATACTATTATAGATCTGACCGTGATCAGTTCTGATCACTTACAGAAACTATAAAAGTACAAACGCTGATTAGCGATACGCTAATCAGTGACTGCGGTGCGGTGGGCTGGGCGCTAACGCAAACTACCTACCGAAGGGGGCCTAAACTAAACTAAGACTAACAGTCAAACCTAGTGAAAAAAAAAAAAGTGACAGTTCACAAAAGTGACACTGATCACTTTTTTCCCTTTCACTATGTATTGACAGGGGGTGATCAAGGGGTTAATTGGGGTGATGGGGGGTGATCAGGGCCTAATATGTGGTGTTTGGTGCACTTACTTGGGATCTGTGCTCTGTGCTGGGTCCAACTGATGAAAAGGACCCATCACAAGGCACAGAGCCCTTATAAAATCATTATATTTATAAATACAACTAACATTATACTTTTCCATAGGTGATTTTAGAAATCACCAGCCTGTCAGCGCTGATCATTGGCTGGCAGGCTGGTGACTCCCTTCTGCTGCGTCCGGCGGTGCGTTCCACTGCGTTCCACCTGACGCATGGAGCACGAATTCTCGCATCTCGCAAGATGACGCGACCGCGCGTCAAGGAGGAATAAACCGAAAAATCGGTAATTAAATATGCGCATTAATCAAATCGCGTAAGGGTGTTAAGCAACTTTCCTATTCAGTTGGCTTGGTAGAATTGTCGAATATGTAGAATATAGCGCTATATACGTAAATTACAAACATAGCGCTATATTCTACATATTCGACAATTCTACCAAGCCAAGCCAACCCAATCGGAAAGTTGCTTAACATCCTAACACGATTTGATTAATGTGCGCATAATTAATTACTGATTTTTCGCATAACATAAACTATATTAAATAATGAAGAATATTCTAAATCAGTAATGATTTCCCTATCCACATTTGTTTGCAGGGCACTTGTCCAGCTCTTACCCACATTTTGCTGCCTTTTGCAGCCCTCTAGCCCTTTCCATGACTCTTTTAGAGCCATTTTAGCGCCCCAAAGTTCGGGTCACCATTGACTTCAATTGGGGTCGAGTTCGGGGTCGAGTTCGGGTCCCGAACTTTGCGAAGAAGTTCAGCCGAACTCGAACCCGAACTTCCAGGTGTTCGCTTAACTCTGCTTTTCAACAGTACCAACAATAGGTGTCTGTTGGCAGGTCTCTCCTTTCCAGGGCAGAACCAACATTTCCTGATCTGGATACAAGACGGCAGCGCACAATGAACAGCTCCAATATGGCCGATTAACCTCTATTTTACCAAAGTGCAGCAACTTGTGCAGTTTCTCACTTTTCTGCAACAATAAAGAAAGTTTTAAACATCAATTTAGGTCAATTGCAGTAAGACACAAAAGTTCATCCTGTTTGTGATGCCACTTAAATTACAGTGACCATATTTTGGTTGTCTAAAAAGAGGACACAGCACACCCCCATTCACACCCATCCCCCAAAATCGATTCAATCAGTTTAAACTGGCTGACTCTACTTTCTAACAAAGTGACTTCTCAGTGACGTCTTCAAAGATTTCAGTTGTTAGGTTTCTTTTCTTCTCCTTTTGGTCCAGACCATCATGTGCATATGTCTTTGGTCAGGAGTGTGCCACCTCTTCTGCCATATAAGAAGACACCAGGATTAATAGATGGCACACTATAGATGGAACTATTACAGATTTTACATTAGGGACCAGGAGACCAGGTTAAACCTCTGACTTTACTCATTGCTTCTGCGGTCAATCCCTACCCTCTATGCCCATTTCACACTGCCATCCTGGAGAGTTTTCTAATACTGTGCCCACTTTGATGCCCAAAATACTGTACTGCCAAGATAAAAGTACAAAAAGAAGCAGCTACAGAACTAGAAAATATTGGAGCCTAATGCAGACTTTAGCAATCAAACCTCAGACCAGATCCAACCCAAGGTAAGCCCTAAATTAATGTGAATATCTATAACCCCCAACACTCAATCCTTTAAATTAGATTCCAAAGTCATGGCCCTACTTAACTGCTACAGGACCGCCGCACGCAGGATTGCGTCCTGGCGGCGGCCCTGTAGCTCTGATCGGACGCATCGGCGCGTCATCTCGCGAGACGCGAGATGACGCGAGGACGCGCCCGCACATGCGCAATGCGCGCCATCGGCGCGCTCGCATGTAGTTATACTACAGCCTGCCAGTGCCGATCGTGCGCTGGCAGGCTGTATATGGCAGAAAAAATCGCAGATCAGACGTTGTTCTGTGAACAGCGTCTGATCTGCTTGCTGCCCGCTTCTCTGGTGGTCCCTTTGCTTGGGACCACCAGAGAAAAAATATCAAAGTGCACCAATCACCACACAACCCCCCACCGCCCCCACCCACCCACCACCCCCTGTCACTGATTAACCCCTGATCTCCCATGTCACCCCCTGATCACCCCTGTCACCCCCTGTCACTGATCACCCCCTGTAAGGCTCATTCAGATGTCCGCATGTGTTTTGCGGATCCACGGATCCGCGGATCCGCAAAACACGGACACCAGCAATGTGCTTTCCGCATTTTGCGGATCCGCACATTGCCAGAACTATATAGAAAATGCCTTTTCTTGTCCGCAATTGCGGACAAGAATAGGACATGTTCTATACTTTTGCGGATCTCCAATTACGGATCCGCAATTACGGATCCAGCGGGACAAAGTCTGTCCCCATAGAATTGAATGTATCCACATTTCTGTTCCGCAAAATTTTGCGGAACAGAATTGCGGACGCTTGAATGAGGCCTTAGGGTCCCTTAGCGATCGCAGCTTTATAGCTTTTCCCTCTTTTTTGCACATTTTTAGAGATTTTTTCATCCACATTGATCAATGTGAATGGAAAAATCTGTGACGTTCATTTTTTTCTTTCAGCGCAGAGGCTGAACGGAAAAAAATTCTCATTACCCGTATGGTCAATATAAGGAGAATAGCAAAAACTCCTAATTCTGGCCATACGTGTAATGATTGCGGAGACCCCTAAAATGCCAGGGCAGTACAAAAACCTCACAAGTGACCCCATTTTAGAAAGAAGACACCCCAAGGTATTCTGTGAGGGGTATGGCGAGTTCATGCAAAATTTTATTTTTGTCACAAGTTAGTGGAATGTGAGACTGTAAAAAAAAAAAAAAAAAAATACCATTTCCGCTAACTTGTGCCAAATTTTTTTTCTGTGAACTCGCCATGCCCCTCACGGAATACCTTGGGGTGTCTTCTTTCCACAATGGGGTCACATGTGGGTATTTATACTGCCCTGGCATTTTAGGGGTCCTAAAGCGTGAAAATCCAAATGCGTAAAAATGTCCTGTGAAATCCTAAAGGTACTCATTGGTTTTAGGGCCCCTTTGCGCATCTTGGCTGCAAAAAGTGTCACTCATGTGGTATCGCCGTACTCAGGAGAAGTAGGGCAATGTGTTTTGGGGTGTATTTTTATATATACCCATGCTGTGTGTGAGAAATATCTCTGTAAACGACAACTTTTTAAATTTTTTATTCAAAGTTGTCAATTTACAGAGATATTTCTCACCCAGCATGGGTATATGTAAAATACACCCCAAAACACATTGCCCTACTTCTCTGAGTACGGCGATACTACATGAGTGACACTTTTGCAGCCTGAGTGCAAAGGGCCCAAATTCCAACGAGTACCTTTAGGTTTTACATGGCGGCTCACAATTTAGCCCGCCCAAAATGCCAGAACAGTAAACACACCCCACAAATGACCCCATTTCGGAAAGTAGACACCCCAAGGTATTCACTGAGGGGCATAGTGAGTCCGTCTGAGATTTTTTTTTTTTGCCAGAAGTTATCAGAAATTGAACCTTTTTTTTTTTTTTTTTCTCAGAAAGTGTCATTTTCCGCTAACTTGTGAAAAAAAATGAAATGATACATGAACTCACCAAGCCCCTCCGCGAATACTTTGGGGTGTCTTCTTTCTAAAATGGTGTAATTTGGGGGGTATTTATACTTTCCTGACATTCTAGCACCTGAAGAAACATGACAGGCGCTCAGAAAGTCAGAGCTGCTTCAAAATGCCGAAATTCACTTTTTTGCACCATAGTTTGTAAACGCTATAACTTTTACCCAAACCAATAAATATACACTTATTGGATTTTTTTATCAAAGACATGTAGAACAATAAATTTAGAGAAAAATTTATATAGAAATGTAGTTTTTTTTGAAAAATTTTACAACAGAAAGTGAAAAATGTCATTTTTTTGCAAAAATTTCGGTAATTTTTGATTAATAGCAAAAAAAGTAAAAATGTCAGCAGCAATGAAATACCACCAAATGAAAGCTCTATTAGTGAGAAGAAAAGGAGGTAAAATTCATTTGGGTGGTAAGTTGCATGACGGAGCAATAAACGGTGAAAGTAGTGTAGTGCGGAATTGTAAAAAGTGGCCTGGTCATTAAGGGTGTTTAAGCTAGGGGGGCTGAAGTGGTTAAGACCCCCTACATCAATCAGTCCTTAAATCATGACTTCTATATTACACCGCTTTCAGACATCAGATCAGACCACAAAAGTAATAGAGAAACTTGATATTAAGCAGCTCTCACCTGTTTGATTTCCACAAAATTGGTGCACGGACACGGATCATGGACCAACCGATCCCAATACAAATTGAAAAACAAAGTCCAGCTCCTTTTTGCGGATAAAAAATCTTCAATCTTTATTTCATAACTCCAGTATAAAAACTTGACATAGAGGTATTCATATTCGTCTACGCGTTTCGGACCATATCACATCAGGGTCCTTACTCATGACAAACTTTTAAAACACTGGACAGACATTTATGGGGAAAGAGGGAAACACCTCTTCCTTACCCACAATTCCTTGCATTGTGAATCTGTATGCACCAGTTTAATTACAACACCTGTTACTCAAACACACCCAAAGTGCTAAAACATACATATTAGTTGCACTAAAAAAAAAAAAAAAAATATATATATATATATGGTTACTATATACCTATAACATATATAATATATAATTGCAGACTTGACATTTCAGAGTTATTAACTCAATAAATAGTACATATATGAGTTAGTATTGTAGGATTAAATCCTGTCTGATATTTAGTGAGTGGTGCTGCCCCCACGTGGTGGTGATCGGAGACGCAAGTTGCTCAATAGAGAAGCTTTTTGGATTTTCCAACTAGAGACAAGGCAACCAGCAGGTCTAAATATGAATACCTCTATGTCAAGTTTTTATACTGGAGTTATGAAATAAAGATTGAAGATTTTTTATCCGCAAGAAGGAGCTGGACTTTGTTTTTCAATTTGTATTGGGATCGGTTGGTCCATGATCCGTGTCCGTGCACCAATTTTGTGGAAATCAAACAGGTGAGAGCTGCTTAATATCAAGTTTCTTTATTGCCGCAGTGGACAAGCGTGCACTCCCTGTGTGAATATAACCTACATCCAGTGAATACTGAACTTGTGAACTTTGGGTAGAAGTTCAACTTCTGAATTGATCCACCAATATGGCATTACATTCGGTGGAGGAAGTTAATGAACGTATTATCAAAATGAATGCTATTTTTGAGATGTCGAACCCAAATGTTCAGGAGGATTTTAATATAAACGCTACAATGTCTGCGCTTGAACAACTGCTCATAAAAGAATTGCGGACTTGGTGGGTTGCAACTTCCCTAACAAAATATATTGACAAATCAATGATTCCAAGAGGTCTCCGCATTAAAAAGAGACCAACGATTGTCTATTCAGAGGAATTTGCTGTCCAGTGGGATGAAATCTTGTCGGCATGTTCCACAAAACTAATGCAACTTATAGTCCGGTGTGAACAGGACTCTCTAAAAACTTTGAGAGAGGAAATCAAAGTCCTACAGCAAACACTTCTAGTGCTTGCGGAAAAACCATCTTTTAAAGATGATTAAAAATTACGTGATAACATCACAAAAATGGAGGAAGATCTAATGAAGCTCAAACAAACTAAATATAACCGTGACCTGATGGATTATAACAAGGGAGAAATATACACGTGGGCCGAGAAAAGAGGCAACACATTACGATCTATCTTAAGAAGAAAGCATACACGGAGAAACAAAAGCCGATCCAAAGTCGCCTTTAGTTCCACGGAAATAGAGTCCTCTGACTCGACCACAGAATACACAGCCCCATATCAAAGAAATATGGAGGAACGCCCTAGTAATCCTGCAACATCTTCACATCACAAGGCAGTGGCAAAAAACGACGGGCGGGCAGACGACACAGAAAGAACCAGAAGGTACCCTGCTCGCAGCAGGAAAATGCTGATGTAAAGGAGCAGGAGGAAAATAGGAATGTAAGGGAGTCTGAATTAAGGCAGGAGGCCGATAGCATGTCTTTTTTGGAATTGGTACATGTGTGTAGTTTACAGGAACTTCGATCAGGACATAGTGATATGGAATTGCAAAATAAGTCTAAACATTTTAAAGTGTCAAATAGGGATTTTTACCCGCTGCAATCCAGATCACCTGCCCTGGATCGATTCCAGGAACTAGTGGAGAAGGATCTTTGTTCACTATATAAAAAATGTAAAATGGAACAACCCCCTGGACATACAAATATGTCCAGAAATGAAACTGAGGCTTTGCAAAATTTGCAAGATAAACAGGACCTGATCATCAAAAATGCAGATAAGGGGGGAGCGGTTGTTGTCCTGGATGCGGGCATATATAAAAAACAGATAATGCTTATGCTGGAGGATTCCCAGGTGTATGCTCGCCTCAGTGCCAACCCTCTCCCCTGTTTTCAAGCCAAACTTGGGATATACTATCCTTGGGTTTGGATAAAAACATTTTTTCACAGAAAGAAGTAGATTTTATCTATGTAGATGAGCCGGTCCTGTCTATTTTTCATGCCTTACCCAAAATACATAAGGGTGTTTTTCCACCACCACTACGCCCAATTGTAGCAGGGATTGGCTCATATTCTGAAAAATTGTCAGAATGGCTTGATTCATTGCTGAAACCGTTGGTCCCTATGATCCCAGGTTTTTTACAAGATTCAAGATCGGTATTGCAAGCCTTCTCTAAATTTGTGTGGAAACCGGAATATATATGGTTAACAGCAGATGTCTCATCGCTGTATACCAACATTCCACATGACTTTGCTGCAAGATCTCTTAGGTGGTTTTTGAACATCTACAGCACGTATACGCCACTATTACAGGAGTTTATGGAAGTAGTTTTGGTATTTTTACTTAAGCATAATTTTTTTCTCTTTGATGGGGAGTATTACTTGCAGGTGTCGGGCGTGTCGATGGGGGCCAAGTTCTCCCCCTCCATAGCCAATATATTTATGGCATGGTGGGAGAGACACTTTCTCCTCATCGACACGCCCATGTGTGTGCACAATATCGGGTGGTATGGTCGTTACATAGATGACCTGCTGTTAGTCTGGTCTGGGGATGTGGCGACCATACCGCCCTTTGTGACATACATAAATTCATGTATGCAGTCCATCCAATTTCAGGTCCACTTTGATAAATCGACCATTAACTTTCTAGACTTATGCTTGATGGCAGACATAGAAAAAGGGCGAGTGGTTACCAAAACCTATAGAAAAGAAATAGCGGGTAATACCATCCTATTGGCAAATTCATGTCACCCTCCTTATGTACTGGCTAATATCCCGAAAGGGGAATTAATCAGGGCAAAGAGAAACTGTTCTGACCAAAACTTGTTTTTAAAAGAAGCTGAAAATATAGAGAAAAGACTGGTTCAACGTAAATACCGCGTGGAGAAAATTATTAGATCCAAGAGATTAGTATCTTCTATGGAAAGAAATGATCTTATATCATCAGTAAAGAAAATCAAAAAATCAAAAAATCCGGGGTCTCTAATGTTCTCTACGCGGTATAGCATGGAATATCATGAGATTTGCAAGATTGTCAAAAAATATTTGCCAGTCTTGCATATGGATAGTGAATGGTCTCCCATTGTGTCTCAGGGTGTCAGATGCGTAGCTCGCCGCGCATACACAGTGGGAAATGTCCTTAGCCCCAGTCTTTTTTAAAGTAATAAAAATACACAACATACGTGGCTCAACAATCCGGGGAGTTATCGGTGCGGACACAGCAGATGTATTTGTTGCACATATACAGTATGACACAGTCAAGAACTTTTACATCTGTTGTAAATAACAAAGTTTATAAAGTGTACTCGTATGTGAATTGCAACACAAAATATGCGATTTATCTTTTCACATGTGAGACTTGTAGAGTACAATATGTGGGTTGCACCACAAACTCAATCAAGGTCCGCATCCGCAAGCATTTATCTGACATACCGCACTATAGAAAACGCAATGTGTCGGCGGTTAGTCTGCACTGTGCGCTAGTTCATGCTGGTGACCCCTCATGTTTGCGTGTGCAGGCCATAGAACGAGTGGTGCTGCCCCACGTGGTGGTGATCGGAGGCATAAGTTGCTCAATAGACAAGGCAACCAGCAGGTCTAAATATCAGACAGGATTTAATCCTACAATACTAACTCATATATGTACTATTTATTGAGTTAATAACTCTGAAATGTCAAGTCTGCAATTATATATTATATATGTTATAGGTATATAGTAACCATATATATATATATATATATATATATATATATTATTTTTTTTAGTGTAACTAATATGTATGTTTTAGCCCTTTGGTTGTGTTTGAGTAACAGGTGTTGTAATTAAACTGGTGCATACAGATTCACAATGCAAGGAATTGTGGGTAAGGAAGAGGTGTTTCCCTCTTTCCCCATAAATGTCTGTCCAGTGTTTTAAAAGTTTGTCATGAGTAAGGACCCTGATGTGATATGGTCCGAAACACGTAGACGAATATGAATACCTCTATGTCAAGTTTTTATACTGGAGTTATGAAATAAAGATTGAAGATTTTTTATCCGCAAGAAGGAGCTGGACTTTGTTTTTCAATTCACAAAAGTAATAGTCACTAAATCACCAGCCCCCCCCCACCCCATCAATCAGACCTCAAATTAGACCCCAATATCATGACCCTTTTAATACTTCTTGTCAATCAAAACTCATCGGAAAAGCATTGGAGGTGAGGGCCTGAAGCCTAGGGAACCCCATAAATCATTGCAGTGATGGCCTACAGGTGAGCAGACGGTATAAAGCATTGGCGGTGAGGGCCTGAAGCCAAGGGAACCCCATAAATCATTGCAGTGATGGGCTACCGGTGAGCAGACGGTATAATGCATTGGAGGTGAGGGCCTGAAACTTGGAGAAACCCATAAAACATTGCAGTGATGGGCTACAGGTGATCAGACGGTATAAAGCACTAGAGGTGAGGGCCTGAAGCCTAGAGAACCCCAAAAATCATTGCACTGGTGGGCTACAGGTGAGCAGACGGTATAAAGCATTGGAAGTGAGGGCCTGAATTTTAGCGAACCCCATAAAACTCCGCAGTGATATGATACAGGTGAGCAGACGGTATAAAGGTTTGGGTCGAGGGTCTAAAGCCTAGCGAACCCTATAAAACATTGCAGTGATGGGCTACAGGTGAGCAGACAGTATAATGCATTGGAGGTGAGGGCCTGAACCCTAGAGAACCTCATAAAACATTGTAGTGATGGGCTACAGGTGAGCAGACGGTATACAGCATTGGAGGTGAGGGTCGGAAGCCTAGTGAAACCCATAAAACATTGCAGTGATGGCCTACAGTGAGCAGACGATATAAAAGCATTGGAGGTGAGGGCCTGAAGCCTAGAATACCCCATAAAACATTGTAGTGGTGGGCTACAGGTGAGCAGACGGTATAAATCATTGGAGGTGAGGGCTTGAAGCCTAGTGAACACTATAATATTGCAGTGATGGGCTACAGGTGAGCAGACCTTATAAAGCATTGGAGGTGAGGGCCTGAAGCATAGCAAACCCCAAAAATCATTGCAGTGATGGCGTACAGGTGATCAGATGGTATAAAGCCTGAAGCCTAGTGAACCTTATAAAACATTGCAGTAATGGCTTACAGTGAGCAGACAGTATAAAGCATTGGAGGTGAGGGCCTGAAGCCTAGCAAACCCCATAAATCATTACAGTGATGGTTTACAGGTGATCAGATGGTATAAAGCATTGGAGGTGAGGGCCTGAAGCCTAGAGAACCCCATAAATCATTGCAGTGATGGCCTACTGGTGATCAGATGGTATAAAGCATTGGAGGTGAGGGCCTGAAGCCTAGAGAACCCTATACAACATTGCAGTAATGGCCTACAGTGAGCAGACGGTATAAAGCATTGGAGGTGAGGGCCTAAAGCCTAGCGAACCCCATATATTTTTGCAGTGATGGCTTACAGGTGAGCAGACGGTATAAAGCATTGGAGGTGAGGGCCTGAAGCCTAGTGAACCCCATAAATCATTGCAGTAATGGCCTACAGGTGAGCAGACGATATAAAGCATTGGAGGTGAGGGCCTGAAGCCTAGCGAAAACATAAATAATTGCAGTGATGGCCTACAGGTGAGCAGATGGTATAAAGCATTGGAGGTGAGGGCCTGAAGCCTTGAGAACCCCATAAATCATTGCAGTGATGGCCTACAGATGAGCAGACAGTATAAAGCATTGGAGGTGAGGCCGTGAAGCATAGCAAACCCCAAAAATCATTGCAGTGATGGCCTACAGGTGAGCAGACGGTATACAGCATTGGAGGTGAGGGTCGGAAGCCTAGAGAACCCCATAAAACATTGCAGTGATGGGCTACAGGTGAGTAAGCGGTATAAAGCATTGGAGGTGAGGGCCTGAAGCCTAGCGAACCCCATAAATCATTGCACTAATGGCCTACAGTGAGCAGACAGTATAAAGCATTGGAGGTGAGGGCCTGAAGCCTAGAAAACCCCATAAAACATTGCAGTGATGGGCTACAGGTGAGCAGACAGTATAAAGCATTGGAGGTGAGGGCCTGAAGCATAGAGAACCCCAAAAAATATTGGATTAATGGCCTACAGGTGAGCAGACGGTATAAAGCATTGGAGGTGAGAGCCTGAAGCCTAGCGAACCCCATAAATTATTGCAGTGATGGCCTACAGGTGATCAGAAGGTATAAAGCATTGGAGTTAAGGGCCTGAAGCCTAGCGAACCCCATAAATCATTGCAGTGATGGCCTACAGGTGATCAGACAGTATAAAGCATTGGAGGTGAGGGCCTGAAGCCTAGAGAACCCCATAAATCATTGCAGTGATGGCCTACAGATGAGCAGACAGTATAAAGCATTGGAGGTGAGGCCGTGAATCATAGCAAACCCCAAAAATCATTGTAGTGATGGCCTACAGGTGAGCAGACGGTATACAGCATTGGAGGTGAGGGTCGGAAGCCTAGAGAACCCCATAAAACATTGCAGTGATGGGCTACAGGTGAGTAGACAGTATAAAGCATTGGAGGTGAGGGCCTGAAGCCTAGCGAACCCATAAATCATTGCAGTAATGGCCTACAGTGAGCAGACGGTATAAATCATTGGAGGTGAGGGCCTGAAGCCTAGAGTACCCCATAAATCATTGCAGTAATGGCCTACAGGTGAGCAGACGATATAAAGCATTGGAGGTGAGGGCCTGAAGCCTAGCGAACCCATAAATCATTGCAGTGATGGCCTACAGGTGAGCAGACGGTATAAAGCATTGGAGGTGAGGGCCTGAAGCCTAGCGAACCCCATAAATCATTGTAGTGGTGGGCTACAGGTGAGCAGACGGTATAAAGCATTGGAGGTGAGGGCCTGAAGCCTAGCGAACCCCATAAATCATTGCAGTGATGGGCCACAGGTGAGCAAACGGTATAAAGCAGGCATGTCCAAACTGCGGCCCTCCAGCTGTTGAAAAACTACAACTCCCAGCATGCCTGCCTACAGGTTTTCAGCTCCCTTTTATTTCCTCTTACTACATATTTTCCACATTGTAGCATCAAGAGACTCCCAGATCAATGACTGCAGCGCCAGTCAGTTAGTTTTAAATTAGAGGGGCAAAGGTTTAAAAGTAATATCAGGAAGAATTACTTTACTGAGAGAGTAGTGGACGCATGGAATAGCCTTCCTGCAGAAGTGGTAGCTGCAAATACAGTGAAGGAGTTTAAGCATGCATGGAATAGGCATAAGGCCATCCTTCATATAAGATAGGGCCTGGGGCTATTCATAGTATTCAGCATATTGGGCAGACTAGATGGGCCAAATGGTTCTTATCTGCCGACACATTCTATGTTTCTATGTACCAATTCTCAGTAAGTCAGTGGGCGGAGCACCCAAATAAGCTTCTCCCACAGACAAACTTAAGGTTATAGTACATTTAGGAGTTGTGTGTTAAAAACAATAAAAAAAAAATCTGACTCAAAAACTACTCCCATTTATTAAGGGAACCTGTCATCAACTTTATGCTGCCCATACTAATGACAGGTAAGTTGCTTTTAGCGGTCTGTCATTTAAAAGTTAAAATTAAGTGGTTGACGAGAACCAACATCACAATCATTGCAGACTGGGCCTGGAGAAGAGTCCTGGTTATTCATGAATTCATGCTCTCCTGTCCACCTGCTGATGATTTACAGGCTTCTAACTAGTTTTCTCCCTTTCTCTCTAGGAAAGAACTGCCAATCATCAGCAGATGGGTGAGAGAGCAGGAGATGAGGAATAACCATGACTCTTCTCAGGTAGATTTGACTCTTTTCAAGTCCTGGGCTGCAATGATTATGATGCTGGTTCTCAGCAACCACTTACGTTTAGCTCATGAGTGACACACCGCTGAAATCAGCATTTCTGTCACTAATTTATGCTGCCCTCAGTGAGATCAGCATAAGGTTGATGACAGGTTCCCTTTAAGGACACAGCAGAGGCATTCCTAGTACATCTACATACGCAAACCCGTTCTTCGGCTGGTGGGTGAAAAATTAAGCATTGATTATAGGATTAATTCACACATCCGTACGTTAGAGTCCACATCTGTTCCGAAATTTTGCGAAACAAAATGCTAACCCATTCATTTTAAAAGGAACACAAAAGATGTGGATAGCACACCATGTACAGTCAATGTAATTTTTAAGTATTGCTTCATATGGTCCGTGAGTGGGCCATATGTCCTGGAGCAGCATAGATTGTGTACATGGGAGTGATACTGTAGTTTAGATGCTCATTTGCACATATTCTATGCTGATTTGGGACATATTTTGTAAATGATTCTGATAAAGCATTTGATGGAGTTTTCTGGACCTTTCTACTCTGCATATTTCAGCAGGGTTATGTTCATTATTTCACTTTTCTCGGCTGAGGCAGAACTTGGAGAAGTCGTCGTAGACCTGGAATTCCTAAAGGATTTTTATCAGGGATTTACAAATGGGAAAAATGATAACTAGAATATAAAAAAAAAATCCAGCATTACCAGTTATCAAACATGCACCCTAAGGCTGTTCTATTACATGCTTAATGATACATCTGCATAATTGCACATTTGGATCTGTTAAGATCTCTTCCACAGATAAGTAATAAATATGTAGAAAAAATATAAAACTGGTTTGGTAATCCTCTCCAAATATAGTCTATGCGTTTCTTGGAGTAAGGAATACCAGGAGGACCCATTCAACAGGATTCAGAAAGATTTGTAAAAAAAAAAGTCATAATGCGATTTATTTGCAGTCTTCGTAGTTAATTGCGTACAAGAATAATTTGGGAAAATTCTTAGTCCATTGTCCATGCGCAAATATGAATGTCCTTAAGCATCATTTCTGAAGGGTAGGAACCTCCTTCTCAGGCTTATTGTGTGTCTTCCATCTTCTTCAGAAGCAGCCCCCAACAGAAGAGTGAGAGTAAGAAGACGACCCCCTTGTCTGTCTGTCAGCCATTTATACCGTAGATCTAGGCGTGTCCTACACATAAATGTACTTCTTCATTGTCATACAGTATATGGAAACTTCAAATATAGCTCTTGACGTCCCCATACAGACCTTCCATCTTCCATATGTATTACTATAGATGGTGTTAGTGTACAGTGTAATAAATTCTTCACATTAAATACCAATTATTATATCACATATTATTATATAAATCATTGCAGTAATGGCCTACAGTGAGCAGACGGTATAAAGCATTGGAGGTGAGGGCCTGAAGCCTAGAGAACCCCATAAATCATTGCAGTGATGGCCTACAGGTGATCAGACGGTATAAAGCATTGGAGGTGAGGGCCTGAAGCCTAGAGAACCCCATAAATCATTGCAGTGATGGCCTACAGGTGATCAGACGGTATAAAGCATTGGAGGTGAGGGCCTGAAGCCTAGAGAACCCCATAAATCATTGCAGTGATGGCCTACAGATGAGCAGACAGTATAAAGCATTGGAGGTGAGGCCGTGAATCATAGTAAACCCCAAAAATCATTGCTGTGATGGCCTACAGGTGAGCAGACGGTATACAGCATTGGAGGTGAGGGTCGGAAGCATAGAGAACCCCATAAAACATTGCAGTGATGGGCTACAGGTGAGTAGATGGTATAAAGCATTGGAGGTGAGGGCCTGAAGCCTAGCGAACCCATAAATCATTGCAGTAATGGCCTACAGTGAGCAGACGGTATAAATCATTGGAGGTGAGGGCCTGAAGCCTAGAGTACCCCATAAATCATTGCAGTAATGGCCTACAGGTGAGCAGACGATATAAAGCATTGGAGGTGAGGGCCTGAAGCCTAGCGAACCCATAAATCATTGCAGTGATGGCCTACAGGTGAGCAGACCATATAAAGCATTGGAGGTGAGGGCCTGAAGCCTAGCGAACCCCATAAATCATTGCAGTGATGGCCTTCAGGTGATCAGAAGGTATAAAGCATTGGAGGTGAGGGCCTGAAGCCTAGAGAACCCCATAAAACATTGCAGTGATGGGCCACAGGTGAGCAGACGGTATAATGCATTGGAGGTGAGGGCCTGAAGCCTAGAGAACAAGAATAATTTGGGAAAATTCTTAGTCCATTGTCCATGCGTAAATATGAATGTCCTTAAGCATCATTTCTGAAGGGTAGGAACCTCCTTCTCAGGCTTCTTGTGTGTCTTCCATCTTCTTCAGAAGCAGCCCCCAACAGAAGAGTGAGAGTAAGAAGACGACCCCCTTGTCTGTCTGTCAGCCATTTATACCGTAGATCTAGGCGTGTCCTACACATAAATGTACTTCTTCATTGTCATACAGTATATGGAAACTTCAAATATAGCTCTTGACGTCCCCATACAGACCTTCCATCTTCCATGTGTATTACTATAGATGGTGTTAGTGTGTAGTGTAATAAATTCTTCACATTAAATACCAATTATTATATCACATATTATTTAATATTGTGCTGTTTAAACTTTTCCATGCATTATCTGCCAAAACATTTAACATGCTCCTCATTTGTAAAGCCCCACAATCCCATCTAAATATGGGACAGCAGCTAGCGGCAGGACAGTGTTAATGCATGGACCCCCAGAGCAATGAAATCAAAACCCCTCAAATAGCAAGTCAAGAGGTAGGAATCGGATTGTTGTTCTGTACCATATCGTCTCAGTTCCATGTTTAAGTGCAAAAACATGAGTGAAATTCAAACGGATTTCCCTAAAGAGAAGTGCGATATATGTTCCCCCCACCTAATAAAATGTGTTGACTTTTTGCCCTTTGTGTTGAGCAGTCTCCATCAAATCCATTATAATGTAGGACAACTTTTTAACATATTATAGGGAGGAAGGGGCTGCTTCCAAACTTGGAATCTGTCTTTTCTCGCTTTTGCAGAGGTTTAAGATCCTTTCTAGGGATATTATGTTATCTATAAATCCCAGGATCGCAGAGTTAAAGGCGCTGTAGGATTTAAAGTGCAATTTATATTTTCATCAAAAAATAAATATTTTTAGCATATGTTACTGCATCCTTGCATATCCTAGCGATATGCCGCCATTGTCTGAGATAGGAATACCCCTTAACAATACAAGCTGCAGTATGTGGGGAGTAATATGTGTGGAGTACTAGGAGACAGCCGAGGAGACGTAGTAGGGAGCATTTGTGGAAAATTTCCAATCCTGGGAACAGGAATTTATCAGCTGCTTCCTAGCATTTCAATACACAACATAATGGTAATGTGAATAGACTCTTAGCAACTGGGATAGAAAAAAATGACCGGGGAAGCTTGGGATCACAAGGTGCACAATGGGAAGTCTTCTGGATAATCAATCTTCAAACCCATCACCCGAAAAGTTTAGATTTAAGCATATATACAATGTACATGTATTAACTTATTGCTGCAATTTGTTTTAATGTTTTTTCTTAAGAAGGTAGATTGTATTATTCCAGAATAGACTGGTATCACGCAGGGTTAATGTGTATGTCTCATTGGAGTGGTTGTTGCTTTTCTATGCAAGGACCTGACGTAACAAACTCTTGTTATTTAACCCCTTAAGGACCCTGCCATTTTTCACCTTAAGGACCCGGACATTTTTAGCAAATCTGACCAGTGTCACTTTATGAGGCAATAACTTTAAAACGCTTTTACTTATCCAGGCCATTCTGAGATTGTTTTCTCGTCACATATTGTACTTCAAGAAAAAAAAATAAAAAATTAAAAAATTAGCAAATTTCCAAATTTCAATTTCTCTACTTTTATAATATATACTAATATCTCCAAAATGAGTTATTACTTTACATTCCCCGTATGTCTACTTCATGTTTGGATCATTTTGAAAATGACATTTTATTTTTTTAGGCTTAGAAGTTTAGAAGCAAATCTTGTTAAATTTTCCAAAACCCACTTTTTAAGGACCAGTTCATTTATGAAGTCACTTTCTGGGGTTTACGCATGAGAAACCACCCATAAATCGCCCCATTTTAGAAACTACACCCTCAATCTATTCAAAACTGATTTTACAAACTTCGGTGCCTCACGAGAATTAAATGAAAATGGGAATATTTCAAAATTTCACTTTTTTTTTAGATTTTTAATCTTTTTTTTCTGCAACACATCAAGGGTTAACAGCCAAACAAAACTCAAAATCTATTACCCTGAATCTGGAGTTTACAGAAACACTCCATATGTGCTCAAAAACTCATGTATGGGCGCACAGCAGGCTTCAGAGTGGAAGGAGCCCCATATGGCTTTTGGAGAGCGGATTTAGCTGGAATAGTAATTGGGAGCTATGTCACATAATGAAGACACCCTGAGGTGGCCCTACAGTGGAAATCCCCAAAAAAGTGACCCCATTCCGGAAACTACATCCCTCAATGTGTGTAGTGAGCAGTTTGACCCATCAGGCGTTTCACAGAATTAGGAAACGCTTGGCTGTGAAAATAAAAAGTTTTTTTACTGCAAAAGTTGATTTACACTCATATTTTTCACTTTCACAAGCGGTAACAGGACAAAATGCACCCCACATGTGCTCAAAAATGATGTATGGGCGCATGGCAGACATGGATTTTAGGTGCCATGTCGTGTTAAATAAATTCCTGAGGTCCTCAGAAATGAAAAACCCCAAGAAGTGACCCCATTTCAGAAAGAGCACCCCCGTACGAACATTTTAAGTGGTGGAAAGTGTATTTTTAGCAAACAGATGTCTCACAGAAGGCAGAAATACTTGAGAGAAGCATATTTGTAAAAATAAAAAATTACTAGCTCAATTTTTCACTTTCACAGGGGGTTAAAGGAGAAAATGCACCAGTGTATGTTCCCCATTTTGCGAACACCCCATATGTGCTCGTAGCCTGCTGTATTAGTGCACAGCAGGCCTCTAGAGGCAAAGTGCAAAATATGGCTTTTGCAGGCCTGAATTGGCAGACATGGATTTTAGGTGCCATGTCGTCTTAAATAAATTCCTGAGGTCCCCAGAAATGAAAAACCCCAAGAAGTGACCCCATTTTGGAAAGAGCACCCCCGTACGAACATTTCCACCCCCGTACTTTTTAGCAAACTCTCTGTCTAATTGGCACACTTTTTTTAGACAGAGTCCTTTTTTAAACCTACAAAAAGAAGAAAAGGAAAAAGTGAGGAAAAATTGAATTTTTTTTTTCAAAAAAGTTAATTTGCACACCCATTTTTCACTTTACCAAGGGTACCAGGACCAAATGCACCCCACATTTTGTTCCCCATTTCCCGTCGAATACAGCAACACACCATGTGTACTCAAAAAGGATGTATGGGCACACAGCAGGCTTCAGAATGGAAGGAGCACCACATTGCTTTTAGAGAGCGGATTTAGCTGGAATATAATTGGGAGCTATGTCGCATATGAAGACACCCTGAGGTGGCCCTACAGTGGAAACCCCCAAAAAGTGACCCCATTCCAGAAACAATAAATATACAGACTCCTGTACTCCACTTTGCTATTCAAATCGATGCTTTATTCAAAGAGCGGTTGCCAGTCAGAAAAACGTTTTTCGGCATATAGCCTTCTTCAGTATAACTGGTTGAGCCGCATAGAAGAGGAAGCGTAAAGATGAAGATAAAGTACCCACAGTGGGTAGCAGAATGCGATCGGGCTCTATGGCCCTGTCTGGCATGCAAAGGGATCAGGCTTTGGCCTAAGGAAAACAGCGCCATGGGTCAAGCGGTTAAAGGAGAAAATGCACCCCAGTATGTGTTCCCTATTTTATCCCCATTCAGGAAACACCCCATATGTGCTTGTAACCTGCTGTATGGGCTGCACAGCAGGCCTAGAGCTAAATGTGAATTTGGCTGGCCTGAATTGGCAGACATGGATTTTAGGTGTCCTGTCGCATTTAAAAGATTCCTGGGGTCCCAAGAAATTAAAAACCCCAAGAAGTGACCCCATTTTGGAAAGAGCACCCCGTACTAACATTTTAAGGGGTGGAGAAGGCACTTTTGACCTAACAGTTGTCTCACAGAAAAGAATATGTAGTGGTTGTTGGAAAGTAGATATGCAAGCGAGGTGGACTAAATCAGATAAAAAGTGGAAATATTAAGGGAGAGCATAAATTAAATTAATACTCCATGGTTGAGTGGTAGATTCTGAAACACTCCTGCATGCACAGGCCAGGTTTTTCAGGGCAGGTTTCGCATTGGTAAGTGGTCTCTTTCCTTATGCCTCTTTTGTGACATACCCTGCATCTTTTTTGGGCCCTTGCTGTCTCGGGGACTTGACCTGGAAAATGTTGCCCTGGTACAACACAGGCACCATGACTTCCAGAAGTACTGGGACCCTCCCCTGCCTGGGTTTGATAAATTGGGGGCTTGATAACCACCTCTTGGAACTGAAGGAAAGTTCCTGTGTAGCCTGTAGACTGAAATTGGATGTACTCATTGCACATTGCCATCTGTACAATGTGTACGGCCAGCTTTTTGTACCACACTTTTGTTTTTCGTGTAGCACTGTAGGGCTTCAGAAGTTGATCTGCAAGATCCCCCCCTCCCATGTGCCTGTTGTAATCAAGGATGCAGTCTGGTTTGGGGACAGTGGTAGTGTTACCACGTACAGCGCCAGGGGAGCTGGCGTTAGTGTGAATGGTGGTCAGTACAAGGACGTCCCTCTTGTCCTTGTCCTTAACCACCAGCATGTTCTCATGGAGGAGAGCCCTACTTTCACCCACTCAGTGGTTGCCCTACCAGGGATCTAGGGAGGCCTCTCTGATTTTTGCGCACTGTGCCACAAGCCACAGTACCTCTGGCAGTTAGGACGTGAATAGGGGTATGCTGGTATAAGAGTTATCCACATAGAGGTGGTAAACCTTATCCAGCAGTGGGTGCAGTAAGTCCCACACGATCTTCCCACTAACTCCTAGGATGGGGGGGGGGGGGCATTCTGTGAATTGTCATTGTAGTGTAGGAATTTTCGGATTGATTCAAATCGCTTTCGGGTCATGGTCTGACTGTAAATTGGAGTCTGGTAGAAAATGTCCGAACTCCAATATTGCCTAATGTTTAGTTTTTTATTGCACCCATATGCAGCACGAGTCCCCAAAACTTTATCATCTCTGCTGCACTTACTGGGGTCCAGCCTAGGGGTCTAGCGTATGGCGATGTAGGGTTCTGAGCAATGAATTGTTGGGCGTAATAATAGGTTTGGGCCACCATTACATTTAAAAAATCTTTAGAGAAGATTTTGAAAAAATCTAGTTCAGTGAAGCCCGCACAGTGAAGTCTATATGAATTCCTGCGCTGCCCACAAACTCAGGAATTTGGGGCTGATAATCGTCAGGGGGTGAGGTCCAAGTGGGGTCACTCTGGGGGGGCTTCCTCCTCTGCTACCCTGGTGGCGCCTTCTAGAGGGTCCCTCATTAGCAGATAATGATGATGAGGGGGGAGAAGAATAGAGGAAAGAGTCATCCTCTTCTCCCTGACTGGCAGACTCAGTATCGGAGGCAATCGTGGCGTATGCCACTTCAGCTGAGTATACTCGTTGGGACGGACTGGCCATTTTTATTTTATTGGGTCGTGATTTGTGAAACGTGTAAACCTTTATTTAGTGTGAGGTGTGTGTATGTAGTGTTTTCACACGTGAAGGGGCTTGTAGAAAACTTAAAATTTAATTTACAAGTAAAGTTGTAATGAAAAAAGGCATTTTCTCACAATAAGTGTCTTTGCTGCAACAAAAAAGTATTTTCTGAACTGAAAGAGTTTTCTGCACAATTGTCTTTTCTGCAGAAAAAGTGTTTACTGCAGAAAAAATAAAATCTTTTCTGCACAATAATGAACCCTACTGATTGGTGCTCAGTGGTTGCAAAATGCACGTACGCTGATGGTGCGTTCATGCAAAAATCTAAACTGACACTAACTGAAATTGATATATATATATAACTAACTACCACTAACCAGTTATTTTTTCACACACAAAAAAAAATGCGAAGAAAAAAACATCAAAAATGTGCAGATGCTACTGAGCACACACCTGATCGGTGCTCTGTAGCTAGCACACAGATCGCGTGTGCGTTCAAAAACTGTAGTGTAAAACTTTACTACAGTGAACACTGGCTAAAAATTTTAGAAATATAGAACTCTATATATATTTATATAATGCCCCAACTACCAGATCTTTTTTAACAAAAAAAAAAAAAGAAAAATTGGCAAACAAAACAGCACAAATAATCCCAGGTGCTGATCAGGCAGGTACGCACAGAAAAGCACTTGGCGGTCACAGCTCGCACACAGCTTTTTAAAGACCAAAAAAGTGCACAGACCAAATGGTGTCAATAAAAAAAGGATGGGGGGACGGAGGGGGTGGGAATGGACAGGGACGAAGGGATCTGGGAAAGCTGCAAATAAAAAATAAAAATTTGTGCAGCTATTCCAGATGTTGTTTTCTAGCAGGAAAGGGCTTAAATTCACAGTGGTGGTGCACCACAAGTCCCAGCAAGCCACAGCAGCACAGAAAAAAACAGAACCTCTCTGCATGCAGTCACGAGCAAGAATGGCTGCACGCAGGGAAGTTCAGCCTCTTCCTGTGCAGCTATAGCGCTGCCATTGGCTGGAGCGTTGTTCCAGCCAAACGCAGCCCTGGCAGGGGACCCCAAACACCGGTGTCCACTGCCTCACCTCAGAGGAGACTGGTGCTGACCAGTTCATGTCATAACGGGAGGGAAAAAATAGCCAAAATGGCTGATTCGCTGTTTATTAGTCACTTCACTTCCCAAAAAAATTGGGATAAAAAGTTATAAAAATGCATACACTCCAAATTAGTAGCAATAAGTATTGACAGTAAAAAAAAAAAAAAAAAAAAAGCCCTCACACAACTCCACGTATGTAAATATAAAAAGCTTATGGGGTCAGTACATGACTAAGCAAAGAATTTTTTTTTTATTTTCAAGAATAAAAATACTACTAAAATGTGGAAATGCTGCAATCAAAGTGATCTGGAGAATTAATGGAACAAGTCAGTTTTACCACATAGTAAACTGTGTAAATACCGACCCCATAAAACTGGTGAATTGCAATTTTTTCCCAATTCCACCCCATTTGGATTTTTTTTCCCCAGATTCCCTCTACATTGTATAAAATATTAATTGGTGCCATTAGAAAGCACAACTTGTCCGGCAGAAAATAAGCCAACGGCGGTTAATGAAAAAATAAGTCAGGTTCTAGGAAGGCTGGGAGTGAAAAACACAGCGAAAAACGGCCGAAAAAGGTCAAGACGCCAGGTAAGGCTACTTTCACACTCGCGTTTTGGCTTTCGGTTTGAGAGATCTGTTCAGGGCTCTCACAAGCGGTCCAAAACGGATCAGTTTGCATTCTGAATGGAAAAGGATCCGCTCAGAATGCATCAGTTCAGTCTCCATTCCGCTTTGGAGGCTGCTTGCAGCGGTTTGGTGTCCGTCTGATGAAACTGAGTCAATGGGGACGGATCCGTTTTCACAGAAAAAATCTGCCACAATAGAAAACGGACCCGTCCTCCATTGACTGTCAGTGGTGTTCAAGACGGATCCATCTTGGCTATGTTACAGATAATACAACCGGATCCATTCTGAACAGATGCAGATGCTCGTATTATCTGAACAGATCCGTCCATGACGGATCCGCACAAAACGCAGGTGTGAAAGCAGCCTAATACGCTGGGTGCGTCCAGTGACGACCACGAGGCAGATCTGATGTCATCTATAACTTTCTATCAGTGCTGTACATTTGCTGTCTTCAGTGAAGCGATGAGGTAGGAGCAGATAATAATAGAAATCTGTGCAAACGCCTGCGTACAAATGGCGACATTTGTGCGGCCCAGTTTGCGCACAGCCAGCCTGTATTCTTTATTATTCTGCACACCCTCCTCATCCTCATCACTTATACTGACTGATGACCCTGTCTTTATTTGCTTGGACTTTATAGGCAGTCCTCTATCCTGCAGCCATTTTCTATTTCTAGACCCTAAACCACCATTACATGATGTTACATCACTAGCTGGACAACTATGTTTATCCTCACACGCAGCTCTGGCAGCCATATTACTGAGAAAGATTTCCTGATGTAAAATTCACCTCAGGAACTAATTACAGCCCTAACCCTTATTTACCCCCAACTATCACCCTCACAAAGCCCTGTGCTGTGTCACCATCACCCTTCTGCTGTGTAATGGCGCCCACAGACGCCATAATCACGTCTATCACACAGCTATATCTCTAACACAGCTTTCCCTGCTGAACACAGCTCACAAAATGACTGCCAGCTACAGAGACTGTCAGTTTATGGTAGATGCTAGAGTGGAGTTGTTAGAACGAGGTCTGTGACGTCACTGGTCACATGCTCCTTCATGGTTACATGGTCAAGTGTGGGAAGTGCTTATAAACCCAGACTGCAGGAGCTTGTAAAGTAGGAGGAGCTGTGTGTGCCTGGATGTGCTGCAGACCTAGAGTCCATAGGAGAGCATACATGAGGAGGCAGGTGGTGTATTCTGGGGACATGGGGAGGGGGTCAATCGGGAGGGGTCAATCGGGAGGGGGCATGTGGTGTATTCTGGGGACTTGGGGGGTCAATCTGTGAGGGGGCATGTGGTGTATTCTGGAGACATGGGGAGGGTCAATCTGTGAGGGGGGCATGTGGTGTATTCTGGAGACATGGGGAGGGGTCAATCTGTGAGGGGGCATGTGGTGTATTCTGAGGACATGGGGAGGGGTCAATCTGTGAGGGGGTCATGTGGTGTATTCTGAGGACATGGGGAGGGTCAATCTGTGAGGGGGTCATGTGGTGTATTCTGGAGACATGGGGAGGGGTCAATCTGTGAGGGGGCATGTGGTGTATTCTGGGGACATGAGGGGGGCATGTGGTGTATTCTGGGGACATGAGGGTGTAGGTCTGGGAGGGGGTTATGGAGGGGGGGGGGCATGTGGTGTATTCTGTTACCATGAGGGTGCAGATCTGTGAGGGGGGGGGGCATGTGGTGTATTCTGGGGACATGAGGGTGCAGATCTATGGGGGGGGGGGGGCATGTGGTGTATTCTGTTACCATGAGGGTGCAGATCTGTGAGGGGGGGGGGCATGTGGTGTATTCTGGGGACATGAGGGTGCAGATGTATGGGGGGGCATGTGGTGTATTTTTGCAAAACTTGTAATTTTTTCATATGCAAATCTGTAGTTAATGTATAAAACTAAATGGTTCTGAAATGTTGGTAACAAACACTTTATTAATAACGGTTTCTCACTTTTTTCTCTTTGGTGTTGGGGCTGAAAATCGACGACCACATTTTATTCCTGGTCTCTCAGAACATGTCAACAATTCCCATGAAGGTGCGGTCGTGTTCTCAGATATACCGTCTCCTGCATGACGGACGCCCTGCAGTTATATCTATGCACACATGACAAATGGTATTTATTAAAAAGTTTTTAAATAAAGGATGTATTTAATAAATCAAGTATGTGACTTTTTAATTTTTTTGTGTATATACACTAAGGGATCGCTTGACTTTGGGGGGGGTCATTCTCACATCTCTGGACCCTAAACGTGGTGTCTGGCAAACACTGCTTTATTGCGGCATATCCATGTGATCATAACTGTACAAAATAAACTCCTGCCCGTCCTGGCACTACCTATACAACATCTGCCCCTACCTTACAGTGTGTGAGCACATATGGCTTTCTCACCCTCACAGTCCTGTAAACTACAGGCCAGGTACCTGTTCAGTACCTTTGGGAAGGGGGGGGTTGTGGTAGTAGTCCTCCCAACTCTGACCCTAGGGACCCTTCCACTGCAGGTGTCACGGCGTCTCCGCCCCCCAAACCCACGGGCCTGACTTAGGTGAGGGAACCTGTAATGGATTAGGGGCGTGGACTGAGTCTCCCACTACCAACCTGACTCCCAGTCCAAAGAAATCCAGCCCTGACAACTTTAACCAATCTCCAGCAGCTATGCCTTACTGAAGCAGCACTTTTCTAGATTTCAGCTTCCTCACCCAGTGAAACTGAACCAGTTGGTGAGATACACATCACCAAATATATATATATCAGATTGCAATAGGGCCCATACAGAAACGCCTACATATTCTTCTGTCCACTACATGGTAACCAGAGCTCTGAAAATTGGCAGGAATGGAGGGTGAGGTGGTAGAGGAGGCCAACTGCACACCCGCCTCACACTACATTCGTATAACATTTTATGTGAAATAAAAGAAAATGGTGGGGGATGAGGCTCTTTTCTATGGAAAGGTTTTTAATCAGTTTTTGATATCTGCAGCATGAAGACAAGCTTCGGATATCAAACACTCAGTGGCATCAGATTGCATAGAAAAAATATACAAGAAAATAATAAAGGTAAATTCTTAATAGTAAAACTATTTACTTAATTGAGAATGGACGGTATTTAATAACCTCAAGAACAGGAGAACCTCTTCCTAACAACTCCTCCTTTCTAGCCTGCTTCATAGTTATTGGGCAGGCTAGATTTATTACCGGGGGGGGAGAATTACGAGACCTCCTGCTAACAACTCCATTCTAGCATGCTCCACGCTGAACAGGCTAGAATACTGAGACTAGAAGGGAGTTGTTAGGAGGTCCCGTAATCCCCGGAGTCAGACATCTAGTCTGCTCACTAACTATGAAGCAGGCTAGAATGGAGTTGTTAGAAGGCGGTTCTCCTGTTCTTGATATTAAAGTCTTTACATTCTCAAGTAAACTTTTTTTTTAGAACAATGATTCCACGAGGAGGAACTCCTTCTAAAAACTCTACAACTTATACTACTGGCTTCTGACCTCTACAGCTTATATTACTGATAATAGAGGAGGACCTCCTAACACAGCCATCCTCCAACTGCGGCCCTCCAGCTGTTGCAAAACTACAACTCCCAGCATGCCCGAACAGCCTACAGCAGGGCATTATGGGAGGTGTAGTTTTACAACAGCTGGAGGGCCGCAGTTGGAGGATGCCTGTTCTAACGCCTCTATAGCTTATATTACTGATAATAGAGAAGGAGGACCTCCTAACACCTCTCCAGCTTCTATTACTGATAATAGAGGAGGACCTCCTCCTAACACCTCTGCAGCTTATATTACTGATAGTAGAGGAGGACCTCCTTCTAACAACTCCATTCTAGCTGATTCTATAGTGAACAGGCTAGATTACGGACTTCAGGAGGAGGACCTCCTTTTAAAAACTTTACAGCTTATACTACTGACTCTAACACCTCTGGAGCTTATATTAATGATAGTAGAGGAGGACCTCCTTCTAGTAACTCCATTCTAGCTGATTCTATAGTGAACAGGATAGATTACTGACTCCAGGAGGAGGACCTCCTTCTAACAACTCTACAGCTTATATTACTGATGATAAAGGAGGACCTCCTTCTAACACATCTGCAGCGTATATTACTGATAATAGAGGAGGACCTCCTTCTAACACCTCTGCAGCTTATAGCAATGATAATAGAGGAGGACCTCCTTCTAACACCTCTACAGCTTCTATTACTGATAATAGAGGAGGACCTCCTTCTAACACATCTGTAGCGTATATTACTGATAGTAGAGGAGGACCTCCTTCTAACACCTCTACAGCTTATCTCACTGACTATACAGTGGAGGACCTCCTTCTAACAACTCCATTCTAGCTGATTCTATAGTGAACAGGCTAGGTTACTGACTCCAGGAGGAGGACCTCCTTCTAACAATTCTACAGCTTATATTACTAATAATAGAGAAGGAACTCCTGCTAACAACTCCATTCTAATATATTATTGACTACAGAGTGTGGACCTCCTCCTAACAACTGCATGTTAGGGCCCATGCACACAGACATGTGCCTTCCGAGACATAGCGTTCATGAGCAGGCCATATGTCCCAGAGGGGCATCAATCATGTCCCATGATAATACAAGTCTGGGACGGTAGTCCCGCGAGTGGCCCGACGTGCACTGCATTATAGTAAACTATGAAGCTATGCGCTCTGGGACATATGCCCTGCTCACGGACTGTATATCTCAGATGGCATATGTAACGGATCTACGGGCACCCCGACTGGGTACCTCCGTTGAAAGATGCTCCTAACGCTTCTTGAGGATTCCAAGCGCTCTAGCCGACACCACAACCGCCAAATCGGAGAAGCCTATGAATGTGGTAAACAGCCGAATAGGAAAAACTATACGAAGAGGTTTACACTCCTAGCAGTCAAACTGGAACAGCATTCACTAAATCCCCCCCAATAACGAGACGACACTTTGTTTTGAGGGTCAAGCAGGAACTCTCTATTGGATGGCAAAGCTTGGCCTTTTATGCAAGTCTTCTAGCCAGGGCTACTCCCCCGGGGACCTGATTGAGGACAGGCACACAAAATACAGCAACCAATCAACATACAACCAGATATATCCCACCCCCACATGCATGGTCCATTGTGGATGATGATTAGGTCACATGCATGGTCCATTGTGGATGTTGATTAGGTCACAGGTAATGTACATTGTGGATGTTGATTAGGTCACAGGTAATGTACATTGTGGATGTTGATTAGGTCACAGGTAATGTCCATTGTGGATGTTGATTAGGTCACAGGTAATGTCCATTGTGGATGTTGATTAGGTCACAGGTAATGTCCATTGTGGATGTTGATTAGGTCACAGGCAATGTCCATTGTGAATGTCAACTGTCACTGGGGCCATAGTCACAGGGTAAGAGGCTGACAAGCAGGCCTCTCCAATGCCTAGGGATAAATGGCAGTTTGTCACAGCATATGTTTATGTGCATGGACCCTTATTAGAATAGTGGGTGAAATAAGGTCCTCCTTCTGGAGCCAGTAATATGGTAGAATAGGAATGTTAGGAGGAGGGCCTCCTCCTGGAGCCAGTAGGATATGCTTTAGAGATATTAGAAGGAGGTCCTCCTCCTGGAGTCAGTCAGTCATCTAGCCTGTTCGGCGTGTTCGCTATAGAATCAGCTAGAATGGAGTTGTTAGAAGGAGGTCCTCCTCTATTATCATTGCTAAAAGCTGCAGAGGTGTTAGAAGGAGGTCCTCCTCTATTATCAATAATATAAGCTGCAGAGTTGTTAGAAGGAGGTCCTCCTCTATTATCAGTAACATAAGCTGTAGAGGTGTTAGAAGGAGGTCCTCCTCCTGGAGTCAGTAATCTAGCCTGTTCACTATAGAATCAGCTAGAATGGAGTTGTTTGAAGGAGGTCCTCCTCCTGGAGTCAGTAATCTAGCCTGTTCACTATAGAATCAGCTAGAATGGAGTTGTTAGAAGGAGGTCCTCCTCCTGGAGTCAGTAATCTAGCCTGTTCACTATAGAATCAGCTAGAATGGAGTTATTAGGAGGTCCTCTTCTATTATCATTAATATAAGCTGGAAAGGTGTTAGAAGGAGGTACTCCTCCTCAGTAATCTAAGCTGCAGAGTTGTTAGAAGGAGGTCCTCCTCCTGGAGTCAGTAATCTAGCCTGTTCACTATAGAATCAGCTAGAATGGAGTTGTTAGAAGGAGGTCCTCCTCCTCAGTAATATAAGCTGCAGAGTTAGAAGGAGGTCCTCATCCTGGAGTCAGTAATCTAGGGCCAGATTTATCATCACACTTACATCTTACTCCACTTTTACATCTGCCCAAAGTCACTTTTAGTTAGTCAGATTTATTAATGGTCCTTTAATACTGTGATAAATGTGGATTGACGGTAGCAGTTTATCCTTCAGTAAGCAGCTTTACAAAAGTCGCACGTCTTTACAAAAAAGTCGCATGTTCTATTAAAAAGTCGCATAAGATAAGCATGGTCCCCCTGGAGTGAAATTGCGCATTTGTTTGCGACTTTTTTGCGACTTTTTAAATGGTTGGAATAGTAAATCTGTCTAGAGATTCATTTACATAAGACAACACGCCCACTTTCACAAAACTGGAGAGCTTAGTGCAGAGCTTGAAAAAGTCGCAAAAAAATGCGCAATTTTACCGATTGCGCATTTTTTTGCGACTTTTTCACTCCATTAAAGTGACTTTAGCTAATGATAAATCTGGCCCCTAGTCTTTTCTATACAGAGCAGGCTAGAATGGAGTGGGCAGAAGGAGGTCCTCCTGTATTTGCTGTGGCTTATTGAGTTCCTATTTTCTGTGAAGTCCTTAATCTAGCCGGCTGTGGCAGATAAAACTGTGAAATTAAAATACATGAAGGGTGTGCTCATGGTCGGTGTGGTTTTAGAAGTGGCATTTTGATTGACACTGTGTCTTGGCAGTGTTTTGTTGGCAAAACCACACAGCCATTAAAGAGAGTGTTAACAAAAAATGGCAGTGCTGTGTGAACACAACTGTAAAACTCTGAATTTGATCATGTCGGCTTAGAATTACATCATTGGTGTAGGAAATGATAAATGAGCCGGGCCGGCCGGGCCACCATTCCTCCTTAATTAGAACTGGTGTAAGTGATTTGGAAGGGGAAGAAGTCTCAGATTTTGCCGCAAATCACCTTTGCGAAAAAATCTGCACCAAATATACACCAAAAGGTCGTATATATTTGAAAATAAATGACCCCTTAGTTCTATTTTTATGTATTTGTGAAAACAAGCAGAATTGAATTTTTTCTATTGCATCGATAAAAATATATATGAAAAAATTATATAGGAAATTCATAAATGTAGTAAAACAGTTTCCTGAATTAAGAATGCAAAGAATTTAATAAGTAACATGAAGAACAGGAGGACCTCATTCTAACAACTCCATTCTAGCCTGCTTTATAGTGAACAGACTAGATTTCTGACTCCAGTGGGAGGACCTCCTCCTAACAACTCCATTCTAGCCTGCTCTACACTGAACAGGCTAGAATACTGACTCCAGGGGGAGGACCTCCTCCTAACAACTCCATTCTAGCCTGCTTTATAGTGAACAGACTAGATTTCTGACTCCAGGAGGAGGACCTCCTTCTAACAACTCCATTCTAGCCTGCTCTACACTGAACAGGCTAGAATACTGACTCCAGGGGGAGGACCTCCTTCTAACAACTCCATTCTAGCCTGCTCTACACTGAACAGGCTAGAATAGTGACTCCAGGGGGAGGACCTCCTTCTAACAACTCCATTCTAGCCTGCTCTACACTGAACAGGCTAGAATACTGACTCCAGGAGGAGGACCTCCTTCTAACAACTCCATTCTAGCCTGCTCTACACTGAACAGGCTAGAATACTGACTCCAGGAGGAGGACCTCCTTCTAACAACTCCATTCTAGCCTGCTCTACACTGAACAGGCTAGAATACTGACTCCAGGAGGAGGACCTCCTTCTAACAACTCCATTCTAGCCTGCTCTACACTGAACAGGCTAGAATACTGACTCCAGGGGAGGACCTCATTCTAACAACAGCAGACGTCAGAGCACAGACTTTTAGCGACACCTAATGGTGGGAGGATCGAACTGACGAAGGAACTCCTGTTAAATGCCTGGGTGATAGAGCTGAGCTAAAGGACCTTTCATGACATCATGTCCATGTGACCAGACTCTTGTGTGGGAGGAGCAATGCTGGCAATGCTGAAGCTGATACTGTGAGGCTTCTATGAGCCATTGCTCATGTGTTTCCCTGGGGAGAAAGGAAGGGCTGGTTCAGTGCAGCTAAGTTAGGAAAGGGATGGGTAATATAGCAGAGAGGGGTTTGCTATGTGGCACAGCTGTATTGGATGTAACCTGAATCTAGTCAAGATAATTGTAGCAGAGCTGAGTTTGTCATTTGGCACAGGGGATATTGGTATAGTTGTATAATCTTACATATGGCTAAGGGCGCATGCACACGACTGTAGACTGTTTTGTGGTCCGCAACTTGTGGATTTGGAAAGCACAGATACCAGCCGTGTGTATTCTGCATTTTACGGAACGTCTGGCTCCTAATAGAATAGTCATATCGCTCCAGCCAATGGCAGCGCTATAGCTGCATGCAGAGAGGTTCTGTGTCTTTCTGTGCTGCTGTTGGCTTGCTGGGACTTGTGGTGCACCGCCACTGAGCTAACCCTTCCCTGCTGAAGGAAGAAGAACATCTGGAATTGCTGCACTGTTGTTTTTTTTATTTTCAGCTGTTTTTCAGAATTGCGGAATGGATGCGGACAAAGTTGCGGACGTGTGAATGGGGCCTTAGATATATATATAAATTTCAGTAAGTGTCGGTTTAGAATTTTGCACGAACGCTCCATCCGTGTGCGCACATTTCGCAACCACTGAGCACCGATCAGTAGTGTCCATTAATAATTGTGTCTGCTCAGTTTGCACTGCAAGTTTTTTGTGCAGAAAATACTTTTTTTGTTCAGAAAAAATTTTTACACATTTTTTTTCTCCTTTTTTTCTCTAAATTTAATTTCAAATTTATTACTAGCCCCTTCACGTGTGAAAACACAACATACACACCCCTCACACTAAATAAAGATTTACACATTTTACACCCCAATAAAATAAAAATGGCCCGTCCGTCCCAACTAGTATACTCAACTGAAGAGGCATACGCCATCCTTGCCTCCGATAACGAGTCTGCTAGTGAGGGAGAAGAGGATGACACTTTCCTCTATTCCTCTACCCCCTCATGATCATCATCATCCGCTGATGAGGGACCCTCTACAAGGCGCCCCAGAACAACAGCTGAGGCAGCCCCCCATAGTAAGCCGATATGGACCCGACCCCCTGACGATTATCAGCCCCAAATTCCGGATTTTGTGGGCAGCTCCAAAATACTGTGCCGGCTTCACTGAAATAGATTTTTTCAGAATCTGCTTCTCTGAAGATTTTGTAAATTTAATGGTGGCCCAAACCAATTTGTACGCCCAACAATTCATTGCTCAAAACCCCACATCGCCATACGCTGACCCCTAGGCTGGACCCCAGTAAGTGCAGCAGAGATGATAAAGTTTTGGGGACTCGTGCTGCATATGGGCGTTGTAAAAAAAACAACCATTAGACAATATTGGAGTTCGGACATTTTTTACCAGACTCCAATTTACAGTCAGACCATGACCCGAAAACGATTTTAATCGATTAGGAAATTCCTAGACTACAACAACAATGCACAGTGCCCATCCCAAAACAACCTGACATTTGACCGACTGTTCAAGGTTAGGCCTGTCATTGACCACTTTAACCCCTTAAGGACCGGGGGTTTTGGGATTTTTGCGTTTTTGTTTTGCGCTCCCTGCCTTCCAAAAGCCATAACATTTTTATATTTCCGCTCACATAGCCATATGACGGCTTATTTTTTGCGGGACAAGTTGTACTTTTTAACGCTACCATTTATTTTTGCATGTGATGTAGTGGGAAACGGGAAAAAAATTCCAAATGGGGTGAAATTGCAAAAAAAAAAGCAATTTCACCACAGTTTTACGGGTTTTTAAATTACAACGTTCGATTTGCGATAAAACTGACTGGTTAATTTTATTCTTCAGGTCAGTACGAATCCGGCAATACCTAATATGTATAGTTTTTCTTGCGTTTTGATAGTGAAAAAAAATTAAAAGTGGGAATTTTTTATTTTATTTTTTTGTCGCCATGTTTTGACCCCTATAACTTTTTGTAATTATGCGTACGGAGCAGTGTAGGGGCTCATTTTTTGCGGGGCAATCTGAACTTTTAATTGATACCATTATGGGGTGCGTATGATGTTTTGATCACTTTTTATTCATTTTTTTAGGAAATGAAGCGTCCAAAAATGGCGAATTAGCCATTTGGACGCTTTCTTTCCGTTTTATGTTTACCGTATGGTGAATATTTTTAATATTATTATAGTATGGGCGTTTTCGCACATTGCGACACCCATTATGTGTAATTTTTTATTTTTATTTATTTTATTTTCATTTTGGGGAAAGGGGGTGATTTGAATTTTTATATTTTTTTATTTAATTTTTATTTTTTAAACTTTTTTTTTTTTTTACCACTTTCTTATAGTTCCCATAGGGAACTATAAGATGCAATCATCAGATTGCTATTCTCATATATTCCAATGCAATAGCATTGGAATATATGAGAAAATCACATATTTCCTATGGAGCCTATTACAGTCATAGGCTCCATAGGAATACTGTGTAGTAACCTAGGTTTCATTCGCAGAAACCTAGGGTACTACATGCATGCTCCGGCTCCCCCTTGTGGCCATCAGGGAGCTGGAGCAAAACCAAAGTGAAACTTTCGTTTTTGCGTGATCAGATGCCGTGGTCAGGATTGACCACGGCATCTGAGGGGTTAAATGTCCGCGATCGGCATCGCTGCCGGTCGCGGACATGAGCTGCGGGTGTCAGCTTGATGAATCAAGCGTTTACCCGCAGCTCATGCGCCCGCTCCGTGCGGGACGCCATCTTTAAAGTGCGGACGAGGGGCGTACATGTACGCCCTTCGTCCTTAAGGGGTTAACACCAGGTTTGCTGAAGTTTACAACCCGGATAAAAATGGCACTGTAGATAAGTCCCTATTACTTTTCAAAGGGAAGATTAGATTCTGCCAGCACCTGCCTAGCAAATGGGCAAGGTATGGCATAAAGATATACAAACTCTGTGACAGTAGCTCCGGGTACACCTACGAGTTCCGCAGTTGTGAAGGGAAAGATTCCCGGACAGAACCCCCAGAATGCCCCTCATCCTAGGGGTTAGTGGGAAGATCATGCGGGACTTACTGCACCCACTGCTGGATAAGGGTTACCACCTCTATGCGGATAACTCTTATACTAGCATACCCCTATTTAGGCCCCTAACTGCCAGAGGTACTGTGGCTTGCAGTACAGTGCGCAAAATCAGAGAGGCCTCCCTAGATCCCTGGTAGGGCAACCACTGAGAATGGGTGAAAGTAGGGATCTCCTCCATGAGAACATGCCGGTGGTTAAGAACAAGAGGGACGTCCTTGTACTGACCACCATTCACACTAACACCAGCGTCCCTGCTCCTTTACAAGGTACCACAACCACTAACCCAAAACCATGGTGCCCGTGTCGTACCAGGGCAACATTTTCAAGGTCAGGTCCCCCAAACAGCAAGGAAGGGAAGGACCCAAAAGAGATGCAGGGTGTGTTCTAAATAAGGAAAGACACCATTTACCACTGCGAAACCTGCCCTGAAAAACCTGGCCTGTGCATGCAGGAGTGTTTTAAAATCTACCACACGTCCACACGTAATATTTCCACTTTATATCTCTGATTTAGTCCACCTCGCTTGCATATCTACTTTCCAACAACCACTACATATTCTTTTCTGTGAGACAACTGTTAGGTCAAAAGTGCCTTCTCCACCCCTTAAAATGTTAGTACGGGGTGCTCTTTCCAAAATGGGGTCACTTCTTGGGGTTTTTAATTTCTTGGGACTCCAGGAATCTTTTAAATGCGACAGGGCACCTAAAATCCATGTCTGCCAATTCAGGCCAGCCAAATTCACATTTAGCTCTATGCCTGCTGTGCAGCCCATACAGCAGGTTACAAGCACATATGGGGTGTTTCCTGAATGGGGAGAAAATAGGGAACACATACTGGGGTGCATTTTCTCCTTTAACCGCTTGACCCATGGCGCTGTTTTCCTTAGGCCGAAGCCTTATCCCTTTGCATGCCAGACAGGGCCATAGAGCCCGATCGCATTCTGCTACCCACTGTGGGTACTTTATCTTCATCTTTACGCTTCCTCTTCTATGCGGCTCAACCAGTTATACTGAAGAAGGCTATATGCCGAAAAACGTTTTTCTGACTTGAATAGCAAAGTGGAGTACAGGAGTCTGTATATTTATTGTTTCTGGAATGGGGTCACTTTTTGGGGGTTTCCACTGTAGGGCCACCTCAGGGTGTCTTCATATGCGACATAGCTCCCAATTATATTCCAGCTAAATCCGCTCTCTAAAAGCAATGTGGTGCTCCTTCCATTCTGAAGCCTGCTGTGCGCCCATACATCCTTTTTTGAGCACACATGGTGTGTTGCTGTATTTGACGAGAAATAGGGAACAAAATGTGGGGTGCATTTGGTCCTGGTACCCTTGGTAAAGTGAAAAATGTGTGTGCAAATTAACTTTTTTGAAAAAAAAAATTGAATTTTTCCTCACTTTTTTCTTCTCTTCTTTTTGTAGTTTTAAAAAAGGACTCTGTCTAAAAAAAGTGTGCCAATTAGACAGAGAGTCCTTTTTTAAACCTACAAAAAGAAGAGAAGAAAAAAGTGAGGGAGATACACTAAGGGTTAGGCCTTATTCACACGTCCGTTGTGTTTATGGATCCGCAAATTGCGGATCCATAAACACACCCGGCCGGCAGCCCCATAGAAATGTCTATTCTTGTCCGAAATTGCGGACAAGAAGAGGACATGCGCTCCTTTTTTGCGGAGCTGCGGCTGTAAGATCGGCGGCGCGCTCCGCAAAAACTGATGCGGAGAGCACAGTGTGTGCTTTCCGCATCGTTCCGTGCCCCATTCACAGTCAATGGATCCGCATGTATTCCGCAGAATTGCGGAATACATGCGGACGACATTGTGGACGTGTGAATAGGGCCTTATACTACCATACAATGTACAACACCGTAGGATCCAACGTATCATTAAAAGACATTGGCACTTTTTCAAAGGGGACAAGGTAATAGGTCCATATATCCCTATGGTACCACAAATAGTATATAAGAAAGCACCTAATTTAGGTTTAAAGATAGCCCCTACAGTGAAAGCAAAAAGACCTACAATACCTAATCTGTTAGGACTTAAAGGATTTTACAAATGTTGTACTTGCAGCAACTGTCGCGTAACAAATTTTGGGAGAAAGACGACAGTGAACTTATATACATATAAAATACGTGAACATCCACATGCAGTACGACAAGTGTAATTTACTTAATCAAATGTCCGTGCAATAAAATCTATGTTGGGCGAACAAAAAGAATGTTAAAGACAAGACTGCGCACCCAGGCTGCAAAAAAGTGTCACTCATGTGGTATCGCCGTACGCAGGAGAAGTAGGGCAATGTGTTTTGGGGTGTATTTTTACATATACCCATGTTGGGTGAGAGAAATATCTCTGTAAATTGACACCTTTGTATAAAAAAAATTTAAAAGTTGTCGTTTACAGCCATATTTCTCACACAAAGTATGGGCATGTATAAAAATACACCCCAAAACACATTGCCCTACTTCTCCTGAGTACGGCGATACCACATGAGTGACACTTTTTTGCAGCCAAGATGCGCAAAGGGGCCCTAATTCCCATGAGTACCTTTAGGATTTCACAGGGCATTTTTACGCATTTGGATTCTCACGCTTTAGGACCCCTAAAATGCCAGGGCAGTATCAATACCCCACAAGTGACCCCATTTTGGAAAGAAAACACCCCAAGGTATTCTGTGAGGGGCATGGCGAGTTCACAGAAAAAAAAAAATTTTGGCACAAGTTAGCGGAAATTTATATATATATATATTTTTTTTACAAAGTCTCATATTCCACTAACTTGTGACAAAAAATAAAATTTTACATGAACTCACCATACCCCTCATGGAAAACCTTGGGGTGTCTTCTTTCTAAAATGGGGTCACATGTGAGGTGTTTGTACTGCTCTGGCATTTGAGGATCTCCGCAATCATTACACGTATGGCCAGCATTAGGAGTTTCTGCGATTCTCCTTATATTGAGCATACGGGTAATGAGATTTTTTTTTTTCCGTTCAGCTTCTGGGCTGAAAAAAGAAAAAAAATGAACGGCGCAGATTTTTTCATTCGCATCGATCAATGTGGATGAAAAAATCTCTGCCAAAATCAGTCATTGCGGTGCAGTGCGGTGGGCTGGGCGATAACTACCTAACAAGTAGCTAGCTAACTGGCGGTGATAAGGGACCCTTATGCCCCATTCACACGTCCGCAATTCTGTTTGCGGAACGGAATTGCGGACCCATTCATTTCTATGGGGACAGACTTTGTCCCGCTCGGATCCGGAATTACCGATCCACGCTTCCGGGTCTGCACTTCCGTTCCGCAAAAATATAGAACATGTCCTATTCTTGTCCGCAATTGTGGACAAGAAAAGGCATTATCTATATAGTTCTGGCAATGTGCGGATCCGCAAAATGCGGATCCGCACATTGCCGGTGTCCGTATTTTGCGGATCCGCAGATCCATGGATCCGCAAAACACATACAGACGTCTAAATGAGCCTTACAGGGGGGTGATTAGTGACAGAGGGGGTGACAGGGGGTGATCAGGGGGGGTGACATGGGTGATCAGGGGTTAATCAGTGGTGGGGGGGGGGGGGTGTAGTGATTGGTGCACTTTACTTATGTTTCCTCTGGTGGTCCCAGACAAAGGGACCACCAGACGAGCAGACAGCAGGCATATCAGAGGCTGTTTACAAAACAGCCTCTGATATGCGTTTTAAATGCGTTTTTTTCCGCATCTACAGCCTGCCAGCGCATGATCCACGCTGGCAGGCTGTAGTTTCAGTTGTCCCGGTCACGATCGCATGAACGCGCGCGCCAGAGCTGAACACCCATATAAGAAGACACCAGGATTAATAGATGGCACACTATAGATGGAACTATTACAGATTTTACATTAGGGACCAGGAGACCAGGTTAAACCTCTGACTTCACTCATTGCTTCTGCATTCAACCCCCACCCTCTACCAAGCCCTGACTGTAGTGGAGGAGAACAGCCACTAAGCTGCTCCGTTGGGGGATCGGTCCTATAAAGTGATGCTGGAACATATAATGATGTGCCCCTTATCCTGACGTTACCAGCACACAGTACAGCAATTACCCCCTCCATGCCCAGCCAAGCTGCCAGTGCCTACCTGCTGATGTCCTCATGAAGGGCACTGCTGGCGTCAGGAGGATCTAGAGATGTTGGACAATGTCTTGTAGAATATGTTCTCTATGATAAGAATTGATAACGAGCATCTTGTGTCTTTATTACCAGTCATGTACCGCGTTGTCCTGCCGCTATGCGGATTTCTATTGGTTGCCGGTGTGATTATCATCTTTTGCTGGTAAGTTTCCAATTTTCTTCTACTCTACACATCACATTATTATCTATACACTGTATTGTCTAACCTAAAGGGGGCGCAGTAACTACTGCAGCCAGGTTATAATACAGGGGCTGGATCAGGCAGGGATATAATCAGGTAACCGCTGTCCCCTCTTTCCCGGTCCTGTATTATGATGTGATATAGAATATAGCACTATTGTAGAAACAGGCAACTGATCTAGCGATGGTTCGAGTGGAGAAGCCAGGTAATCATTTCTATGTAATAACATATATAGGTGGGGTACAGGAGGAGCTTAGGCTTACCTCTCATATCTGCTCATCACACACTTTGGGGGTCCTTCTATTACCCCAGAATTCAGCAGAATTCAGAGATGAGACAGCTCATATCTGCTGACGAGCTGCATCGCTATATTTCTGCATTGCTCATAATATTAAAAGGATAGATTCTGTTATATCTACTACCTGCTGATGGTTTCCTTTTCATGTTGTAGTTGTTCAAAAGCCTGTAGTGCAAATTAAGAAAAATAACATCAGACCAGCCATAGATAACATCAAGAAAGATAACATCAGACCAGCCATAGATAACATCAAGAAAGATAACATCAGACCAGCCATGAATGACATCAAGAAAGATAACATCAGACCAGCCATGAATGACATCAAGAAAGATAACATCAGACCAGCCATCAATAACATCAAGAAAGATAACATCGTACCAGCCATAGATAACATCAAGGAAGTAACACCAATTAATAACAGACTAAAAGCTGCCAAAAAAGAGGAGGAGAAAGTCATGAAAAGAACATCTAAAACAGAGGAGAAGATCATGAAAACATCCAAAACAGAGGAGGAGAACATCACGAAGATAACATCTAAAACAGAGAAGGAGATCATGAAGAGACCATCCCGCCTGAAACGGTTCCGGGTAATGGATAAAAAAAAGGACGCAAAAGAAGAACACCTGCTGAAGCTGCCGGTCTATGGACTAAATGGAGTTAACTTTGTAGCATCATGCCCATCAGTCCTAAAGCCCTGGAAAACCATCTACAGTGGCCATATATGTCTGTCTGTCCCTCTGTTTGTCTGTCTTCCCCACTATCTGTCCCCCTGTCTGTCTGTCTATCTATCGTAGAATACATAGGTAGATTAAAGACACCTGGAGGGGGTGTACATCTCATCCACATTTTTAAATGTAGGTGAGATGAAAAATCCAGGAAAGTTGGGTTTCCTCAGAGGTTTTTAGTAACCTTGTTTTTCCATGCGCCCCACAACGGCACTAATCAGGAGGATACCCCGCCCCCAGGGACAGGAAACAAACGTGGAGACAACCTTTAAAAGCCTCCTCCCCTGGACATTCTCCAGTTTGTTTCCTGTCCCTCTGGGACGATGTGGAGATATGCGCGGGGGGGGGGGGGGGTATCCTCTCCTGCTCCGCACCATCCGCACGGCCTGGCAGTCTTACCGCTTCCCCGATGCTATTCAGGAGGGCCGTAGCAGGGTGACGGTTCTCGGGGCAAGATAGAAGCCCTCCCGACATCTAGGCATAAGTCCTGCTCTTGTACAGGCAGCCCCGGGCGACGCAGTTCCTTTGCGGACATGCGCATGGAGGAAACCAGCTTGGCGAGATCTCAGGGCCGAGATCTCGCGATAGGTCACGTGAGATCATGCGCCGCGTCAGCGGACGGGCGGAACCACGTGACCCGGAAGTAGCGGTTAAATTCGCCGGTTCACTGATGGGATGGCGTCCTCTGCGATCTACAGGGTCCGGCTTTCACCATGTCCCTCTCTGCAGACCTCCCTTCAGATCCTCCAAAGGCCCAGAGCCCGGTAAGCCTCCTCCCAACTGGGAGTATATTTTCTCTGTAGGTGCTCTTTCACCATTACTTTATTTATGCACCGGTGACTTCCTTCTGGGTGAAGGTTCCTTTAAAAAAAAAAAAAAAGTCCTTTTAGGGTTTTTCCTAAGGGAATTTTTTTCTTTATCCTAGGGGAAAAAATCGGGAGACTCTTCTACCAGAAGGAAATGTGCGATTTGTAAAAAACACCTGGGGAGCCAGTCTAAAAAGCCCCTTTGTCAAAAATGCACAGAGAAAGTTATGGCGGACGAGTCACCATCCCTGGTGGATAGTCTTAGGTCCGTCATTAAGGAGGAAGTTTCCTCGGCTATTGAATCCCGCCTGGCCTCTCTTCCACACTCTCCTTCCACCTCTAGGATGGTCCAAGAAAGCATTCCGGTGGAGTCAGATATAGACTTGGACGAGGGTGAATTGTCCTCAGATTCGGACTCTGTCTCTTCAGACGACAATTCAGGAAAGCCTCTTTGCTCTTTAGAAGATACGGACACACTGTTAAAGACTATTAGAGCAGCAATGAATATTGAACAGGCTAAGGAACACCAGACCATACAGGATCAGATGTTCAGGGGTTTGGCTGACAGGAAGAGACGTGTATTCCCAGTACATGAGAATATCAAAAATTTAATTACTAATGAATGGAAGGATCCTGAACGCAGGGCAGGAACCTCAAAAATCTTTAAACGAAAATATCCATTTAGTGATTCGGATTCCGCTCACTGGGACAAAACCCCTCGAGTCGATGCTCCTGTAGCAAGTATCTCTAAAAAATCCTCGCTCCCTTTTGAGGACGTAGGCCTCCTACGTGACCCTATGGACAAAAAATGTGAGTCCATACTTAAAAAATCCTGGGACACCTCTACTGCTATGCTAAGACCCAGTATCACAGCTACCTGTACTGCAAGAACCCTCTCCCTTTGGTTAACCCAGCTTGAGGAGCACCTCTTGGCAGGCACCCCTTCTGAAAACTTCCTTGCCTCCCTACCTATTCTAAAACAAGCATCTAATTTTCTATCAGACGCTTCTGCGGATCTCGTAAAATTATCCGCCAGATCAGCCGCCCTTGCCAACTCTGCAAGAAGAACCGTTTGGTTGAGATCTTGGTCTGGGGATAATACCTCTAAGAATAAGCTTTGTAGCATCCCCTGTGAGGGTAACAGATTGTTTGGATCAGTCTTGGATGATATCCTTGACAAAGCCTCTGACAGGAAGAAGGGTTTTCCCTCAGAATCTAGATTTTTTCAGTCTCGCCGTTCCTTTCGGACCCAAAGGAGAGGTAGACCTGATACCAAGAAAAAAGAAAGCTCTGGCTCCTGGCAGTCCTCTAGAGGTAGGGGCAGAGGGTTCATCTTTAATCCAGATAAATCCTCTAAGCATCAGGGGCAATGACAGAAGCCCTGTGGGGGGGAGACTCCTAAATTTCCTTCCAGCCTGGCAGGCCATTACAAATTCCCCCTGGGTCTTGAATTTAATTTCAACAGGCTACAAAATAGAATTTGCTACCATTCCTCCAAGAAGATTTCTTTTGAACAAAAAATTAGCCCCTGCTCAACAGTCACTTCTAGAAGATCAGGTCAACTCCCTTTTATCAAAACAGGCAGTAATTCCAGTCCCGGCAGACCAGGAAGGAGAGGGTTACTACTCCGGAATCTTCCTAGTCAGAAAACCGAATGGCTCTTACAGAGCTATAATAAATTTAAAAGGGCTAAACAATTATGTAACCTACGAGAGATTCAAAATGGAGACGATAAACTCTACCATAAATCTGCTGACCCAAAATCTTTTCATGGTGACTCTGGATTTGGCCGACGCATACTATCACGTGCCCATCTTCAAACCCCACCAGAAATTCCCGAGATTTGCGATTCATCAGGGCGATCGTCTGCTTCACCTTCAATTCCAGGTACTTCCCTTCGGTCTCTCCGCAGCTCCTCGGGTCTTCACAAAAATAATGGCAGAAGTCTCAGCCTTTCTCCACCGGAGACAGGTTTTATTTATTCCTTATCTGGACGATTTTCTGATTGCAGCACAAGACCCCGAAGTTCTTTCCAGACACCTGCAGTTAGTAACAAACACCCTTCAGTCTCTGGGTTGGTTACTAAATTTAGAGAAATCAGACCTCATCCCAAGCCAAATAAAGGAATTCCTAGGAATTCAGTTAAATTCGTGTCAAATGATATCTTTTCTCCCAGAAAGGAAAATCCGGATCTTCAGAGAAAAATTCCAGGAATTCCGGTCTTTAAAGAAGGTCTCCATCAGGCAGATCATGTCCATCCTGGGCCTGATGACGTCTGCCATCCCTGCTGTAAAATGGGCCCAGTTCCACAGCAGGCCCCTACAGCGGTTCCTCCTGTCTTCTTGGGACAAAAGTCCCCTAACACTAGACAAAAAGGTCTCCCTTCCTTCCCAGCTCAAGTCCTCCTTAACCTGGTGGATGATAAGATCTCACCTGACAAGAGGAGTCGACTGGAGGCCAAAGGATCCGATTGTAATTACAACCGACGCAAGTGCAATAGGCTGGGGGGCCCATTGCCAGGACCAGGTTATTCAAGGAGTCTGGTCCCGGTCAGAGAAACATCTGTCATCAAATATGAAGGAGTTAAGTGCAATCTTCCTATCTCTAAAAGCCTTCGGACCAAAGATTTTTCGGAAAGACGTGAAGATATTTTCCGACAACAAGACAGCAGTGGCCTATGTGAACAAACAGGGGGGCACAAGAAGCAGGGACCTAAATCAGACAGCCTTCTTCCTGTTCTCCTGGGCGCAGGACCATCTAAACTCGGTGTCCGCAGTCTACCTAAGGGGGAAAGAAAACTTGTTGGCCGACTTCCTCAGCAGACAGCCCCTAAAATCAGGCGAGTGGTCGCTGAACAAGAGGATATTTCAGCTCCTGTGCGAGAGGTGGGGTACTCCAGAAGTGGATCTGTTTGCCTCCAGAGTCAACAGACAGGTAGACCACTACTTCTCCCTCTCCTACAGGGACAACCCGATGGGAGTGGATGCCTTTTCCGTACCATGGCCGGACAAGCTCCTCTACGCATTTCCACCAATACCCCTGATTCCAAAGACCCTGGCCAAGATCTTACAGGAGAAACGGGAAGTCATCCTGGTGACCCCATTCTGGCCAAGACGAACCTGGTTCCCTCTACTGTCTGCCCTGGCAAAAGAGGACTACTGGATGCTACCTCAGAGTCCAGACCTTCTACTTCAGGGGCCGGTTCTACACCCAGAAGTCAATCACCTGAAACTGACTGCCTGGAGACTGAGCGCTCCCTTCTAAAATCAAAGGGGCTCTCCGATGCGGTAATTACCACCCTCCTCTCTAGTCGTAAACCAGTCACCTCTAAAATCTATATTAGAGTCTGGAAGTCCTTTTTACGCTTTTTAGGTCCACTCTGGGATCCTTCAAATAATCCAGATATCAATCAGATTCTGGAGTTTCTGCAGAGGGGGCTCGACGGGGGGGTTAAGAGTCAGCACCTTAAAAGTGCAGGTTGCAGCTCTTAGTGCCTTTTTGGAGACCAGGTTAGCCGAAATTCCTCTCATCAAGCGGTTCCTTAAAGGCGCTAACAGGCTCATCCACAGGATCAGGTCCTTTGTCGCTCCCTGGGACTTGAATCTCGTCCTTTCTGTCCTTCTTGATCCCCCATTCGAGCCCATTTTGGAGATTCCCCTAAATCTACTCTCCATGAAAACCGCATTCTTAATTGCCATAACTTCTGCTAAAAGAATTGGAGAGATCCAGGCACTATCCTGTCGACCCCCATACCTGACAGTTCTGGAAGACAGAATAATTCTCAGACATGAACCATCCTTTCTTCCAAAGGTGTTTTCCAGATTTCATTGCGACCAACAGATTTCTTTACCAACCTTCTGTCCACAGGCCAAAACAGAAGGAGAGAAAAAGTTCCAGCACTTGGACGTCAGAAGATGTGTCCTGGCATACCTAAAGGCGACACAGGATTTCAGAAAATCAAATCGTCTCCTGGTCCAATATGCAGGAAAAAACAGGGGGCAAGGAGCCTCAAAAATGACTATTGCCAGATGGATAAAGTCAACAATCTCTAGAGCTTATACAGAGAAGAATCTTTCTCCGCCTTCCCAGTTAAAAGCCCACTCTACCCGGGCGGTTTCCGCTTCCTGGGCGGAATGTGCTTCGGCCTCCCTATCCCAAATTTGTCAGGCGGCAACCTGGTCGGCCCCGAACACATTCTTCAAGCATTATAGATTAGATATAGCAGCCAATAGGGACCTTTCTTTTGGCCGAAAGGTTCTCTCAGCGGTGGTCCCACCCTAATGTTTGCTTAAACTTCTCGGTTATTCCTCCTGATTAGTGCCGTTGTGGGGCGCATGGAAAAGATGATAATTACTTACCGGTAATTGGATTTTCCATGTAGCACCACAACGGCACTGGTATTTCCCACCCTTTTATTATCTACCGTTGGTATTGTGACATTATATATGTCTCTTGGTTCTTTTTTTGTTGTTATTCTGTGGTGGTTAATAAAGCCTTTTTTCAGCATCATCTTGAGTCCTCGGATACTAACTGGAGAATGTCCAGGGGAGGAGGCTTTTAAAGGTTGTCTCCACGTTTGTTTCCTGTCCCTGGGGGCGGGGTATCCTCTTGATTAGTGCCGTTGTGGTGCTACATGGAAAATCCAATTACCGGTAAGTAATTATCATCTTTCCGGGCCCGAATTTTTTTGGAATGGCAGGTAGGTTGGCAGTGGGACCTTCCATTCCCTTCCCCTCCAGTACATCCCCCCCCCCCCCTCAATTACCCCAGGTGATGCTGCTGGGCTTGTTACTGGGACATAAAACTGTTGACAAGTCCAGTCAAGATCTGAGTATTGGAAGGCACAGTAGCCACAGTGGAACATCTGTGCTCTGAATACTGTTATGTGTGAACTGATCTCTATGTGATGTGGCTGTTTTGTTGCTGGACCAAATAAAGCCAAGTTGTATTTTTAACCTCTGATTCCTCTGAATTTTGCCGTTGCTAACCCCTATCCCATATATACCGATCCCAACAATATCTGCACCATTGGTTGGAATGATCCATATAGAATCAGTGATTGGCTCTGTTACTTAGTCCATACAAGCAGTACAGCAGGATCTACTGACATGAATAAGAGATCTGCTACTGGCATTGATCAAGCTGGTTTTAGACACCGTACAGTACAGTACTGTATTTTTTGCCATATAAGCCGCACTTTTTGTACCCGAAAAGTGGGGGGGGGCAGTGCGACTTATCGGGCGAATGATGCAATTTACACTGATACATTGCCGACCGCGATGCTGCATAACGTGGCCGGCGGTGTATCAGCACAGAGGGAGGAGGAATATCCAAATGTGGGACCGCGCGTACTTCTCCTTTAAATCAAACCGCTACGCCGCAGCACAATGGTCCGAGCTATTTGGGTAACCCAGGCTCCGTCTCTCAAGAGATCCTGTGAACTGCCAGAACCTACAGAAAATAGTGAAGTACTTCCACTACTCTCGTACCCCCACTACTTTAATATACTCACACGGCACAGATGTAGTCACTGCATATAACAAAAGTGGAATCCTTCCAAACAATCCCGACTCGTCTGTATAATCAGCTCCTTCTCATTTTAACTGAGGATTTAAAATACTCTCTATGGTGAAGCACTGTCAGGTATTTTTAAAACAATAAGTCTTTATTATACTTACAAACATCCAGTAAAACAAGCATAAAATCGTATTTTCTGCTTGTTTTACTGGATTTACCCGATAGTTGAGCCTACTAATGGCTAGTGTTGAGTGCGAATATTTGAATCGGAAATATGGCAACTTTCAGAATTACCTGCCTGCTTCTTGCTTGTGGGCCAATGTGAGAAGGCTGCAATATGTAGTGAATTAGAATATTCTTCCAAGCCAACCCAATAGGAAAGTTGCTTAACGCCCTTACGTGATTCGATTAACGCGCATATTTAATTGAAGATTTTTCGCATAACATCAACTATATTGAATAATGAAGAAAATTCTAAATCTGTAATGACTCATTACTGATTCAGAATATTCTTCATTATTTAATATAGTTTATGTTATACGAAAAATCAGTAATTAAATATGCACATTAATCGAATCGCGTAAGGGCGTTAAGCAACTTTCCTATTCAGTTGGCTTGGTAGAATTGTCGAATATGTAGAATATAGCGATATATACGTAAATTACAAACATAGCGCAATATTTAACATATTCAACAATTCTACCAAGCCAACCCAATCGGAAAGTTGCTTAACATCCTAACGCGATTTGATTAATGTGCGCATAATTAATTACAGATTTTTTGCATAACATAAACTATATTAAATAATGAAGAATATTCTAAATCAGTAATGATTTCCCTATCCACATTTGTGTGCAGGGCACTTGTCCAGTTCTTACCCACATTTTGCTGCCTTTTGCAGCCCTCTAGCCCTTTCCATGACTCTTTTAGAGCCATTTTAGCGCCCCAAAGTTCGGGTAACCATTGACTTCAATAGGGTTCGAGTTCGGGTCCCGAACCCGAACTTTGCGGGGAAGTTCAGCCGAACTCGTTGAACCCGAACTTACAGGTGTTCGCTTAACTCTACTTTTCAATAGTACCAACAATAGGTGTCTGTTGAAAGGTCTCTACTTTCCAGGGCAGAACCATCATTTCCTGATCTGGATGCAAGACGGCAGCGCACAATGAACAGCTCCAATATGGCCGATTAACCTCTATTTTACCAAAGTGCAGCAACTTGTGCAGTTTCTCACTTTTCTGCAACAATAAAGAAAGTTTTAAACATCAATTTAGGCCAATTGTAGTAAGACACAAAAGTTCATCCTGTTTGTGATGCCATTTAAATTACAGTGACCATATTTTGGTTGTCTAAAAAGAGGACACAGCACATCTCCATTCACACCCATCCCCCTAAAATCGATTCAGTCAGTTTAAACTGGCTGACTCTACTTTCTAACAAAGTGACTTCTAAGTGACGTCTTCAAAGATTTCAGTTGTTAGGTTTCTTTTCTTCTCCTTTTGGTCCAGACCATCATGTGCATATGTCTTTGGTCAGGAGTGTGCCACCTCTTCTGCCATATAAGAAGACACCAGGATTAATAGATGGTACACTATAGATGGGACTATTACAGATTTTACATAAGGGACCAGAAGACCAGGTTAAACCTCTGACTTTACTCATTGCTTCTGCGGTCAATCCCTACCCTCTATGCCCCTTTCACACTGCCATCCTGGAGAGTTTTCTAATACTGTGCCCACTTTGATGCCCAAAATACTGTACTGCCAAGATAAAAGTACAAAAAGAAGCAGCTACAGAACTAGAAAATATTGGAGCCTAATGCAGACTTTAGCCATCAAACCTCAGACCAGATCCAACCCAAGGTAAGCCCTAAATTAATGTGAATATCTATAACCCCCAACACTCAATCCTTTAAATTAGATTCCAAAGTCATGGCCCTACTTAAGACCCCCTACATCAATCAGTCCTTAAATCATGACTTCTATATTACACCGCTTTCAGACATCAGATCAGACCACAAAAGTAATAGTCACTAAATCCCCCCCCCCCCCCATCAATCAGACCTCAAATTAGACCGTAATATCATGGCCCTTTTAATACTTCTTGTCAATCAAAACTCATCGGAAAAGCATTGGAGGTGAGGGCCTGAAGCCTAGGGAACCCCATAAATCATCATTGCAGTGATGGCCTACAGGTGAGCAGACGGTATAAAGCATTGGCGGTGAGGGCCTGAAGCCTAGGGAACCCCATAACTCATTGCAGTGATGGGCTACCGGTGAGCAGACGGTATAATGCATTGGAGTTGAGGGCCTGAAACTTGGAGAACCCCATAAAACATTGCAGTGATGGGCTACAGGTGATCAGACGGTATAAAGCACTAGAGGTGAGGGCCTGAAGCCTAGAGAACCCCATAAATCATTGCACTGGTGGGCTACAGGTGAGCAGACGGTATAAAGCATTGGAGGTGAGGGCCTGAATTTTAGCGAACCCCATAAAACTTTGCAGTGATATGATACAGGTGAGCAGACGGTATAAAGGTTTGGGTCGAGGGTCTAAAGCCTAGAGAACCTCATAAAACATTGCAGTGATGGGCTACAGGTGAGCAGACAGTATAAAGCATTGGAGGTGAGGGCCTGAAGCCTAGCGAACCCCATAAAACATTGCAGTGATGGGCTACAGGTGAGCAGACGGTATAATGTATTGGAGGTGAGGGCCTGAACCCTAGAGAACCTCATAAAACATTGTAGTGAGGGGCTACAGGTGAGCAGACGGTATAAAGCATTGGAGGTGAGGGCCTGAAGCCTAGAGAACCCCAAAAAATATTGGATTAATGGCTTACAGGTGAGCAGACGGTATACAGCATTGGAGGTGAGGGTCGGAAGCCTAGTGAAACCCATAAAACATTGCAGTGATGGCCTACAGTGAGCAGACGATATAAAGCATTGGAGGTGAGGGCCTGAAGCCTAGAGAACCCCAAAAAACATTGCAGTGATGTGATACAGGTGAGCAGACAGTATAAATCATTGTAGGTGAGGGCCTGGAGTACCCCATAAATCATTGCAGTAATGGCCTACAGGTAAGCAGACGATATAAAGCACTGGAGGTGAGGGCCTGAAGCCTAGCGAACCCATAAATCATTGCAGTGATGGCCTACAGGTGAGCAGACCGTATAAAGCATTGGAGGTGAGGGGAGAGCCTGAAGCCTAGAGAACCCCATAAAATATTGCAGTGATGGGCTGCAGGTGAGCAGACGGTATAATGCATTGGAGGTGAGGGCCTGAAGCCTAGAGAACTCTATAAATCATTGCAGTGATGGCCTAAAGGTGATCAGACGGTATAATGCATTGGAGGCGAGGGCCTGAAGCCTAGAGAACCCCAAAAAATATTGGATTAATGGCCTACAGGTGAGCAGATGGTATAAAGAATTGGAGGTAAGGGTTTGAAGCCTAGAGAACCCCATAAAATATTGCAGTGATGGCCTACAGGTGAGCAGACGATATAAAGCATTGGAGGAGAGGGCCAGAAGCCTAGTGAACCGTATAAAATATTGCAGTGATGGGCTACAGGTGAGCAGACGGTATAAAGCATTGGAGGTGAGGGCCTGAAGCCTAGCGAACCCCATAAAACATTGCAGTGGTGGGCTACAGGTGAGCAGACGGTATAAAGCATTGGAGGTGAGGGCCTGAAGCCTAGCGAACCCCATAAAACATTACAGTGGTGGGCTACAGGTGAGCAGACGGTATAAAGCATTGGAGATGAGGGCCTGAATCTTAGCGAACCCCATAAATCATTACAGTGATAGGCTACAGGTGAGCAGACGATATAAAGCATTGGAGGTGAGGGCCTGAAGCATAGCGAAACCCATAAATCATTACAGTGATAGGCTACAGGTGAGCAGACGGTATAAAGCATTGGAGGTAAGAGCCTGAAGCCTAGAGAACCCCATAAAACATTACAGTAATGGCCTACATGTTAGCAGACGATATAAAGCATTGGAGGTGAGAGCCTGAAGCCTAGTGAACCCCATAAATCATTACAGTGATAGGCTACAGGTGAGCAGACAGTATAAAGCATTCAAGGTGAGGGTCTGAAGCCCAGAGAACCCCATAAAACATTGCAGTGATGTGATACAGGTGAGCAGACGGTATGAAGCATTGGAGGCGAGGGTCTGAAGCCTAGAGAACCCCATAAAACATTGCAGTGAAGGGGCTACAGGTAAGCGACGGTATAAAGCATTGGAGGTGAGGGCCTGAAGCCTAGCAAACCCCATAAAACATTGCAGTGATGTGATACAGGTGAGCAGACGATTTAAAGCTTTGGGTCGAGGGTCTGAAGCATAGAGAACCCCATAAAACATTGCAGTGATGTGATACAGGTGAGCAGACGGTATAAAGCATTGGAGGTGAGGGCCTGAAGCCTAGAATACCCCATAAAACATTGTAGTGGTGGGCTACAGGTGAGCAGACGGTATAAATCATTGGAGGTGAGGGCTTGAAGCCTAGTGAACACTATAATATTGCAGTGATGGGCTACAGGTGAGCAGACCTTATAAAGCATTGGAGGTGAGGGCCTGAAGCATAGCGAACCCCAAAAATCATTGCAGTGATGGCCTACAGGTGATCAGATGGCATAAAGCCTGAAGCCTAGTGAACCCTATAAAACATTGCAGTAATGGCTTACAGTGAGCAGACAGTATAAAGCATTGGAGGTGAGGCTCTGAAGCCTAGCGAACCCCATAAATCATTACAGTGATGGCCTACAGGTGATCAGATGGTATAAAGCATTGGAGGTGAGGGCCTGAAGCCTAGAGAACCCCATAAATCATTGCAGTGATGGCCTACTGGTGATCAGATGGTATAAAGCATTGGAGGTGAGGGCCTAAAGCCTAGCGAACCCCATAAATCTTTGCAGTGATGGCTTACAGGTGAGCAGACGGTATAAAGCATTGGAGGTGAGGGCCTGAAGCCTAGTGAACCCCAAAAATCATTGCAGTAATGGCCTACAGGTGAGCAGACGATATAAAGCATTGGAGGTGAGGGCCTGAAGCCTAGCGAAAACATAAATAATTGCAGTGATGGCCTACAGGTGAGCAGACGGTATAAAGCATTGGAGGTGAGGGCCTGAAGCCTTGAGAACCCATAAATCATTGCAGTGATGGCCTACAGATGAGCAGACAATATAAAGCATTGGAGGTGAGGCAGTGAAGCATAGCAAACCCCAAAAATCATTGCAGTGACGGCCTACAGGTGAGCAGACGGTATACAGCATTGGAGGTGAGGGTCGGAAGCCTAGAGAACCCCATAAAACATTGCAGTGATGGGCTACAGGTGAGTAGACGGTATAAAGCATTGGAGGTGAGGGCCTGAAGCCTAGCGAACCCCATAAATCATTGCACTAATGGCCTACAGTGAGCAGACAGTATAAAGCATTGGAGGTGAGGGCCTGAAGCCTAGAAAACCCCATAAAACATTGCAGTGATGGGCTACAGGTGAGCAGACAGTATAATGCATTGGAGGTGAGGGCCTGAAGCCTAGAGAACCCCATAAATCATTGCAGTGATGGCCTACAAGTGATCAGACAGTATAAAGCATTGGAGGTGAGGGCCTGAAGCATAGAGAACCCCAAAAAATATTGGATTAATGGCCTACAGGTGAGCAGACGGTATAAAGCATTGGAGGTGAGGGCAAGAAACCTAGAGAACCCCATAAATCATTGCAGTGATGGCCTACAGATGGGCAGACGGTATAAAGCTTTGGAGGTGAGAGCCTGAAGCCTAGAGAAACCCCATAAATCATTGCAGTGATGGCCTACTGGTGATCAGATGGTATAAAGCATTGGAGGTGAGGGCCTGAAGCCTAGAGAACCCTATACAACATTGCACTAATGGCCTACAGTGAGCAGACGGTATAAAGCATTGGAGGTGAGGGCCTAAAGCCTAGCGAACCCCATAAATCTTTGCAGTGATGGCTTACAGGTGAGCAGACCGTATAAAGCATTGGAGGTGAGGGCCTGAAGCCTAGCGAACCCATAAATCATTGCAGTGATGGCCTACAGGTGAGCAGACGGTATAAAGCATTGGAGGTGAGGGCCTGAAGCTTTGAGAACCCCATAAATCATTGCAGTGATGGCCTACAGGTGATCAGACGGTATAAAGCATTGGAGGTGAGGGCCTGAAGCCTAGAGAACCCCATAAATCATTGCAGTGATGGCCTACAGATGAGCAGACAGTATAAAGCATTGGAGGTGAGGCCGTGAATCATAGCAAACCCCAAAAATCATTGCTGTGATGGCCTACAGGTGAGCAGACGGTATACAGCATTGGAGGTGAGGGTCGGAAGCCTTGAGAACCCCATAAAACATTGCAGTGATGGGCTACAGGTGAGTAGACGGTATAAAGCATTGGAGGTGAGGGCCTGAAGCCTAGCGAACCCATAAATCATTGCAGTAATGGCCTACAGTGAGCAGATGGTATAAATCATTGGAGGTGAGGGCCTGAAGCCTAGAGTACCCCATAAATCATTGCAGTAATGGCCTACAGGTGAGCAGACGATATAAAGCATTGGAGGTGAGGGCCTGAAGCCTAGCGAACCCATAAATCATTGCAGTGATGGCCTACAGGTGAGCAGACCGTATAAAGCATTGGAGGTGAGGGCCTGAAGCATAGAGAACCCCATAAAACATTGCAGTGATGGGCTACAGGTGAGCAGACGGTATAAAGCATTGGAGGTGAGGGCCTGAAGCCTAGAGAACCCCATAAATCATTGCAGTGATGGCCTACAGGTGATCAGACGGTATAAAGCATTGGATTTAAGGGCCTGAAGCCTAGCGAACCCCATAAATCATTGCAGTGATGGCCTACAGATGGGCAGACGGTATAAAGCTTTGGGGGTGAGAGCCTGAAGCCTAGAGAAACCCCATAAATCATTGCAGTGATGGCCTACTGGTGATCAGATGGTATAAAGCATTGGAGGTGAGGGCCTGAAGCCTAGAGAACCCTATACAACATTGCACTAATGGCCTACAGTGAGCAGACGGTATAAAGCATTGGAGGTGAGGGCCTAAAGCCTAGCGAACCCCATAAATCATTGCAGTGATGGCCTACAGGTGAGCAGACGGTATAAAGCATTGGAGGTGAGGGCCTGAAGCCTTGAGAACCCCATAAATCATTGCAGTGATGGCCTACAGGTGATCAGACGGTATAAAGCATTGGAGGTGAGGGCCTGAAGCCTAGAGAACCCCATAAATCATTGCAGTGATGGCCTACAGATGAGCAGACAGTTTAAAGCATTGGAGGTGAGGCCGTGAATCATAGCAAACCCCAAAAATCATTGCTGTGATGGCCTACAGGTGAGCAGACGGTATACAGCATTGGAGGTGAGGGTCGGAAGCCTAGAGAACCCCATAAAACATTGCAGTAATGGGCTACAGGTGAGTAGACGGTATAAAGCATTGGAGGTGAGGGCCTGAAGCCTAGAGAACCCCATAAATCATTGCAGTGATGGCCTACAGTTGATCAAACGGTATAAAGCATTGGAGGTGAGGGCCTGAAGCCTAGAGTACCCCATAAATCATTGCAGTAATGGCCTACAGGTGAGCAGACGATATAAAGCATTGGAGGTGAGGGCCTGAAGCCTAGAGAACCCATAAATCATTGCAGTGATGGCCTACAGGTGAGCAGACGGTATAAAGCATTGGAGGTGAGGGCCTGAAGCATAGAGAACCCCATAAAACATTGCAGTGATGGCCTACAGGTGAGCAGACGGTATAAAGCATTGGAGGTGAGGGCCTGAAGCCTAGAGAACCCCATAAATCATTGCAGTGATGGCCTACAGATGAGCAGACAGTATAAAGCATTGGAGGTGAGGCCGTGAATCATAGTAAACCCCAAAAATCATTGCTGTGATGGCCTACAGGTGAGCAGACGGTATAAAGCATTGGAGGTGAGGGCCTGAAGCCTAGCGAACCCCATAAATCATTGCAGTGATGGGCCACAGGTGAGCAAACGGTATAAAGCAGGCATGTCCAAACTGCGGCCCTCCAGCTGTTGAAAAACTACAACTCCCAGCATGCCTGCCTACAGGTTTTCAGCTCCCTTTTATTTCCTCTTACTACATATTTTCCACATTGTAGCATCAAGAGACTCCCAGATCAATGACTGCAGCGCCAGTCAGTTAGTTTGAAATTAGAGGGGCAAAGGTTTAAAAGTAACATCAGGAAGAATTACTTTACTGAGAGAGTAGTGGTCGCATGGAATAGCCTTCCTGCAGAAGTGGTAGCTGCAAATACAGTGAAGGAGTTTAAGCATGCATGGAATAGGCATAAGGCCATCCTTCATATAAGATAGGGCCTGGGGCTATTCATAGTATTCAGCATATTGGGCAGACTAGATGGGCCAAATGGTTCTTATCTGCCGACACATTCTATGTTTCTATGTACCAATTCTCAGTAAGTCAGTGGGCGGAGCACCCAAATAAGCTTCTCCCACAGACAAACTTAAGGTTATAGTACATTTAGGAGTTGTGTGTTAAAAACAATAAAAAAAAAATCTGACTCAAAAACTACTCCCATTTATTAAGGGAACCTGTCATCAACTTTATGCTGCCCATACTAATGACAGGTAAGTTGCTTTTAGCGGTCTGTCATTTAAAAGTTAAAATTAAGTGGTTGACGAGAACCAACATCACAATCATTGCAGACTGGGTCTGGAGAAGAGTCCTGGTTATTCATGAATTCATGCTCTCCTGTCCACCTGCTGATGATTTACAGGCTTCTAACTAGTTTTCTCCCTTTCTCTCTAGGAAAGAACTGCCAATCATCAGCAGATGGGCAGGGAGAGCAGGAGATGAGGAATAACCATGACTCTTCTCAGGTAGATTTGACTCTTTTCAAGTCCTGGGCTGCAATGATTATGATGCTGGTTCTCAGCAACCACTTACGTTTAGCTCATGAGTGACACACCGCTGAAATCAGCATTTCTGTCACTAATTTATGCTGCCCTCAGTGAGATCAGCATAAGGTTGATGACAGGTTCCCTTTAAGGACACAGTAGAGGCTTTCCTAGTACATCTACATACGCAAACCCGTTCTTCGGCTGGTGAGTGAAAAATTAAGCATTGATTATAGGATTCATTCACACATCCGTACGTTAGAGTCCACATCTGTTCCGAAATTTTGCGAAACAAAATGCTAACCCATTCATTTTAAAAGGAACACAAAAGATGTGGATAGCACACCATGTACAGTCAATGTAATTTTTAAGTATTGCTTCATATGGTCTGTGAGTGGGCCATATGTCCTGGAGCAGCATAGATTGTGTACATGGGAGTGATACTGTAGTTTAGATGCTCATTTGCACATATTCTATGCTGATTTGGGACATATTTTGTAAATGATTCTGATAAAGCATTTGATGGAGTTTTCTGGACCTTTCTACTCTGCATATTTCAGCAGGGTTATGTTCATTATTTCACTTTTCTCGGCTGAGGCAGAACTTGGAGAAGTCGTCGTAGACCTGGAATTCCTAAAGGATTTTTATCAGGGATGTACAAATGGGAAAAATGATAACTAGAATATAAAAAAAGATCCAGCATTACCAGTTATCAAACATGCACCCTAAGGCTGTTCTATTACATGCTTAATGATACATCTGCATAATTGCACATTTGGATCTGTTAAGATCTCTTCCACAGATAAGTAATTAATATGTAGGAAAAATATAAAACTGGTTTGGTAATCCTCTCCAAATATAGTCTATGCGTTTCTTGGAGTAAGGAATACCAGGAGGACCCATTCAACAGGATTCAGAAAGATTTGTAAAAAAAAAAGTCATAATGCGATTTATTTGCAGTCTTCGTAGTTAATTGCGTACAAGAATAATTTGGGAAAATTCTTAGTCCGTTGTCCATGCGTAAATATGAATGTCATATTAAGCATCATTTCTGAAGGGTAGGAACCTCCTTCTCAGGCTCCTTGTGTGTCTTCCATCTTCTTTAGAAGCAGCCCCCAACAGAAGAGTGAGAGTAAGAAGACGACCCCCTGTCTGTCTGTCAGCCATTTATACCGTAGATCTAGGCGTGTCCTACACATATATGTACTTCTTCATTGTCATACAGTATATGGAAACTTCAAATATAGCTCTTGACGTCCCCATACAGACCTTCCATCTTCCATGTGTATTACTATAGATGGTGTTAGTGTATAGTGTAATAAATTCTTCACATTAAATACCAATTATTATATCACATATTATTATATAAATCATTGCAGTAATGGCCTACAGTGAGCAGACGGTATAAAGCATTGGAGGTGAGGGCCTGAAGCCTAGCGAACCCATAAATCATTGCAGTAATGGCCTACAGTGAGCAGACGGTATAATGCATTGGAGGTGAGGGCCTGAAGCCTAAAGAACCCCATAAATCATTGCAGTGATGGCCTACAGGTGATCAGACAGTATAAAGCATTGGAGGTGAGGGCCTGAAGCATAGAGAACCCCAAAAAATATTGGATTAATGGCCTACAGGTGAGCAGACGATATAAAGCATTGGAGGTGAGGGCCTGAAGCCTAGCGAACCCCATAAATCATTGCAGTGATGGCCTTCAGGTGATCAGAAGGTATAAAGCATTGGAGTTAAGGGCCTGAAGCCTAGAGAACAAGAATAATTTGGGAAAATTCTTAGTCCATTGTCCATGCGTAAATATGAATGTCCTTAAGCATCATTTCTGAAGGGTAGGAACCTCCTTCTCAGGCTTCTTGTGTGTCTTCCATCTTCTTTAGAAGCAGCCCCCAACAGAAGAGTGAGAGTAAGAAGACGACCCCCTTGTCTGTCTGTCAGCCATTTATACCGTAGATCTAGGCGTGTCCTACACATAAATGTACTTCTTCATTGTCATACAGTATATGGAAACTTCAAATATAGCTCTTGACGTCCCCATACAGACCTTCCATCTTCCATGTGTATTACTAAAGATGGTGTTAGTGTGTAGTGTAATAAATTCTTCACATTAAATACCAATTATTATATCACATATTATTTAATATTGTGCTGTTTAAACTTTTCCATGCATTATCTGCCAAAACATTTAACATGCTCCTCATTTGTAAAGCCCCACAATCCCATCTAAATATGGGACAGCAGCTAGCGGCAGGACAGTGTTAATGCATGGACCCCCAGAGCAATGAAATCAAAACCCCTCAAATAGCAAGTCAAGAGGTAGGAATCGGATTGTTGTTCTGTACCATATCGTCTCAGTTCCATGTTTAAGTGCAAAAACATGAGTGAAATTCAAACGGATTTCCCTAAAGTAAAGTGCGATATATGTTCCCCCCACCTAATAAAATGTGTTGACTTTTTGCCCTTTGTGTTGAGCAGTCTCCATCAAATCCATTATAATGTAGGACAACTTTTTAACATATTATAGGGAGGAAGGGGCTGCTTCCAAACTTGGAATCTGTCTTTTCTCGCTTTTGCAGAGGTTTAAGATCCTTTCTAGGGATATTATGTTATCTATAAATCCCAGGATCGCAGAGTTAAAGGCGCTGTAGGATTTAAAGTGCAATTTATATTTTCATCAAAAAATAAATATTTTTAGCATATGTTACTGCATCCTTGCATATCCTAGCGATATGCCGCCATTGTCTGAGATAGGAATACCCCTTAACAATACAAGCTGCAGTATGTGGGGAGTAATATGTGTGGAGTACTAGGAGACAGCCGAGGAGACGTAGTAGGGAGCATTTGTGGAAAATTTCCAATCCTGGGAACAGGAATTTATCAGCTGCTTACAAGCATTTCAATACACAACATAATGGTAATGTGAATAGACTCTTAGCAACTGGGATAGAAAAAAATGACCGGGGAAGCTTGGGATCACAAGGTGCACAATGGGAAGTCTTCTGGATAATCAATCTTCAAACCCATCACCCGAAAAGTTTAGATTTAAGCATATATACAATGTACATGTATTAACTTATTGCTGCAATTTGTTTTAATGTTTTTTCTTAAGAAGGTAGATTGTATTATTCCAGAATAGACTGGTATCACGCAGGGTTAATGTGTATGTCTCATTGGAGTGGTTGTTGCTTTTCTATGCAAGGACCTGACGTAACAAACTCTTGTTATTTAACCCCTTAAGGACCCTGCCATTTTTCACCTTAAGGACCCGGACATTTTTAGCAAATCTGACCAGTGTCACTTTATGAGGCAATAACTGTAAAACGCTTTTACTTATCCAGGCCATTCTGAGATTGTTTTCTCGTCACATATTGTACTTCAAGACAGTGGTAAAATGAGAGTCAAAAAATTAATTTTTATTTATAAAAAAAAATACAAAATTTACTAAAGAAATTGAAAAATTAGCAAATTTCCAAATTTCAATTTTTCTACTTTTATAATATATACTAATATCTCCAAAATGAGTTATTACTTTACATTCCCCGTATGTCTACTTCATGTTTGGATCATTTTGAAAATTACATTTTATTTTTTTAGGCTTAGAAGTTTAGAAGCAAATCTTGTTCAATTTTCCAAAACCCACTTTTTAAGGACCAGTTCATTTATGAAGTCACTTTCTGGGGTTTACGCATGAGAAACCACCCATAAATCGCCCCATTTTAGAAACTACACCCTCAATCTATTCAAAACTGATTTTACAAACTTCGGTGCCTCACAAGAATTAAATGAAAATGGGAATATTTCAAAATTTCACTTTTTTTTTTTATTTTTAATCTTTTTTTTCTGCAACACATCAAGGGTTAACAGCCAAACAAAACTCAAAATCTATTACCCTGAATCTGGAGTTTACAGAAACACCCCATATGTGTTCAAAAACTCATGTATGGGCGCACAGCAGGCTTCAGAGTGGAAGGAGCACCATATGGCTTTTGGAGAGCGGATTTAGCTGGAATAGTAATTGGGAGCTATGTCACATAATGAAGACACCCTGAGGTGGCCCTACAGTGGAAATCCCCAAAAAAGTGACCCCATTCCGGAAACTACATCCCTCAAGAAATATTTCAAGGTGTGTAGTGAGCAGTTTGACCCATCAGGCGTTTCACAGAATTAGGAAACGCTTGGCTGTGAAAATAAAAAGTGACAATTTTTTACTGCAAAAGTTGATTTACACTCATATTTTCACTTTCACAAGCGGTAACAGGACAAAATGCACCCCACATGTGCTCAAAAATGATGTATGGGCGCATGGCAGACATGGATTTTAGGTGCCATGTCGTGTTAAATAAATTCCTGAGGTCCTCAGAAATGAAAAACCCCAAGAGTGACCCCATTTCAGAAACAGCACCCCCGTACGAACATTTTAAGTGGTGGAAAGTGTATTTTTTTAGCAAACAGATGTCTCACAGAAGGCAGAAATACTTGAGAGAAGCATATTTGTAAAAATAAAAAATTACTAGCTCAATTTTTCACTTTCACAGGGGGTTAAAGGAGAAAATGCACCAGTGTATGTTCCCCATTTTGCGAACACCCCATATGTGCTCGTAGCCTGCTGTATTAGCGCACAGCAGGCCTCTAGAGGCAAAGTGCAAAATATGGCTTTTGCAGGCCTGAATTGGCAGACATGGATTTTAGGTGCCATGTCGTCTTAAACAAATTCCTGAGGTCCCCAGAAATGAAAAACCCCAAGAAGTGACCCCATTTTGGAAAGAGCACCCCCGTACGAACATTTCCACCCCCGTACTTTTAGCAAACTCTCTGTCTAATTGGCACACTTTTTTTAGACAGAGAGTCCTTTTTTAAAACTACAAAAAGAAGAGAAGAAAAAAGTGAGGAAAATTTGCATTTTTTTTTCAAAAATGTTAATTTGCACACCCATTTTTCACTTTACCAAGGGTACCAGGACCAAATGCACCCCACATTTTGTTCCCTATTTCCCGTTGAATACAGCAACACACCATGTGGGCTCAAAAAAGGATGTATGGGCGCACAGCAGGCTTCAGAATGGAAGGAGCACCACATTGCTTTTAGAGAGCGGATTTAGCTGGAATATAATTAGGAGCTATGTCGCATATGAAGACACCCTGAGGTGGATCTACAGTGGAAACCCCCAAAAAGTGACCCCATTCCAGAAACAATAAATATACAGACTCCTGTACTCCACTTTGCTATTCAAATCGAGCTTTATTCAAGAGCGGTTGCCAGTCAGAAAACGTTTTCGGCATATAGCCTTCTTCAGTATAACTGGTTGAGCCGCATAGAAGAGGAAGCGTAAAGATGAAGATAAAGTACCCACAGTGGGTAGCAGAATGCGATCGGGCTCTATGGCCCTGTCTGGCATGCAAAGGGATAAGGCTTCGGCCTAAGGAAAACAGCGCCATGGGTCAAGCGGTTAAAGGAGAAAATGCACCCCAGTATGTGTTCCCTATTTTCTCCCCATTCAGGAAACACCCCATATGTGCTTGTAACCTGCTGTATGGGCAGCACAGCAGGCCTAGAGCTAAATGTGAATTTGGCTGGCCTGAATTGGCAGACATGGATTTTAGGTGTCCTGTCGCATTTAAAAGATTCCTGGGGTCCCAAGAAATTAAAAACCCCAAGAAGTGACCCCATTTTGGAAAGAGCACCCCGTACTAACATTTTAAGGGGTGGAGAAGGCACTTTTGATCTAACAGTTGTCTCACAGAAAAGAATATGTAGTGGTTGTTGGAAAGTGGATATGCAAGCGAGGTGGACTAAATCAGATAAAAAGTGGAAATATTAAGGGAGAGCATAAATTAAATTAATACTCCATGGTTGAGTGGTAGATTCTGAAACACTCCTGCATGCACAGGCCAGGTTTTTCAGGGCAGTGTCACGACCCGCGTTGGTGTCGTGACGCTGTTGCTGGCATGCGGTTGCCGTTGGCAACCTGCGTGCCACGACCGATGTTGCGGTCGTGTTGTTCCGCATGTACTTTCCGGCGGCGAGGTGTTGTTGCCGCATGTGAGGGTTGTGTGTTTGTTGCCTCACATGTGGTTGCCGCTGGCAACAAGGTTGTTCTGCATGCATGTCTACTTTCACCTTTGCTGTGGTCTTCTTTTCCCCATTTGGTATGCACGGGGTTAAAGTTATGCTAGGTGTGGTTGTTAGCTCACGTGGGTGTGACCTCAGGCCTCCTTATATGTTGGTTTGTGTGGAGCCTGAGGTTAGTTTGTTTGTCCAGCCATGGTGTGAGCATGGCTGGAGTGGTTGTTTCCTATGTCTGTGTGAGCCACTCTTATTTCTCATATTGTTTACTCTGAGTGGTTGTGTTCCCCTTCTGTGTGCTTCTGCTTACCCTTCCCTCTCTTGGTTATGTTTGTTGTGGGATTGTATGAAGCACCACTTTCTGTTTATGTGCTCCAGAAGGGGCTTGCTTACCTGGAGGGGTATAGCGAATACCGGATGGTGTGCTGCCCGGCCAGGTCTCCCCCCAGGCATCTGATGTCCGCTTGGGGGTCCGGGAGGTCCTGGCGCTGCTCCTCTATCTTCAGCACGGCAGGTAAGTGTGGGTTTCTTGTACATGTTTCCTATGTTACTTGCCTGCCGTGCGGGCACACACTGTTCGGGTCCTGGCTGCTGTGGGGCCTCTGGAGACTCCTGCTCATCCGTGGTCTAGGGTGAGCAGGTGGTCTCTGCCCTGATTTCATGTGAGGGCGAGTCAGGGCGTTCAGGGCCTTAGGTACATGGGTATGAGCCGTCCCACCTTCAGGGTCCGCTCATACAGCCAGGAGACCAGGGCAAGTTTTAGGGACATGCCAGGAGGTCATCTGCTCCCTTGTCCCTGTTTTTAGGCCCGGCGGCCGAGGATAGTGCGCGGCGGGGAGTTTTCCCCACTCCCTGTCGTGACAGGCAGGTTTCGCATTGGTAAGTGGTGTCTTTCCTTATGCCTCTTTTGTGACACACCCTGCATCTTTTTTGGGCCCTTGCTGTCTCGGGGACTTGATCTGGAAAAT
>CM065592.1:56863653-56909708 GCA_033119425.1 Bufotes viridis | reverse complement strand
AGAAATGTGGCGTGAATCAGATGGCAGCCAACATATTGGGCACTGAAATGCCTTATCTGTGGAAAACTTGCAATTTTCATTTTGCACGGTCCTCACTTTTCGGGGGTTCTATTTATTATTTCACCCAAGAGCATCTACACATGTCAGCATTAGGGTGGGTTCGCAGTAGCATTTTGGCATTTCGTTATAGGTCCCGTTTATAACGGAATATAATGGAATTACCGAACGGAATGCAAAACGGAAGCCTTTAACCCCTTAAGGACCGGGCTCATTTTCACCTTAGGACCAGGCCATTTTTTGCAAATCTGACCAGTGTCACTTTATGTGGTGATAACTTTAAAACGCTTTTTCTTATCCAGGCCATTTTGATATTGTTTTTTCGTCACATATTGTACTTCATGACACTGGTAAAATTAAGTCGAATTATTTCATTTTTATTTATAAAAAACTATCAAATTTACCAAAAATTTGGAAAAAGTTGCAATTTTCCAAGTTTCAATTTCTCTACTTCTATAATACATAGTAATACCGCCCAAAAAAGTTATTGATTTACATTCCCCATATGTCTACTTCATGTATCGATCATTTTGGGAATGCCATTTTATTTTTTGGGGACGTTATAAGGCTTAGAAGTTTAGAAGCAAATCTTGAAATTTTTCAGAAATTTTCAAAAACCCACTTTTTAGGGACCAGTTCAGGTCTGAAGTCACTTTGTGAGGATTACATAATAGAAACCATCCAAAAATGACCCCATTCTAGAAACTACACCCCTCAAGGTATTCAAAACTGATTTTACAAACGTCATTAACCCTTTAGGTTTTCCACAAGAGTTAATGGCAAATGGAGATAACATTTCAGAATTTCGATTTTTTGGAAAATTTTCCGTTTGAATCCATTTTTTCCAGTAACAAAGCAAGGGTTAACAGCCAAACAAAACTCAATTTTTATTGCCCCGATTCTGTAGTTTGCAGAAACTCCCCATATGTGGGCGTAAACTGCTGTATGGCTAAACGGCAGGGCACAGAAGGAAGGGAACGCCATATGGTTTTTGGAAGGCGGATTTTGCTGGACTGGATTTTTGACACCATGTCCTATTTGAAGCCCCCCCGATGCACCCCTAGAGTAGAATCTCCAAAAAAGTGACTCCATCTAAGAAACTACACCCCTGAAGGTATTCAAAACTGATTTTATAAACTTTGTTAACCCTTTAGGTGTTCCACAAGAGTTATTGGCAAATGGAGATGAAATTTCGGAATTTCTATTTTTTGTTACCTTGCCTCAAAAAAAGTGTAATATAGAGCAACCAAAAATCATACTTACCTTACAATAATAAAACAAAACTGACACCTTATCCCGTAGTTTCCAAAATGGGGTCACTTTTTGGGAGTTTCTACTGTAGGGGTGCATCAGGGGGCTTCAAATGGGACATGGTGTCAAATAATCAGTCCAGCAAAATCTGCCTTCCAAAAACCATATGGCGTTCCCTTCCTTCTACGCCCTGCCGTTTGGCCATACAGCAGTTTACGCCCACATATGGGGTGTTTCTGCAAACTACAGAATCGGGGCAATAAAAATTGAATTTTGTTTGGCTGTTAACCCTTGCTTTGTTACTGGAAGAATTGATTAAAATGGAAAATTTGCAAAAAAATAGCTATTTTCGGACCGTTTTTATTTTTTGTTATTTACATCGTTGAACTGACAGGTTAGATTATGTGCTATTTCTATAGAGCAGGTGGCCACGGACGCGGCAATACAAAATATGGCTACTTTTTGGGGGGTTTTGTTTCAGTTTTACATAATAAAGCATTTTTGAAAAAAATTATTTTTTAGTGTCTTCACATTCTGAAAGCCATATATTTTTTTTATTTTTTGGGCGACTGTCTTATGTAGGGGCTAATTTTTTGCGAGATGAGATGTCGGTTTGATTGGAACTATCTTGGGGTGCATATGACATTTTGGTCGCTTGCTATTACACTTTTTGTGATGTAAGGTGACAAAAATGGCTTTTGACACCGTATTTTTTTTTTTTTTGTGTTCATCTGAGGGGTTTGGTCATGTGTTTTTTTTATAGAGCAGGTTGCGACGGACGCGCCGATACAAAATATGTATACTTTTTATTTATTTAAGTTTTACACAATATTATCATTTTTTAAAACAAAACCAATCATGTTTTAGTGTCTCCATAGTCTGGGGGGGTGATTGTCCTATGTGGGGTATCATTTTTTGCGGGATGAGATGACGGTTTGATTGGCACTATTTTTGGGTGCATATAACTTTTTGATCGCTTGCTATTACAGTTTTTGAGATGTGAGGTGACAAAAATGTTTTTTTTTTTACATTGTTTTTATTTTATTTTTTTAACAGTATTTACCTGAGGGGTTAGATAATGCGATATTTTTATAGAGCAGGTTTTTACGGACGCGGCGATACATAATATTTATACTTTTTATTTATTTATTTTACTTTAACACAATAATAGCATTTTAGAAAAAAAAATTATACTATTTTGGGAGGCATACGCCTTTTTGATCACTTGGTATTACACTTTTTGTGATGCAAGGTGACAAAAAATGGCTTTTTTACACCATTTTTTTGTGTTTTTTTTTACGGTATTTGCGTGAGGGGTTAGGTCACGTGATATTTTTATAGAGGAGATTTTTACGGACGCGGCGATACCTAATATGTTTAGTGTATTTGTTTTTTTTTTTTTTTATTTAGTGATATGTATTTTACTTATTTTTACTTTTTTTTTTCACTCTTTTGACAATTTTTTTGACCCAGACCCACTTGGTTCTTGTAGATCCAGTGGATCTGGTGTCTATATAATACAGTAAGTACACTATATAGTGTACTTACTGTATTTTTTTACTTTACAAAGTCTGAATAGGCTTTTGCCTTTAGCAAAAGCCCATTCAGAGTTTCAGTAACATGGCAAGCAGGATGCTTCTGAAAGCGTCCTGCTGCCATGGTAACCATCACCCGCTGCCATTACAGAGCAGCGGGTGATAGGAAGGGAGGGGAGCTCCCTCCCTCTGCTATCCTATCCCGTCGGGGGGGCTACAAAGGTACAGCAGCCCCCCGATGGGAGAAGGAGGGAGCTCCCTCCATGTTAACACCTTCTGTACCGCGGTCCGTACGGACCGCGGTATAGAAGGGGTTAAACTGCTGACATCTGCAGCACAGATGTCAGCAGTTTAAAGCAGGGGGTCAGCAATGTGCTGACCCCCTTCTATACCCACTAGACACCAGGGAAATCGTTTGAAAGGAGGCGGACGGGGGATCGCAATTGCCTCCAGCGCCGCCCACCTGCAATCCCCCCCCCCCCCTGCACCGCCCGGGGGGACACTAATATGGCGGGGTGCAGGGGGGGGTTAAAATTTATATGTTTGGGGCATATTTTAGTCTCTGATCCCCACGGTCACAGACCGCGGGGATCAGAGACTACAGATAGCGCAGCAAACCGCAGGTCTGAATTGACCTGCGGTTTGCTGCGATCGCTGACATGGGGGGGTCACAGGACCCCCCCTGGGCATTGTGCCAAGGTGCCTGCTGATTGATTTCAGCAGGTATCTTGTTCCGATCACCGCCACGTGCGCAGCGGTGATCGGAAATTCACAGGGCGTACATGTACGCCCTTCGTCCTTAAGGGGTTAAGAGGCATTCCGTTTTGCTCCGTCCTAATAGAAGTCTATGGGCAAGCATAACAGATCCGTCTGGTTTCATGTTCTGCATAACGGAAACCAGATGGATCTGTTATGCTTGGGGTATAATTACTAAAATGAGGTCACTTCTCAGGGGACCTATTTATTATTTCACCCTTGAGCTTCTATGTTGTCAGCACAAGATGCGTAAATCACCGCATGATGCTTGTTTTGTCCTGAGTCCAGTATTTCCAGGAAAAACATTAGGGCCACATGCAGAGTGTTTTATAAAACCAGGAAGCATGGCATAATAATATGAGGGCTGACTTTTCACACTGGCATACATTGGGCACTAAAATGAAATATCTGTGGAAAAATTGCAATTTTCACTTTGCACCATCTGCTGTAAATTACTTTTTGCTAAACACTTGTGGGGTCAAAATGCTGACTACACCAATTGGTAAATTCTGTGAGAGATCCAAAATGTGGTCAGTTCTTGGTGCTTTCTTTCTTATATTTCACCTCAGAGCTTCTGCAGTTGTCAGCCAGTGCTGTATAAATCACCAACCCAGGCCTCAAATGCACATGGTGCTCTTTCTCTTCTGTACCCTGCAGTGGTTAGTTTTGCTGTTAGCCCTTGCTGTGGTACAGGAAAAATGGATTAAAATAGGAAATCTGCAATTTAGAAATTTCACCTTGATTTTCCTTTAATTCTCGTGGAACATATAAATGGTTAACAGTTTTCAAAATCAGTTTTTAAAATTTTAAGGGCTGTAATTCTTAAAATTTGGTTATTTATGGGTAATTTCTGTTATGTAAGCTCCTCAAAGTGACTTTATATCTGAATTGGTCCTTAAAGTCAGTCTAGGAAATTCTAAGCCTTCTAATGTTCTAAAAAAAATAACATGACATTTACAAAATGATACCCACATAAAGCAGTCATATGGTTAATATTATTAACTATGTTATGAGGTATCCACCTTTAAAGCAGAGAAATTGAAATTTAAAAAATAAGGAAAATTGATCAAAATGATACGGGCACTCAGCTATATGGAATTACATCAAAGATTTATTGCATCCATCAACACATATAACTAATAAGAAGATATAAAAAAATATATTAAAAATACTTGGCAATAAATCCCACTTTAAATATTACTACGGTTAATACAGAAGTTAATAATCACTAATCAACAAATATGTATTTTTCACTAATCAACAAGTTCTGTATTAACTTTTGTATTAACAGTAGTAATGTTTTCAATGGGATTTATTTCCAAGTATTTTTAATATATTTTTTTATATCTTGTTATTAGTTATATGTGTTGATGGAGGCAATAAATCTTTGATGTAATTCCATATAGCTAAGTGCCCATATCATTTTGATCAATTTTCCTCCTTTTTCCGGTTCTACTGGGGTAACCAACATACGGAGGCACCACTACCCATGGGATACCAATAGAGAAGCCACCTGTATTTTTGCATTCAAATTTAAAAAATAGCTAATTTTTACAAATTGTAAATTTTGGATTTTTAAAAAAATAAAGTTAAAACATATTGTCATGGTGTATCATGAAAAAACAATCTCAGAATCACTTGGATAAGTAAAAGCATTCCAAAGTTATTACCACATAAATTGATTTGCAAATTTAGAGGAGGTGAAAAAGGTGAAAAATGTCTGGGTTTGGAAGGGGTTAAAGGAACACAACCTTAAAATAAACGATACAAGTAAAAAGGAGATAATGATGCTCCAACTTTTTGGCTGATTTTCTGCATCATCCTGAAACAAGAAGTATTTTAGAAATCTCAAAATGAACATATGAGGGGGTTGCCATCCTGCTGATCTTCTGATTCCCATTTCACCTGGGAAGTGATTAGAGGGGCCTTCTCGTCAATGGGCAGGGTTTAACAATGTTTTACCTACAGCAAGACACATAACAGTGATGAGGGGGCATCGGTGACCTCCCCATCCTCTATTGATCTTCCTTCCTTTAATTATGTTAGTTAAAACGGTAGTCCGGTTGTTAGAAGTTATTTCTTATCGCACTCTAAATTGGCCATACATTGAAATTGTTACAGCGGAAGTTTGTGGCCAGTATTACTCTGCTTACCTGCCTCAGTCTTTTGAGTCCTGGTGGTAAGGATGTGCCCCCCTTTTTCTCCTCTGCTTATAGGGTGCATGCTCTCTCCCTCCAGCTTTTAAAAGGTCAGCGAGTGTGCACCCCAGTCAATGGCTGGCCACCCTGGGGTACTTTAGGCACTTTCCACAATGGGAGGGTGCCTGAACAATAGGTTCTATTCCATTAGTACTTGCTAAGGTCTCCTGTTTACGTTTGTCTGGCAAGTACACACTTCTGCCTGTTTGCCAGATTTGACCCTTTTGAGGGCTGACCTATGCCTGATCTCCATACGGACCCTGAGCTGCTAGCCTTGACCTTGGACTGTTTACCATATTACACATACCCTGCTTGCCCTAAACTCAGCCTGTCCCTGACTACAGTTTTGCCTGGTCCCTCGGTGCTCTGCAGAGGTGTCTCTGGACCCCAGTGGGTCAGCTGTTAACCAAATAGAGACTACTCCAGGAGGTACCATCTTGGTGCCTCACCCCATGTACAGCGTTTAAAACATGAAAAACCTGGGAAACGCTAGGATAACACCCTTAGGCCCCTTGCAGACGAGCGTTCCTCACGCAGCGAGTCCGCAACGGAGCTCCCGGCCTGACCTCCCAGCACTGCCAGGGATCACATAGCATTATATTGATTTATAATGCTATGTAACCCTTACAGTTCTGGAATGTATTGGATAACACTGACAGCATTATGCCAGTGTTATCCAATACATTCCAGAACTGTAAAGGTTACATAGCATCATAAATCAATATAATGCTATGTGAATCCCGTCAGTGCAGGAAGGTCAGGCCGGGAGCTCCGTTGTGGACTCACTGTGGGAGGAACGCCCGTCTGCAAGGGGCCTTAGAAGAAGCCCTAGGCCAAATTTGTTTTTTGCACAGTGGTTCCACACCCATTGCATGACAGACACATTATCCAAATTTAAATAGGTTAAAGGGGTTGGTCACTTTCTGGCTATTGTTGGCCAATGTGTATGTAAGAGGACTATATGGCACTTAAAGGTGTTGTCTGAATTAAATATATTACAATGTGCCTTAGAATACACTAAATAGTACTTTTGTCATGTACTGTCTTCATCCAAATGATCTGGTTTCAGGAGCACCGCTGCGGGTCACTTGACCGCCGACGTCATCCTTCAGGCTCTCTGTGCTGACGTTTCATGTACGAGCTAATCCCAGCCTGAAGGAGTGGTCCTAATACCAAAAAAGAAAGAATCACCAATCCTACGAAAAGCAACCGCTACGAGTCCCCTGGTTACTAAACTTACCCAGGGGACAGGTCCAGAGAGTCCACCGAAACTGCACTGAGAATATTGTTTTCAAAGAACAAAGCGAAGTGATAAAAGAACGTTTCTTGGAAAAAGGATATAGTGATGAACAACTAACAAAATGCATTACAGATATAGAAACTCAAGGACAGAAAATTCCATCAAAAAATCTGAAAAAAACACCAGACTTCCGTTTCTCCTTTAGAACCCAGTTCACACAATGTTCTAGGCAGTTAAAAAATGCAATAAAAAAAAACTGGTCCATTCTGAAGAAGGACCCAGTGCTTGGGTCTGTGATCCCTGAACAACCAAATGTTATATACAGAAGAGCACCCAACCTACAGAATAAATTAGTTCAGAGTGCCATACCACTAGAAAAGAGTAGCAAAAAGAAAAATTGCTTTAATTGGTGTGGTTTTTGTAGTGCATGTAAGAATCGGAGGAGAAATGAGAAGGCACAAAAACAAATGAAAATATATAGGATTAAGCAAGTAGTGCTGGGTTTGTGGGAGGAGAGGCTGATTACAAGGCTATTAACATGCAGCTGTGGGCCCAGGCTGGCTGATTGCTAGGCTATTTATAGGCACCTGTGGGCCCAGGCTGACGCCGATTCAGCTGATTTCACTACCTCTGGGTCAGCTCCAGGATACTGCAGCATGGTCTGGAGGCTCCTTACAGCTGGGCGACGGCAGAATCTCTCAGGAAGGCACTGGTATTCATGGTAGGATCGGAGTGGTTTGCACGGGACCCACGCTGTGGTCCGTGACATGTAGCGTTCTGGGATGAAGCAGAGTTTGGGCGCTAATGCTCAAGCGGTGGCATCAGTATTGTTTGGCTTTTCAGAGGCCTGCGGCGGCCATTGCATACAGTTATCGGGGTAGCATGCGCCTAGAGTAGGCATGGTTCTATGTGTCTGATACCTGGTTACATTTGGGGTGCGTGTCTACAGTTGGCTCAAGCCATGTATGCTGTGTTTAAAGGGAGTCTGTCACCTCAAAAAGTCGTTTTTAAGACTTCACACATCCTTATAGCCCTTAATTACTTGTGAAAAATCATACCTTTATAATTTCCAGTGGCACTTTTAAACTTGAAAAAAACAACTTTGATGCGTATGTAAATGAGAGCCCTCCGGTGCCCAGGGGCGGCGTCCAGCTCGTTCGTGCCCCAGCCTGTTCTGCCTCCACATCTATTTTCCCGCCCAGCCTCCTTCTCAAGCCCGTCCATCTGCTCCCTTTTACATTTTCCAACATCCGGCGTCCGCACGCGTTCTCCTGTTCCTTGCGCACGCGCACTGCTCTGACCACGGCTGGCAGTGCTTCTCTCGGTCATCTGCGCATGCGCCAGCTAACGGCGCGAAACCTGCAGGAAGGAGGCGGCTCCATTGGCGCAGGACAATCAGGAGAAAGCCGAGCGGTCAGCTGTCAGCGCCTTCAGTGAGGAAAGCAAGGTAATTCCTTCAAAACATCGCTGGCTGCCTTGCTGGGTGTCCATTAAAGCTGGCCCACATCGCGGGGGGAGTGTCCATTAATGCTGGCCCACATCGCGGGGGGAGTGTCCATTAATGCTGGCCCACATCGCTGGGGGGGAAAGTGTCAAGTAATGCTGCCACATATCCCTTTGGGGGGGGTGGGGCGTGCAAGTAATGCTGCCACACATCGCTTGGAGGAGTTGGGGGCGTGCAAGTAATGGTGCCACACATCGCTTGGAGGGACAGGGGGCGTGCAAGTAATGCTGCCACATATCCCTTTGGGGGGGGTCAAGTAATGCTGCAACATAACCCTTTGGGGGGGGGGTCAAGTAATGCTGCCACATATCCCTTTGGGGGGGTCAAGTAATGCTGCCACATATCCCTTGGGGGGCAAGTAATGCTGCAACATATCCCTTTGGGGGGTCAAGTAATGCTGCCACATATCCCTTTGGGGGCGTGCAAGTAATGCTGCCACATATCCCTTTGGGGGGGCGTGCAAGTAATGCTGCCACACATCGCTTGGAGGAGTTGGGGGCGTGCAAGTAATGCTGCCACACATCGCTTGGAGGGACAGGGGGCGTGCAAGTAATGCTGCAACATATCCCTTTCGGGGGGGGTCAAGTAATGCTGCAACATATCCCTTTCGGGGGTCAAGTAATGCTGCCACATATCCCTTTGGGGGGTCAAGTAATGCTGCCACATATCCCTTGGGGGTGGGGGGCAAGTAATGCTGCCACATATCCCTTTGGGGGGTCAAGTAATGCTGCAACATATCCCTTTGGGGGTCAAGTAATGCTGCCACATATCCCTTTGGGGGCGTGCAAGTAATGCTGCCACATATCCCTTTGGGGGGGGAGCAAGTAATGCTTCAAAATATCCCTTTGGGGGGGGCGTGCAAGTAATGGTGCCACACATCGCTTGGAGGGACAGGGGGCGTGCAAGTAATGCTGCAACATATCCCTTTGGAAGGGGTGTCAAGTAATGCTGCAACATATCCCTTTGGGGGGTCAAGTAATGCTGCCACATATCCCTTTGGGGGCGTGCAAGTAATGCTGCCACATATCCCTTTGGGGGCGTGCAAGTAATGCTGCCACATATCCCTTTGGGGGGGCGTGCAAGTAATGGTGCCACACATCGCTTGGAGGAGTGGGGGGCGTGCAAGTAATGGTGCCACACATCGCTTGGAGGGACAGGGGGCGTGTAATGCTGCCACATATCCCTTTGGGGGGGGGGGCAAGTAATGCTGCAAAATATCCCTTTGGGGGGGGGGTCAAGTAATGCTGCAACATATCCCTTTGGGGGGGAGGGTCAAGTAATGCTGCCACATATCCCTTTGGGGGGGGGGGCAAGTAATGCTGCAACATATCCCTTTGGGGGGGGGGGTCAAGTAATGCTGCCACATATCCCTTTGGGGGGGCGTGCAAGTAATGCTGCCACATATCCCTTTGGGGGGGCGTGCAAGTAATGCTGCCACATATCCCTTTGGGGGGGCATGCAAGTAATGCTGCAAAATATTCCTTTGGGGGGGTCAAGTAATGCTGCCACATATCCCTTTGGGGGGGGTGGGGCGTGCAAGTAATGCTGCCACACATCGCTTGAAGGAGTGGGGGGCGTGCAAGTAATGGTGCCACACATCGCTTGGAGGGACAGGGGGCGTGCAAGTAATGCTGCAACATATCCCTTTGGAAGGGGGGTGTCAAGTAATGCTGCAACATATCCCTTTGGGGGGGGGGGGGTCAAGTAATGCTGCCACATATCCCTTTGGGGGGGCGTGCAAGTAATGCTGCCACATATCCCTTTGGGGGGGCGTGCAAGTAATGCTGCCACATATCCCTTTGGGGGGCGTGCAAGTAATGGTGCCACACATCGCTTGGAGGAGTGGGGGGCGTGCAAGTAATGGTGCCACACATCGCTTGGAGGGACAGGGGGCGTGTAATGCTGCCACATATCCCTTTGGGGGGGGGGCAAGTAATGCTGCAACATATCCCTTTGGGGGGAGGTCAAGTAATGCTGCAACATATCCCTTTGGGGGAGGGTCAAGTAATGCTGCCACATATCCCTTGGGGGCAAGTAATGCTGCCACATATCCCTTTGGGGCGTGCAAGTAATGCTGCCACACATCGCTTGGAGGAGTTGGGGGCGTGCAAGTAATGGTGCCACACATCGCTTGGAGGGACAGGGGGCGTGCAAGTAATGCTGCCACATATCCCTTTGGGGGGGGGGGTCAAGTAATGCTGCCACATATCCCTTGGGGGGGGGGGTGGGGGGACAAGTAATGCTGCAACATATCCCTTTGGGGGTCAAGTAATGCTGCCACATATCCCTTTGGGGCGTGCAAGTGATGCTGCCCCATATCCCTTTGGGGGGGCAAGTAATGCTGCCACACATCCCTTGGAGGGCAAGTAATGCTGCAACATATCCCTTTGGGAGGTCAAGTAATGCTGCAACATATCCCTTTGGGGGTCAAGTAATGCTGCCACATATCCCTTTGGGGGGGCGTGCAAGTAATGCTGCCACATATCTCTTTGGGGGGGAGCAAGTAATGCTTCAAAATATCCCTTTGGGGGGGGGGGGGCGTGCAAGTAATGCTGCCACACATCGCTTGGAGGGACAGGGGGCGTGCAAGTAATGCTGCCACATATCCCTTTGGGGGCATGCAAGTAATGCTGCAAAATATTCCTTTGGGGGGTCAAGTAATGCTGCCACATATCCCTTTGGGGGTGGGGCGTGCAAGTAATGCTGCCACACATCGCTTGAAGGAGTGGGGGGCGTGCAAGTAATGGTGCCACACATCGCTTGGAGGGACAGGGGCGTGCAAGTAATGCTGCAACATATCCCTTTGGAAGGGGGTGTCAAGTAATGCTGCAACATATCCCTTTGGGGGGGTCAAGTAATGCTGCCACATATCCCTTTGGGGGCGTGCAAGTAATGGTGCCACACATCGCTTGGAGGAGTGGGGGCGTGCAAGTAATGGTGCCACACATCGCTTGGAGGGACAGGGGCGTGTAATGCTGCCACATATCCCTTTGGGGGGCAAGTAATGCTGCAAAATATCCCTTTGGGGGGAGGGTCAAGTAATGCTGCAACATATCCCTTTGGGGGAGGGTCAAGTAATGCTGCCACATATCCCTTGGGGGGGCAAGTAATGCTGCCACATATCCCTTTGGGGCGTGCAAGTAATGCTGCCACATATCCCTTTGGGGGCGTGCAAGTAATGCTGCCACATATCCCTTTGGGGGCATGCAAGTAATGCTGCAAAATATTCCTTTGGGGGGTCAAGTAATGCTGCCACATATCCCTTGGGGGGCAAGTAATGCTGCCACATATCCCTTTGGGGCGTGCAAGTAATGCTGCCACATATCCCTTTGGGGCGTGCAAGTAATGCTGCCACATATCCCTTTGGGGGCATGCAAGTAATGCTGCAAAATATTCCTTTGGGGGGTCAAGTAATGCTGCCACATATCCCTTTGGGGGGTGGGGCGTGCAAGTAATGCTGCCACACATCGCTTGAAGGAGTGGGGGGCGTGCAAGTAATGGTGCCACACATCGCTTGGAGGGACAGGGGGCGTGCAAGTAATGCTGCCACATATCCCTTTGGGGGGGGGGGGTCAAGTAATGCTGCCACATATCCCTTTGGGGGGGCGTGCAAGTGATGCTGCCCCATATCCCTTTGGGGGGGGGGGCAAGTAATGCTGCCACACATCCCTTGGGGGGGGGGCAAGTAATGCTGCAACATATCCCTTTGGGGGGTCTCAAGTAATGCTGCAACATATCCCTTTGGGGGGTCAAGTAATGCTGCCACATATCCCTTTGGGGGGGCGTGCAAGTAATGCTGCCACATATCTCTTTGGGGGGGGAGCAAGTAATGCTTCAAAATATCCCTTTGGGGCGTGCAAGTAATGCTGCCACACATCGCTTGGAGGGACAGGGGGCGTGCAAGTAATTCTGCCACATATCCCTTTGGGGGCGTGCAAGTAATGGTGCCACACATCGCTTGGAGGAGTGGGGGCGTGCAAGTAATGGTGCCACACATCGCTTGGAGGGACAGGGGGCGTGTAATGCTGCCACATATCCCTTTGGGGGGCAAGTAATGCTGCCACATATCCCTTGGGGGGGCAAATAGTGCTGCAACATATCCCTTTCGGGGTAGGGGCAAGTAATGCTGCCACATATCCCTTTGGGGGGGTTAGGGGCAAGTAATGCTGCAACATATCCCTTTGGGGGGTCAAGTAATGCTGCCACATATCCCTTTGGGGGCGTGCAAGTAATGCTGCCACACATCGCTTGGAGGGACAGGGGGCGTGCAAGTAATGCTGCCACATATCCCTTTGGGGGGGCGTGCAAGTAATGCTGCCACATATCCCTTTGGGGGCGTGCAAGTAATGGTGCCACTCATTGCTTGGAGGAGTGGGGGGCGTGCAAGTAATGGTGCCACACATCGCTTGGAGGGACAGGGGGCGTGCAAGTAATGCTGCAACAAATCCCTTTGGAAGGGGGGTGTCAAGTAATGCTGCAACATATCCCTTTGGGAGGTCAAGTAATGCTGCCACATATCCCTTTGGGGCGTGCAAGTAATGCTGCCACATATCCCTTTGGGGCGTGCAAGTAATGCTGCCACATATCCCTTTGAGGGCGTGCAAGTAATGCTGCCACATATCCCTTTGGGGGCGTGCAAGTAATGGTGCCACACATCGCTTGGAGGGACAGGGGGCGTGTAATGCTGCCACATATCCCTTTGGGGGGCGTGCAAGTAATGCTGCCACACATCGCTTGGAGGGACAGGGGGCGTGCAAGTAATGCTGCCACATATCCCTTTGGGGGGCGTGCAAGTAATGCTGCCACACATCGCTTGGAGGAGTTGGGGGCGTGCAAGTAATGGTGCCACATATCCCTTTGGGGGGGCGTGCAAGTAATGGTGCCACACATTGCTTGGAGGAGTGGGGGGCGTGCAAGTAATGGTGCCACACATCGCTTGGAGGGACAGGGGGCGTGCAAGTAATGCTGCAACATATCCCTTTCGGGGGGGTCAAGTAATGCTGCCACATATCCCTTTGGGGGGCAAGTAATGCTGCAATATATCCCTTTGGGGGTCAAGTAATGCTGCCACATATCCCTTTGGGGGGGGGGGCAAGTAATGCTGCAACATATCCCTTTGGGGGGGGGGTCAAGTAATGCTGCCACATATCCCTTTGGGGGGGGGGGCAAGTAATGCTGCAACATATCCCTTTGGGGGGGGGGTCAAGTAATGCTGCCACATATCCCTTTGGGGGGGCGTGCAAGTAATGGTGCCACACATTGCTTGGAGGAGTGGGGGGCGTGCAAGTAATGGTGCCTCACATCGCTTGGAGGGACAGGGGGCGTGCAAGTAATGCTGCAACATATCCCTTTGGGGGGGCGTGCAAGTAATGCTGCCACATATCCCTTTGGGGGGGCGTGCAAGTAATGGTGGCACACATTGCTTGGAGGAGTGGGGGGCGTGCAAGTAATGGTGCCACACATCGCTTGGAGGGACAGGGGGCGTGCAAGTAATGCTGCAACATATCCCTTTCGGGGGGGTCAAGTAATGCTGCCACATATCCCTTTGGGGGGGGGGGCAAGTAATGCTGCAATATATCCCTTTGGGGGGGGGGTCAAGTAATGCTGCCAGATATCCCTTTGGGGGGGGCGCAAGTAATGCTGCAACATATCCCTTTGGGGGGGGCGTGCAAGTAATGGTGCCACACATTGCTTGGAGGAGTGGGGGGCGTGCAAGTAATGGTGCCACACATCGCTTGGCGGGACAGGGGGCGTGCAAGTAATGCTGCAACATATCCCTTTGGGGGGGGTCAAGTAATGCTGCAACATATCCCTTTGGGGGGGGGCAAGTAATGCTGCAATATATCCCTTTGGAGGGGGGGGGGTCAAGTAATGCTGCCACATATCCCTTTGGGGGGGGGGTCAAGTAATGCTGCAACATATTCCTTTTGGGGGCGGGGGGGCCAAGTAATGCTGCCACATATCCCTTTGGGGGGGCGTGCAAGTAATGGTGCCACACATCGCTTGGAGGAGTGGGGGGCGTGCAAGTAATGCTGCCACACATCGCTTGGAGGAGTGGGGGGCATGCAAGTAATGGTGCCACACATCGTTTGGAGGGACAGGGGGCGTGCAAGTAATGCTGACACACATCGCTTGGAGGAGTGGGGGGGGGGGGGCTGCTAATCCTGACATCGCTTGTCTAGTCTAGTCCTTCTGCCAAACATCATTTTGGGGGCTCTGTGTGTCTATTCATTGTGCCTTGAATGTGTCAAGTTTACTAATAATTTTTTTTTTCCTTCCCCCTCCTCAGGTCTAACACTGGGTTCAGACCTGAGCGTTTTGAAGCCTAGCGTTTTCTGGGCGTTCAATACGGGCGTTAACGCGCGTTTTTTCAAGCGTTTTGGTAAATAGTGTAGGCGCGTTTAACGCGCGTATATGTGATTGACTGCATAGTTGGCCAAACAGCCCTCGCTATATATAGTTTGGCCAATCTGAGTGCTTTAGAGGTGTGAAATTCCATGGTGGCTGATCCAGCATGTTGCAAACGCCCGAACAACACGCGTATCGCGTTTCCCATTGAAGTATATTGGCACCAAACGCTCGAAAAAGGCCCGAATTAACGCGAACATACTTGCTTATGCGTCGGACGTTTTTAGGCGCGTTCGAACGCGCATAAAAACGCGCAAGTGTGAACCACCCCCATTGGAATGCATGGTTCCTGTACTGTTGTGCGTTTTTTTGCGCGTTCGAACGCGGCGTTTTACGCGAAAGTGTGAACTGAGTGTAAAGGTCAACTTTCAATTAAACATGCCGACTTGCATAGTAAACCAATGTTTAAGCAAGTCTGGCAGAAAGGGCCAAAATGAAAACATTATTCTTCATCGCTTTCCAAAAGACATAGAACTGATCAAATTATGGCTGAAAAACACAGGACAAGATTTCAAAGATATAGATGCATTAGCTAATAAAATAAACGAGGGTGGCCAAAATAATAAATATCGTCTTTGTTCTTGTCACTTTAGCCATGATAGCTACAACATAGGTCCAAAAGGAAGGTATTTGAAGACCGGTGCAATTCCTACAATATTATCTATAGTTGAAGAAGGAGAAAATATAATCGAGGAAACATTGAAGAAAGATTGCAGACGTAGTAGAAAAATACGTTTTGAGGGAAGCTTACAACAAGCAGCCCAAGTTGGAAATACTCATATGGCTAAAGATATCCACTTTCCAACAGAAGAAGAATCCACATGCGCAGTGCAACAATCCAGTAATGCCCACTTCTGCAATGTTGGAACTCAGACAGATTTAACATTGGGAAAAAAAACGTAGTCCTTGAGGAGACTGAATTTATACAAGATTTATCTGCAGGTAAGTGTGCCGATTCAGAAATGACGTCAACACCGATTAATTACTTGGAGCAAGGAAAAGGCAAGAATTTCTGAATTTTCATCACCCGTAAAGAAGAAAGCAAACATAAGTGTCGATTTATTTCCAGAAGAAATTACAGACGAACTGGATGGAATCCTACCATTATCGCCCATCCTGGAAGAAGAGGTAGTATCTGATGCAGACCTCGAGATTTCTATCCATGATGTAGGCGAAGCTAACAACAATCAAAATGACAGTAGCTATCATCTTAATGTCTCAAACATCGACAGCAGTGATCAGTCCAACCTTAATTTTTATTTTCAGGAGTCTTCAAATCTAAAACATAGTACCGTCACCCTCTTGGACAACAAAGAAATTGTTTGTGATAAAAAATTATTGGTATTTGAGTCCTGTCTCAATACACTTCTGTATGAAGTAAAGTGTCAAAAATATTCAAGCTGCAATTACACAGTCAAAACTTTTTCCAAAAGCTATGAAGGATCCTATTGCAAAGTCAAAGGAACATGCTATGCAGGACACAAATGTAATATCTTCGAAACTCAGCCTAAAGTGGGTAAGTACAGTGCCGGCAATATACTAACTACGGCCGCAATTTTGTTTAGTGGACTAAACTTCCAGAAAGTACGAGAATTGCACAATATTCTGGGTATGGTAAGTATATCGGAAAAAACGTACTATCGATATCAAACCATGTTTCTGTTCCCAGCTGTCGACATCGCTTGGAAATTGGAGCAAAGTAACCTTATGGAAGAAATGAAATCCAAACCGCTGTGCCTAGCAGGAGACGGGCAATGTGACAGCCCAGGCCATAATGCAAAATACTGCATTTATTCGATCATGGATACGGTTACTAACAAAATTTTCGATTTTGAAATAGTACAACGCAACCAGTGCTCATCCTCTGTTGCTATGAAAAAACATGGCTTCAAAATAGTAATGGATCGATTGCTCAGTAAAGGTTTCCACATTAAAATTTTTGCATCGGACCGTCATGTTAGTATCAGAAAAATATTACGTCAGGAATATTCAAAAATTGACCATCAATTCGACGTGTGGCATTACGCCAAGTCTCTCAAGAAAAAATTTATAAACGCTAGCCGTATGAAATTGTGCAAGGAGATTACACCTTGGATCAACAAAATCATTCTACATTTTTGGTGGAGCATTCAAAGTTGCAACGCCAATTCAGAAGAACTCCGTGAAAGATGGTTCTCACTCCTCCACCATATTGTGAATAGACATCAATGGAACGGTAAACGTTATAGTGATTGTTCCCATGGAAAAATACAGGATTCTGAGAATTTTTTTGGGCTCAATGAAGAAACGCCACCATTCACAGAAATAGAAAAAATTGTTACAGGAAATGGTCTACAAAAGGATTTGCCACATTTAACTCGGAACTGTCATACAGGTAGTTTAGAAAACTTTCACAGTCTTGCCCTAAAATATCGAACAAAGAGAATTCACTTCGGCATCGATGCGATGGAGGCACGAACTAAACTGGCAGCACTGACCCATAACAGAAATGTTGGCAGAGAACAGGCAGTCATTAAGTGTCCAAAGCGAAAGAAAGAACATGTTTGGTAATTCCAAAAGGATCCTCACGTTGGATAGTACGTGATATTTTTGAAAAGGTTTCTGTGGAATATCTGGAGGACGTCTGTGTGGATGTACTGAAAATAGTGAAGGGGGAACTTGAATCAGAATGGACTTCACGAGCACCTCATCTTCCACCAAATTTATTGAATCAGGAAAAGCCAAATAAGGAGGAGATAAAACGACAGCGACTAAGTCGTTTCAAAACAGTACCGAATCCAGATAATGTCTAGCAATGGTTTTACACGATTTACACTGTTTTAAAAAGTTTTTTCACCTGTTTGAATGTAAAAAAAATAAAATAAGATAGGTATGCGTTTACTTCAAGTAATACTGTTTGTTTCATAGTTCTAGTATTGAAGATTCAGAATACTGAACCATCCACTCATTCTTTTCTATGATTCCACGTTGCACACTTGGCGAATTTAAAAAAAAAGGTAACTTAGTAATATTTTTAAACCTTGCGTTATGGCTTCAATTGAGTTGTTCTTTCTTATATTGAATCCAAGTAGCAATTATAGATGTCTCTATTGATTTTTTTTTTTTCTTTTTTTTTCCTACTAGGATTTCTTCAAGACAAATGGTCTACGTTCTTTCTTGAATTTCTCAATTTATATGAATGCTAAATATTATTTTTAGATAGTTGTATATTTAAATAACAAAATAATTTTTAGGAATGCTAACTGATAGGGGCCACAAATCTCGGTTTACTTTTATTTATCAGATTAAGCCTCCCTGAAATTTTATAAAATTATACTTTTAGTTTTAAATGCCATGCCACACTATAAATTTTAGTTTCATTTGATATCGCCCCTGTTTAGATAATATTGATTTATTAATTTTTTAAAACATTTATAAAAGGTAGTCTGACATCTCAGATGTGCCTTTTTAGTACAGCTTTTTAAAACGTTTCCTTCATATGCGGGTTTATTTTTAAAGTCTCAAAAATTGAAATATGAAGAATTCTTTCAAAACGTTACAACCGTGCCCTGCGTCAGTGTGCCCCCAAGGCAGCACTGCCTCTACTCTAAAACCCACCCGTTCTTCTCCTCTCCTCGGCCAAGGGAGGCGTGCAGGCGCATGCTCTCCCTTTAAACAGATAGGAAATCGATTGGCGGTCAGCGGAGGAGGAAGACAGGTGGGGGATTAGTGAGGAAGAGGCAGAGCAGCTTGGGTGTTTACAAACACGGTGTACTCCGCCCGGTGGCAACGGTGGGCAATTTTTAAAGTAATCTTCTTAGTTCAGTTATTGAGCTTTTAAAAAAGCACTAAGGCATATTAAGGTAACGTTTTAGTCAGCTATGTTAATGCTAAAGCGCTACTGCAGACATTGACAATAAACATCGGTGATGACAGACCCCCTTTTAATGTATTGGTTTAACAATTAAAGCTTGTATTTAAATAATAGATTTATAGCGCCAAAATTACTGTATTTAAATTTTCTTTTTTCCTTCATTAAAAACCTATAAATTGTTAGTTCAGTTTTAAATAATCAATTTTTAAAGCTGAAGTCTAGAATTAAATTCATGAGATTTCTAATTCTAATTTCTAAGAGATTGTTCATGTCCCAATTAGCACTAAAATGTAGTACTGGCTTACATTAGCCATCATTTACCAAAGTTACTCTAATTGTATTTTCAACAATTCCAAAAATTTTTAATGATTAGAAAGTAATCCCCGGTGAACAATGACCTATAACATGCCATAACTGCACGCTGACTTCAACTATATTTCTATCCCGTTATTGGAGCCGGAGCTCGCCTTTCAGCTAAATTTAGGACGTCAAAATACTTCCCATTAGTGTCCATGCCCATTAGGCGTACAGAGAGAGAGGATTTGACGTCCCAGAGGAGCGCTACGTCTGACCGCGCTTAAGGTATGTACATGCTCCCCGCTCCACAGTAGTATTTCCATGGCAACCAGGACATTAAACGTCATGGCTGTCACGGTTACCATTGAAATGATCGGAAGACTGATCAGTATTCCGCTGATTTCAGGTCTTGTGAAGGATACGGCTGGCATGTCCGTCGCCAGACATGACCGCCGGATCCTCAAAAGGCAAATGAGAAAGGGGACTTAGTAATATGGCTGAAGATCAGCGTGGTGTAACGGACAAACTAAACACCACATGGCTCTTCGGATAGTTCTACTAGTTTTATATATCTTAAAATGTTATCAAAATAAAAGTAGTTGAATAACTTTGATAGTCTAATAAAGATTTTAAAATTATATTGTTTTTGTGGTGTTTTTTATTGTGGGTTGTTCAGTTCCTATTACTATAAATATTGAAAAAATAAAATTCTGTAACACTGCTGCAGAAATCTGCCTGATGGACAGATTATATATCCTTTGAAGGCAAAGGATATTGGTAACAAAAATATTATACCTTTGAGGATTCATTAAATAAAGAGTTTTTGGGTCAGATTAAGTTTTTGTATGTAAATAACGGGTTGAAGGATTCATGATGGCACTACCATCAATCCGAAGAAATGATGTGTGATGCCGGTGGGAGTCCAGGAAAAGTGAATATAAACGAGCCAGTGAACTCATTCATGGGATGCAATTATCTGTGTACATCAAGTTAAACAAAAGTTCTTAGAAAATAATCATAAAAATGTTTGTCACACTTCAGGCTCCTTTTTTGTGTCGCTCATGCGTTGACAGGATGAGTCGACATGACCAATGAATATTAACTCACACGGGCCAGATTTTAGTACGGATGCAATGCGTGATGTGAACGCATTAAAACTGCATTGAATCCAGACCCATTCATTTCTATGGGCATTTGCACATGACAGTTTATTTTAACGCGTGAAAATTACAGAATGCTCTCTCGTGTGTTTTTTTTCAAGCATTTCTGTACCCATAGAATTGATTGGTGCCGCGGGAAAATCTCAAGCATCCGCAAGCAAGTGCGCATGCTTTTCAATGTTCCCACGTGGTTGCTATGCAACCATCAGCATGTGTACCCCCTTCAGTATTATTTGCCATTATAACATTGTTATAATGGTCAATAATACCAGATGAAGAATTTATGAACGAAACATGCACTTATGAGAAGAAGTGAAGGTTTGGGTCTTTGATAAAGTGGCGTTTTTTCGCACGCACATGCAAAACGCTTGACAGCGCATTGCACTCACATGGAAAAAACGTGGAGATTCCGGCCACGCACCGGCACTGATTGAGGCAGTGCACCCGCAACGGCCATCTGCAAGAGGCCTAAACCACATAGAAAACTGGAGAGACCGTGGATTAGAAGCTACAATACCTGATATCAAACACCATAAAGTAACTAACACTTTACTGTGTGATTATACACTAGTCTTTCTAAACAATAAAAATAAACACAAATTGGGATAAAATTTAAGTGCTTTATTTCAACGAAATGTCAAAAAAAAAAAAAGGCATTCATTGACATTTTTTATTTTTTTGGAACATTTGTAGTTTTGGTTCATGGTAAACACATTGCACCACAACAAGTGCTCATTAACGTTTAGTAAAGTGCTTTTCTTTACAAACATATAAATTTTAAATAGATCTACATAAAATAATTATCGCTTTTAAGATTTTGAACTTGAACAAATAATGCAACAGCTAATGCTGATTGTATAAAGCTGATGAACATAATCAGCCATTGAATTCGAGTGGTTGTAGTTATGACGAATATTTGAACGAATCAATTGAACAGAAACGATAAGCTCATCAACAAGTAAGGTTTGAACTGAAAAAATAAACCCTGCTACTCCAATGCCATAAATTCTGCAGGCCTGTCCTGAGCAAACTTAAAACCCATATACTCTAAATCTGGGTCCGGAAAAGCACTTCGAACCTTATTAACTACACAAGCTGGAATGGGTTTTCTATTTCCAACGCCTAAGTATCCGTGTACCCAGGCTGTAAATGTTCGATACGCAGTTTTTCAACGCTGTCTGTGAAAAAAAAAATATATATATACATATATTAATGTAGCATATTTGAATTTGGACAAGTCAATTTTATTAAAAATGAGTCCAATTGTAAGACAGTTCAATTGAAGGGTGGTCATTAGGGCAGCAGGTAACGATTATTTGAATAATTGATGACTTGCCGATGATTTTACTGATTAATCAATTAATCGGAAAAAAAAACTAAATGACAAAATAGTTTTTTTTTATGATTTTACTTGAAAAATTATGTACAAAGGGCAAGTTTAGGTGTTACATAATTATAAAAAAAAAAAGCAGTAGAATTAAAAAAAAAGTCCACATAGTCAGGACTGAGGCTAGCTCTTCTACACGCTATGCCTGTTGCAGAGTTATGGGGGGGGGGGGGGCCCATTTGTGGACGGCACGGTTGTGGAGGGGAATCTGTGGATGACACATACCATATATAGCTTCTTATGTTATTTATATGTCATCCACAGATCCACCACATGAGTGTCATTCACAGATTCCCTCCCCATAACAGTGCCGTCAACAGATCCCTCTCCCTGCCGCTCATTTCTCAGACATGCAGCGCCGGTAACAAGCAGCGCGGGCGGCGCTCACTCTCTGACGTCACATGCCTACGCCGCTTAGTTGGAGGAGCCAGTACATGAAGTTAGTGAATGATTGCCGGTGCCTGCACTGCACTGAGTGTAAGGTAGTAAAGAAGTCAGAGCCGATAGGATACAGTTTAGAAATGTACACTCCTGTGAGCGACGGGGCCGGTGTAGAGTACAGTTACTGCACTGGCCCCGCCGTGAGTTGACTCCAGCCTCCCTCCCCCACATCCCGCATACCAACTAATTGGCCGATTATTCGATAATTGGATTAGTTGACAACAAATCCCGTTATCGTTTATGGATGGATGGATTATGGAGATCGATTTAGCACTGAGAAGGCCTTCAAAAAGGATTTCTAAAATCATGATCATGCTAATATGAGGTAAGGTAATGATGTCAAACAACTGCCTTTGTGATCTAGACAAGGCACATAACAAGTGTACATGATAACATGAAATGGGCAAATAAAATGAGTGAATATCTTGGAATACCTGTTCATGTCCTTTTTGGAAGGCGGTATTCTTACTTCCCCTATTGTTCTCAAAACCACATTTATTGCATCCTCTCGTTGGCAAAATATACTGAAAAACTCATGCCCAATTATGCAATTATCATATATGAATTCTTGGGCATTGTCAACTTCTTGACAGCAAATGGACTCTGTTTGTTTTCATTGCTGGACAATTTGTACAAGTGCACCAATTCCTTTGTCCTATTCTGTTTTCTTGATATTCTCTTGGAAAGATAACATATTGAGTGTTTTCTTCTATTGTTGGATTATTAGGAAAACTTTCAGCATTTTGTAAATGTCCTCCATATTTAATCCTCAACTGTGCCATTAGAATGTTCATCTGAAAAAGGAAAAAAGTGATATTGATATATTTTGAAAAATATAATACTTTAAAACTGTATTAATTAAGTTAAATTCCTCAGGATCATCACCGCTTTCGATTGGAGTATGTTCATTTAATGGCTGAATCATAGGATCCAATTCAAGGTTGGTTGTAGCGTTGATATTCTGATCAGTTTCTTCAATAGTTTCAAATAATGCCTATATAATGAAACAGGTATAAAAATTATTAAAAAAATAATTGTGTACATAAAAATAAAAAATGTAAAATCTTACGGCTAGATTTAGTGGCTCATCATCGATGTAACAGCCTAATACTGTATAGTTTGTAGACAAAATTATGCTAGAATTATTTTCTGACGAAATTTCTAACACAACTTCACCATTGTCAGAAATAGTGATCGTGTTTACTGCCTTTAAAAATAAAAAAAGGGAAAAAAATTATCTACTAATAACAATTATAAATATCATTTTGGATAATTGAAAACTATAGTACTACCTCATTTTCGTTACCGATGATGTCTGTTTCTAAATGTGAAAGGGGTTCCAATTCAGAATCGGTATTAACCTTTGAGTCTTCTTTATCTGCATTCTTCCAAAAAAAAAAGGTTGATTAAATTTTTTGAAATATTTAAATTCCAACTTGTTTTTAATTTTTCTTGTACTAGGAGGTATTTCAAGGTAGTGTTTAACCACAAAAAAACACCCATTAGAAAAATTTCACTTCGTCTAGGCCGTGCGCTCATTTCACTATTTCCACCTCCCCTCTTTCACCCAGACGGCCTGCCTAAATAGCAAAGGGGCGGGTGAAAATAATGAAATGAGGGCGCAGCCTGGGCTCAGTCGGTTGGGACGCGGCCCCTGGGATCCTTCAAGGTAAATTTTCATTGTTGCAATATTGGACTAGAAGAGGCAATTTCTATATATTTTCGACAATGTGCGTTTAGCAAAAGGCAGAAGGAACATTTCCACCATCCGTGTTATGTGTGAATGGAACCTTACAGTTGAATAACAGAGGATGCAGGTCCTGTTGTGTAGAGCACACTATGGTTGTTCCAATAAGACAATAAACTTACCATTTGAAATTTGGTAATGTAGGAATAGATATTTTATTCTGTGATAAGTTCTTCTTCGGCCACAATTCTTTCCTATAAAATTTAAATTCACGTTAGCAGATCAAATAATAATTGATAAATTGAATTCATAACTAAAATCATCAATAAGATTGACCTGACATACAGAGCCACCCAATTGATTATCGGCACAATAACTATACACACAAAGCCCACAAATGATTTTTGGCAGCATGACTATACACACAGAGCCCCCCAAACGATGTATGGCACAATTACATTACACACAGAGCGATGTCTGGCACCATTACTTGCACGCCCCCTGTCCCTCCAAGCGATGTGTGGCACCATTACTTGACCGCCCCCTGTCCCTCCAAGCGATGTGTGGCAGCATTACTTGCACGCCCCCTGTCCCTCCAAACAATGTGTGGCACCATTACTTGCACGCCCCCACTCCTCCAAGCGATGTGTGGCAGCATTACTTGCACGCCCCCTGTCCCTCCAAGTGATGTGTGGCAGCATTACTTGCACGCCCCCTGTCACTCCAAGCGATGTGTGGCACCATTACTTGCACGCCCCCAAAGGGATATGTGGCAGCATTACTTGCACGCCCCCCCCAAAGGGATATGTGGCAGCATTACTTGCACGCCCCAAAGGGATATGTTGCAGCATTACTTGACACTTTCCCCCCCAGCGATGTGGGCCAGCTTTAATTGACCCCCAGCCACCCAGCAAGGCAGCCAGCGATGTTTTGAAGGAATTACCTTGCTTTCCTCACTGAAGGCGCTGACAGCTGACCGCTCGGCTTTCTCCTGATCGTCCTGCGCCAATGGAGCCGACTCCTTCCTGCAGGTTTCGCGCCGTTAGCTGGCGCATGCGCAGATGACCGAGAGAAGCACTGCCAGCCGTGGTCAGAGCAGTGCGCAAGGAACAGGAGAACGCGCGCGGACGCCGGATGTTGGAAAATGTAAAAGGGAGCAGATGGACGGGCTTGAGAAGGAGGCTGGGCGGGAAAATAGATGTGGAGGCAGAACAGGCTGGGGCACGAACGAGCTGGACGCCGCCCCTGGGCACCGGAGGGCTCTCATTTACATACGCATCAAAGTTGTTTTTTTCAAGTTTAAAAGTGCCACTGGAAATTATAAAGGTATGATTTTTCACAAGTAATTAAGGGCTATAAGGATGTGTAAAGACTTTTTGAGGTGACAGACTCCCTTTAAAAACCTACCGAACCCAAAAAGTTTTTGTCTGGTCAGTTAAGCCACGCAACCTTAACCCATACGCTAGACATGCAATAAAACGGTTTACCTGAGAAACAGACCAACCTTCCTCTTTAAAATGCCCAAATAACAGCACCAATATCATCTCTCCATCATCAACGCATGCCTCAAGCCGGGAGCTCCACCTCTCCCAGGTCTCCCACGCCTTACCATATGCCTTCCAGGTACCAGGACTCAGCGAGTCCTTCAACAACCTCACTATCGCTCCTCCAGGATTTCCCAAAGCCAAATCGGACACTCCAGACCCTCTTCCTCTGCTTCTGGCACTAGAAGCCGAAACCACTCCCACTGTGAATGAGAAAGAGCATCCGCCACAGAATTAGACACCCCTGCAACATGCTTTGCGACCACGCAAGACCAGAAATTGCAAGAGCCTAATAAACAAGATGCCGATAAACTGTTGATAGCCTGAACCACCCCTAAGTTATCACAATGGAAACGCACCTTTCTATTGGCGAATCGCTCTCCCCACAACACTACCGCCATGACAATGGTAAATAGTTCCAAAAGAGCCAGGTTACCCAGCCACACGTAAACCACGTCTCCGGCCACTGACCCGCACACCATTGTCCCTTGCAATAAGCTCCAAAACCAACTCCCCAAGACGCGTCCGTATATAACTCAAAATCAACATTATCACAAGCGTCCCCCATAACTAACGCCTGACCATTGTACTGTTGTAAAAACTCTGCCCATACCCTTAAATCCCCTTTCAATTCCTTTCGTAGCCGTACGAAGTGATGTGGCGCTGACACAGCCGTCGTAGCCGTGTCTGCAAAAATTCGACCCATCGGCATAATCCGGCATGCAAAGTTACGTTTTCCCAATAAGAACTGCAAGTCCCGCAACCTAATCTTTTCCCGCTTTATGGCCTTACAAACCTCCTGCCGCAGATTCAACAGTTTTTCCTCCGGAAGTCTACACTCCATCCTGACAGTGTCTATAACATTTCCCAAAAACACAACAATTCCGACGCTGGACCCACCGTCTTCTCACCAGCCAGCAGTACCCCAAAATGCGCAAAACCGACTAACATATGCAGTAACAAAAGAACAAACCCGAGCTTTCCGGCAGCCCTAAACAAAAAAATCATCTAAATAGTGAATAACCGATGAACAACCCGAAACGTCAACCACTACCCATTCTAAAAATGAACTAAACATTTCAAAATACGCACAGGAAAGCGAACACCCCATGGGTAAGCACCTATCTACAAAATAACTCCCTTCCCAAAAACAACCCAACAAATGCAAGCTCTCCACATTAAGCGGTAACAAGCGAAAAGCTGCTTCAATGTCAACCTTTGCCATTAACGTTCCCCGGCCCCACCATCTTACCCAATTCACAGCCGCATCAAATGATGTATACACCACTGAACATAAATCGGCATCTATGCCGTAATTGAATGACGCTCCTTTTGGATATGACAAATGGTGAATGAGCCGAAACTTGTTTGGCTCCTTCTTAGGCACCACCCCCAATAGAGAAACTTTTAGATTGACCAACGGAGGCACCCTAAACGGGCCCGCCATCCGCCCCAACTCCACCTCCTTCCTTAACTTCCCAGAAACTACCTCGGGGTGATCAAGAGCGGACCTCAGATTCTTATGAACCAGGGGCCCCGCCGGCGTAAATGATGGAATACGAAAACCGAACTTAAAACTGTTAACAAATAAAAGTGGCCGCTGCCCGATCTGGGTACCTATCTAGGAACTCCTGCATCTATTCCACCCGCACTGGAGTCAGATTTTTTCCAGCAGCGTCCCCGCCTCCCTTTGTTTTCCCCTCTAAAAACACGGGCTGGCTCCATGGGGGCCCCCGCACAAGGTGCATTCGTGCTTAAATTTGCACTTAGCCCCGGATCTGCAATTTCCTTGGTTGAAAAGGAAACATAAGCCCTTCGCTGATGCTGCCGCAAGCGTTCCCGTTGTTGACCCCTCAAGCGCCCCGGAAGGGCTGCACCGTCCTAGTCGGTGCCGTCACCAGTAACCAAAGCCCAATATCCTTGTGATCCCACCGGATATCAGGCCTAACCGCCCTGCGTTGCCGAAACTGTTCGTCATAGTGGAGCCAACCCACCCCGACGTAAACCCGATACGCTAGTATAGCGAACGCTTGCAGCCAGTTGCTAAACGTGCATGGGATTAACCAATAACCAGGGTGCAGGGAACGGTGAAGGTCACTGTTCGGGGGCAGGTGTTGCGGAGGTCACTGTTAAGGGAGCAGGGTACTGTAGAAGTCACTGTTAAATGGGTGAGCGCAGTGGAGGTCTCTCTTAAGGGGTAGGGTACTGTTGAGGTCACTGTTAAGGGGGTGGGGTGTTGTGAATGTCACCGGTAAAGGGGTGGTGTGAGGCGGGGTCACTGTTAAGGGGATGGTTCACTGTGCAGGTCAAAGTTGAGGGAGTGGGGTGCTGTGGAGGTAAATGTTAAGGTGGCGTGGACTTGTGGAGATCACTGTTAAGGGCTAGATCACTGTGGCGGGTAACTGTTAAGAGGGTGGGCTGCGGTGGAGGTCTTTGTTAGAGGGGCGGTGGGGTGTTGTGGAAGTCACATTTGAAGGGGGTGGGGCACTTTGGGGGTTCAGTGTTGAGGGCTGGGGTGCTATTGAGGTCACTGTTAAGGGGACGGGTTGAGGTAGAGGTCACTGTTATGGGAGACATAGTCTATCTTATAACAACACACACAAACATTAAAGGAAAATAGTGGAAATATACCTGTGCGAACCTGGGTCCTTCTGCTAGTATATATATATATATATATATATATATATATATATATACACACAGTGGAGGAAATAATTATTTGACCCCTCACTGATTTTGTAAGTTTGTCCAATGACAAAGAAATGAAAAGTCTCAGAACAGTATCATTTCAATGGTAGGTTTATTGTAACAGTGGCAGATAGCACATCAAAAGGAAAATCGAAAAAATAACTTTAAATAAAAGATAGCAACTGATTTGCATTTCATTGAGTGAAATAAGTATTTGAACCCTCTAACAAAAAAAGACTTAATACTTGGTGGAAAAACCCTTGTTTGCAAGCACAGAGGTCAAACGTTTCTTGTAATTGATGACCAAGTTTGCGCACATTTTAGGAGGAATGTTGGTCCACTCCTCTTTGCAGATCATCTCTAAATCCCTAAGGTTTCGAGGCTGTCTCTGTGCAACTCTGAGCTTGAGCTCCCTCCATAGGTTTTCGATTGGATTAAGGTCCGGAGACTGACTAGGCCACTCCATGACCTTAATGTGCTTCTTCTTGAGACACTCCTTTGTTGCCTTTGCTGTATGTTTTGGGTCATTGTCGTGCTGGAACACCCATCCACGACCCATTTCCAGCCTTGTGCAGGTCTACAATTTTGTCTCTGACATCCTTGGACAGCTCTTTGGTCTTTCCCATGTTGGAGAGTTTGGAGTCTGCTTGATTGATTGATTCTGTGGACAGGTGTCTTTTATACAGGTGACTAGTTAAGACAGGTGTCCTTAATGAGGGTGACTAGGAATGCCAGTCCATTTGATCGCGAAGCCCGGCATCCTCTCTGTTAGCTTGCTAATAGGAAAAGGACCTGTGATGATGTCACAGCATCACATGGCCCAATCACCTGCTCCATCACTATAGTGATGGAGCATGTGATTGGTCCATGAGACCATGTGACATCATCACAGGTCCTTTTCCTACTAGCAAGCTAACGGAGAGGATGCCGGGCTTCGCGATCAAATGGACCAGGTAAGTTATTATTAGTTTATTATTTTTAACCCATTCTGCACCGGTTTAAACATTAGGAAGATGGCCAAGGGTATTATTTTACATTATAACTATGTTATAATGTGAAATAATACAGAACCGGTTACACATCCCGATGGTTGCATAGCAACCATGCGGGAACATCGCAAAGCATCCGCACTTGCTTGCGGATGCTTGCGATTTTCCCGCAGCCCCATTCACTTCTATGGGGCCTGCGTTCCGTTAAAAACGTAGAAGATAGAGCATGCTGCGATTTTCACGCATCGCAAAAGTGATGCGTGAAAATCAACTGTCATGTGCACAGCCCTATAGAAGTGAATGGGTCCGGATTCAGTGCGGGTGCAATGCGTCCTCCTCACGCATTGCACCCGCGCGGAAAACTCGCCCGTGTGAAAGGGACCTTAAGGACTCAGCCCTATTTCACCCTAAGGACGCAAATCTGACCAGTGTCACTATATGTGGTGATAACTTTAAAACGCTTTTTCTTATCTAGGCCATTCAGAGAATTTTTTTTCATCACAAACTGTACTTCATGACAGTGGTAAAATTATAAAATACTAAATTTACCCAAAATTTAGAAAAATTTGCAATTTTCCAAGTTTCAATTTCTCTACTTCTATAATACATAGTAATACCGCCAAAAATAGTTATTGATTTACATTCCCCATATGTCTACTTCATGTATCGATCATTTTGGGAATGCTATTTCATTTTTTGGGGACGTTATAAGGCTTAGAAGTTTAGAAGCAAATCTTGAAATTTTTCAGAAATTTTCTAAAACCCACTTTTTAGGGACCAGTTCAGGTCTGAAGTCACTTTGTGAGGCTTACATAATAGAAACCACCCAAAAATTACCCCATTCTAGAAACTACACCCCTCAAGGTATTCAAAACTGATTTTACAAACGTAATTAACCCTTTAGGTTTTCCACAAGAGTTAATGGAAAATGGAAATAAAATTTCAGAATTTCGATTTTTTGGAAACTTTTCCATTTTAATCCATTTTTTTCAGTACAAAGCAAGGGTTAACAGCCAAACAAAACTTAATATTTATTCCCCCGATTCTGTAGTTTGAACGAACATCCAATATGGGGTTGTAAACTGCTGTATGGCCAAACTGCAGGGCGCAGAAGGAAAGGAACGCCAAATGGTTTTTGGAAGGTGGATTTTGCTAGACTGGTTTTTTGACACCATGTCCCATTTGAAGCCCCCCGATGCACCCCTAGAGTAGAAACTCCATAAAAGTGACTCTATCTAAGAAACTACACCCCTCAAGGTATTCAAAACCAGTTTTATAAACTTTGTTAACCCTTTAGGTCAGGCATCCTCAAACTGCGGCCCTCCAGCTGTTGCAAAACTACAACTCCCAGCATGCCCGAACAGCCTACAGGTATCGGCCTACAGCAGGGCATTGTGGGAGTTGTAGTTTTACAACAGCTGGAGGGCCGCAGTTTGAGGATGCCTGCTTTAGGTGTTCCTCAAGAGTTATTGGCAAATGGAGATGAGATTTCAGAATTTCTATTTTTTGTTACCTTGTCTCAAAACAAGTGTAATATAGAGCAACCAAAAATCATATTTACCTTAAAATAGTACCAACAAAACTGACACCTTATCCCGTAGTTTCCAAAATGGGGTCGATTTTTGTGAGTTTCTACTGTAGGGGTGCATCAGGGGGGCTTCAAATGGGACATATTGTCAAAAAACCAGTCCAGCAAAATCTGCCTTCCAAAAACCATATGGCGTTCCCTTCCTTCTACGCCCTGTCGTTTGGCCATACAGCAGTTTACGACCACATATGGGGTGTTTGTGCAAACAAGAGAATCAGGGCAATAAATATTGAGTTTTGTTTGGCTGTTAACCCTTGCTTTGTTACTGGAAAAATTGATTAAAATGGAAAATTTGCAAAACAATTGCTGTTTTGGGACCGTTTTTGTCTTTTGTTAATTACATTGTTGAACTGACAAGTTAGATTGTGTGCTATTTCTATACAGCAGGTTGTTACGGACGCGACAATACCAAATATGACTACTTTTTAGGGGTTTTTGTTTTAGTTTTACATAATAAAGCATTTTTGAAAAAAATTATTTTTTAGTGTCTCCACATTCTGAAAGCCACAGTTTATTTTTTATTTTTTTGGGCGACTGTCTTATGTAGGGGCTCATTTTTTGCGAAGATGAGGTGACGGTTAGATTGGCACTATTTGGGGGGTAATATGTATTTTGATCACTTGCTATTACACTTTTTGTGATGTAAGGTGACCAAAAAATGGCTTTTTGACAACGTTTCTATTTAATTTTTTTTACAGTTTTTACTTGAGGGGTTAGGTCATGTTATATTTTTATAGAGCAGATTTTTACGGACATGGAGATACCCAATATGTCTACTTTTTAGGGGATTTTTTTACATTTAACACTAAAAAGCATTTTTGAAACAAAAAAAATCATGTTTTAGTCTGAGAAGCAATGTTTTAGGTAGGGGCTCATTTATTGCGGGATGAGATGGCGGTTTGATTCGTACTATTTTGGGAGGCATATGCTTTTTTGATCACTTTGTATTACACTTTTAGTGATGTAAGGTGCCAAATAAATGGCTTATTTACACCATTTTTTTCTTTTTTATGGCGTTCACCTAACGAGTTCAGTCATTTGATATTTTTATAGAGCAGATTTTTACGGACGTGCAATGTGCTGACACACCCCGCACAGCCTCCCGCCGCCCGCAACCACCCTCCCCTGCACCCCCGCAGCCATAATATGATTGGGGGCTGCAGGGGGTTAAAATGAACACTTTGGGGGCATTAACTCTCTGATCCCCAGAGATCGCACAGAGCGCTGCAAACCGTGGGTCTGAATTGACCTGCAGTTTGCAGAGATCGCCGATATGGGGGGGTCACAGGACCCCTCTGGGCATTGTAACAAGGTACCTGCTGAATGATTTCAGCAGGTGCTTTGTTCCGATCACTGCCGGCTGAGCAGCAGTGATCGAACTACTCATGACGTACCTGTATCGCCATGGGTCCTTATGACTCGGAAACAATGACGCACCGATACGTCATGCGTCCTTAAGGGGTTAAAAGAGGGAAGGAGAGTCCTCATTACCACCCAGGAGTTCTGAATGTATAAATTATGTATCATAATTGTGTAGTCTCATGCTATAATGTACATAATGGGGATCATTTATCAAACTGGTGTAACGGAAAACTGAGCTTATTTGCCCATAGCAATGAATCAGATTCCTCCTTTCACTTTCCAAAGGAGTGGCCCAAATTGAAAGGTGGAATCTGATTGGTTGCTATGGGCAACTAAGCCATTTCCACTTCACACCAGTTTAATAAATAACGCCCAATATACTTATGACTTTGTTAAAGGTTTACTAAAAGTGGCATTCCCTTTAAACATTACTGCTCTATATACAGTTCTTCATTCAGACTAGATCTCTGATGACATCAGCAGTAGCCAGGAGCCCCGCCCCTTAGAATACTGAAGCTGTATGACATCACAATGCTGTGTCCAGGGTTCTATGTGTTGGGGTGCACTGGATTCTTTTGAGGGTTAGATGTTGGAGACGATGGATTCAAGAAGAATTGTTCTTGTTTTTCTTTTCTTTTTATATTTTATGTTTACGGAAAGCCCACAAAAACACCTGCAGGTAATGGCTATTATCACCGGGGTTTATCTTACGGAATGGGGGCTGAATATTGTATTTATCCTTACATGATTACGAGTCCTAGAGGCAAATCTGGCTGGTATCTCTGTGGCTTGGAGATCAGGTTATAGGACAGTGGGCTGTGTGCGGCATTGTAGCTGAGCCCCATTTACTTGGATGGCGCTGAACTGCAAAACCGCACACAACCCCTGGAACAAGAGGGAGGATATTTCAGAAAGAAAGCTGTAAGGTTTCTAATCTGAAACCATGGCCTTAAATGATGACATCCACTAGTGGGCACTTACTAAATACTGATTTATTGTCATCTTCTGACGTTGCCTCTTGTCCTCGTTTTGGGGGTTCAGCTTCCGCTATCATTGATTTCATGTCTTTATTTTTCTTCATTCTTTCATGGACAGTGACTTTCCCAGGATCAGGGAGTACAACCCCGGTCCGGACAGCGCTGGTGCAAATAACAGTGAGTAGTCAAGTCCTTCCTCTCCTATTTCTACTCTCATTATCCTCTAGGATCTAGAGATGTTGGACAATGTCTTGTAGAATATGTTCTCTATGATAAGAATTGATAACGAGCATCTTGTGTCTTTATTACCAGTCATGTACCGCGTTGTCCTGCCGCTTATGCGGATTTCTATTGCTTGCCGCCGTGATTACCATCTTTTGCTGGTGAGTTTACAATTTTCTTCTACTCTACAGATCACAATATTCTCTATACACTGTATTGTCTGACCTACAGGGAGCGCAGTAACTACTGCAGCCAAGTTATAATACAGGGGCAGGATCGGGCAGGGATGTAATCATGTAACTGCTGTCCACTCTTTCCCAGTCCTGTATTATGATGTGATAAAGAATATAGCACTATTGTATATCCTTCCTGCCTGTTATATACTGCACCTTTATAGCTCACCCCCTGTAGTGGGGAGGGGGGTCATGGGTATATTCTGATGGGGAACTGAAGATCATCATCTGTAGCGGCTAATGTCAGGACATTTCTCTGTCTCACAGTTACAAGTACATCAAGGCCTGGCGCCGGCGGGAACAGAAACAGGCAACTGATCTAGCGATGGTTCGAGTGGAGAAGCCAGGTAATCATTTCTATGTAATAACATATATAATGGGGGTCCAGGTAGAGCTTAGGGTTACCTCTCATATCTGCTGATCACACACATTGTGGGTCCTTCTATTACCCCATTATTCAGCATCATGTCTGCTGATGAGCTGCATCACTATATTACTGCATTGCTCATAATGTTAAAAGTATATATTCTGTTATATCTACTACCTGCTGATGGTTTCCTTTTCATTTTGTAGTTGTTCAAAAGCCTTTAGTGCAAATTAAGAAAAATAACATCAGACCAGCCATAGATAACATCAAGAAAGATAACATCAGACCAGTCATAGATAACATCAAGAAAGATAACATCAGACCAGCCATGAATGACATCAAGAAAGATAACATCAGACCAGCCATGAATAACATCAAGAAAGAAATGACAATTATTGAACAACTTAAAGCTGCCAAAAAGAGGAGGAGAAAATAATGAAAATAACACCTAAAATAGAGGAGGAAAAATCATGAAAAACCATCCAAAACAGATCAGGAGAATATCACGAGACCATCCCGCCTGAAACGGTTCCATAAATGGATTCAAAAAGGACCCAGAAGAAGAACACCTGCTGCAGCTGCCGGTCCATGGACTAAATGGCGTTAATACCATCATGCCCATCAGTCCTAAAGCCTTGGAACACCATCAACAGTGGCCATATCTGTCTGTCTGTCTGTCCCTCTGTTTGTCTATCTGTATGTCCGTCTTTCCCTGTCTGTCTGTCTATCTATCGTAGAATACATAGGCAGATGGAAGACACCTGAGGGGGTGTACATCTCATCCACACTTTTTAATGTAGGTGAGATGAAAAATCCAGGAAAGTTGGGTTTCCTTAGTAAATTTACTTTGCTGAGGTTTTTATAAATTTTATTTCCGGGCCTGAATTTTTTTGGAATGGCAGGTAGGTTGGCAGTGGGACCTGCCATTCCCTCCCCTCCAGGACTCCCCCCTTTCCCACCAATCAGCCCAGGTGATGCTGTTACTGGGGCATAAAACTGTTGACAACTGCAGTCAAGGTCTCAGTCTTGAAAGGCACAGTAGCCACAGTGGAACATCTGTGCTCTGAATACTGTTATGTGTGAACTGATCTCTATGTGATGTCGCTGTTTTGTTGCTGGACCAAATACAGCCAAGTTGTATTTTTAACCCCTGAAGCCTCTGAATTTTGTCATTTTGTTAACATGAGACCAACAAAGATTCCTTTGCAGTATGCTGCCCCCAGGGCTTATCGTGCACCAGGTTTTTTGGGATGCCGATTGGTGGTGCAGCCTTATTAGTTTGCTGTGTCACGGCGCTCTTACCTGGATACCGTCGCTCCCCAGGGTTAGGCTCCATAGAAATAAATTGGAGAGTCGTAGTTTGTAGAGAATAAGCTGAGTCTAAACTTTGTAAAGTTTAACAGACAATACTTGATCTTTCTTTTGGTTCCAGCAGGTTTTGGGGTAAACTGGCAGCTGAACTTGGATATCTTGCTTTATCTTTCTCTGCTGTGCTAATCTCTGACTTCAGTCCGTGTTCTGGACTTTGTGTCAGTTCTGGGTTAGGGGCCAGTATTAGGGTTAGGGGTAGAGATGTCCCGAAAATTCGGTCCGCCCCGATACATCATCATTGAGTAAACTTTTGACTCTGTACCTCACAGTCAGCAGACACATTCCAGCCAATCAGTATACCCTCACTCCCAGACCCTCCCACCTCCTATCAAAAAGCAAGAACAGCATCCATCTTAGGTTCATTCTGAAGCTGCAGTGTTAGTTAGAGCAGGGAGAGTGCTGCTGCTGCCGAATTAATAGGGAAAGCGTTAGCTAGACAGTGTTCTGTGTCCACTCCAGTCCTCAAAGGCTCATCTCCTATAAGGACAGTGTCCTAACAGCGGTCCAAAAATCCCTTTTAGGGCTGGTACATCAGTCTGCTTTTTATTTATTTTTTCTATATATATATATTGCAGTTTCCTGCTCCTTGTGTGTTCCACAAAACGCCGAACGCACATGGCCAGTATTCTTGCTTTATGGATGTGGATGGGAAAACACATACGGTTTTGCAAATGTAGCCATAGGGTTAATTTTCAGTATTAGGCCTCATTCACACGACCGTATGGCTTTTTCAGTATTTTGCGGTCCGTATTTTGCGGATCAGTGGTTCCGTTTTTTCTTCCGTTGTGTTTCCGCTTCGGTTCCGCTTTTCCGTATGGCATATACAGTATACAGTAATAACATAGAAAAAAATTGGGCTGGTCTTAACATTTTCAATAGATGGTTCCGCAAAAACGGAACGGATACGGAAGACATACGGATGCACTTCCGTATGCTTTCCGCTTTTTTTGCGGACCCATTGACTTGAATGGAGCCACTGAACGTGATTTGCGGACAAGAATAGGACATGTTCTATATTTAAACGGAACGGAAAACGGAAACGGAAGGCATACGGAGACACTTCAGTATTTTTTGCGGTCCCATTGAAGTGAATGGTTCAGTATACTGTCAGTATACTGAACTGAAAAACGGCCAGTATACGGTCCGCAAAATACTGTCGTGTGAATGAGGCCTTAGGGTTAGGGGTCAGTATGGCATTGTATTAGCATTAGGGGTCAATATTAGATCTAGAGACTAGTATTAGACTTAGGGTTTGGGGGTCAGTATTAGGGTTAAGGGTCAGGGGCCAGTTCGCCACACACCCGCTCTAACTGCCCCCAAAACACATAGGAGTGCCCTACATCCACACCAAAGCTGCTGTCGAACCTGAAATCAAACAAAAGAAGAATTAACACTAAAGCAAACATTGCCCGCATCATATCTATAAAAAAAAACTGTCTAACATAAGACCGAAACCTCGCCGATTCCCAACGCCCAATCTTCCGAATTACCTCCTCACTGACTCCCAATCTGGCCACCTCCGTCACTGCTCCTATCCTGAACGGGTGCCCAGAATACCCTGTTCCCTCGACTCCAAGAGCTTTCAAGCATTTCTTGAACACCGCCAAAAATTGAAAACGGGACAAAACGAACCGTCCTCATGCCGGAGAAAAGGCAACGTATCCCTACCTAATCCCACACTATCACCCTCCACACACCGGACTGGGCACATAAAACAACCAGGAACTGCAAACAACGTAAACTGGCAACCCCTACCTTCCTGATCCGTTCGACTTCCGAATCTGAACCACAACCCTGTCCAAATATAAGTCCACATCATCACACTTCAAACCCCCGCTCTACTGACACTGACACTCACCAACTCCCCTAATCTAAAAGCCCCAAAAATGCTAATGCAAATGCCGTCCTAAATAAACCCACTTCCCACCCCGAACTAAAAACAACGCCCAACTTTTCTCTTTTCTTATCTCCAAAAGAAACTTAAAAGCAACCCGCCTCCCCTGGTCTTCGACCTTACTTCCCTATGCCATCCCTTCAAAACCTACCGAAGCCAAAAATTTTTGTCTGGTTAGTTAAGCCACGCAACCTTAACCCATACGCTAGACATGCAATAAAACGGTTTACCTGAGAAACAGACCAACCTTCCTCTTTAAAATGCCCTAATAACAGCACCAATATCATCTCTCCATCATCAACGCATGCCTCAAGCCGGGAGCTCCACCTCTCCCAGGTCTCCCACGCCTTACCATATGCCTTCCAGGTACCAGGACTCAGCGAGTCCTTCAACAACCTCACTATCGCTCCTCCAGGATTTCCCAAAGCCAAATCGGACACTCCAGACCCTCTTCCTCTGCTTCTGGCACTAGAAGCCGAAACCACTCCCACTGTGAATGAGAAAGAGCATCCGCCACAGAATTAGACACCCCTGCAACATGCTTTGCGACCACGCAAGACCAGAAATTGCAAGAGCCTAATAAACAAGATGCCGATAAACTGTTGATAGCCTGAACCACCCCCAAGTTATCACAATGGAAACGCACCTTTCTATTGGCGAATCGCTCTCCCCACAACACTACCGCCATGACAATGGTAAATAGTTCCAAAAGAGCCAGGTTACCCAGCCACACGTAAACCACGCCTCCGGCCACTGACCCGCACACCATTGTCCCTTGCAATAAGCCCCAAAACCAACTCCCCAAGACGCGTCCGTATATAACTCAAAATCAACATTATCACAAGCGTCCCCATAACTACCGCCTGACCATTGTACTGTTGTAAAAACTCTGCCCATACCCTTAAATCCCCTTTCAATTCCTTTCGTAGCCGCACGAAGTGATGTGGCGCTGACACAGCCGCCGTAGCCGCGCCTGCAAAAAATTCGACCCATCGGCATAATCCGGCATGCAAAGTTACGTTTTCCCAATAAGAACTGCAAATCCCGCAACCTAATCTTTTCCCGCTTTATGGCCTGTGGTAAGGTGCAAGGTACCGTGGTCGATGGCAGGTACGTGTCACCGAGGTTCCTGGCCTTGGTGAGGTAAGAGCCGGGTTTTCTTGCGTGTCAGCAGCAGCTAGTGCTGTTTTGACACATTGCTATTTAGTTTGGCTGCAAAGCCAATCCGGGCCGGCTCTTACTGGGAGTAGGCAAAGAGTTGGGTGGGTGCCTACTCCCCACGGTCGAGGCAGGGTTTTCCGGGCCTTTATAACACAGCCAGCAGCTGGGTGTGAGTGTGAGATGATTGTCCTGGAGCTGCTGTGGCGTCATTTGAGTTTGGGAGTTCTGATCCATTCTGTGCTGTGTGGAGTTCCCTGGGCTGGAAGCCAGAGCCCAACAAGGAGGAGTGCAGACGGCCTGGAAACCTGACGTCGACTGTCTTGCGGCTGGACTGACAGCCAGGTGCGAACCTGCACCTAAAACCTCCCAGGTGACTGAAACCTGTACGGGACTGTTTTGTTTTGCCTTAATACTCTGATGTGTGTGAATTAACACCAAGAGACTGTTTGTCGTTTATTTTTGTGCAAGTGTGAATAAAACACTGTTGATTGCACATTCTGGACTCCCTGTTTTGCCTCTGTACTGCACCCGCACCGCTATCTACCAGAGCGACTCCCCACAGGCCTTACAAACCTCCTGCCGCAGATTCCACATTTTTTCCCTGGAAGTCTACACTCCATCCTGACAGTGTCTATAACATTTCCCAAAAAACACAACAATTCCGACGCTGGACCCACCGTCTTCTCACCAGCCAGCAGTACCCCAAAATGCGCAAAAACCGACTAACATATGCAGTAACAAAAGAACAAACCCGAGCTTTCCGGCAGCCCTAAACAAAAAAATCATCTAAATAGTGAATAACCGATGAACAACCCGAAACGTCAACCACTACCCATTCTAAAAATGAACTAAACATTTCAAAATAATGTGGGGAGTTGCTCTGGTAGACAGCGGTGCGGGTGCAGTATAGAGGCAAAGAGAGTCCAGGTAGTGCAGCAAACAGTGTTTTATTTCACACTTGCACAAACAAAACTCAAAACAGTCACTTAGTGTTACTTCACACTCACAGCAAAAACTTGAGGCAAAACAAAAAGTCCAAGACTGGATCAAATTCACCTGTGTGGTTTAGGTGCGTGTTCACACCCGGCTGTCAGCCCAGCCGCAGGAAAGTCCAACCTCAGGCTTCCAGGCAGACTGCACGCCTCTTTGCAAGCTCTTGCTTCCAGCCCTGAGAGCTCCACAGTAACGCCGGCAGCTTCCAGGTTAAATCACCTCAAATCCTAGGTGTTAGTTCACACCTGGCTGAATGCTCAGCAACACAAAAAGTCCACTGACCGTCTTTAAATGTCCTGCTCTTCTGCCACACAGGTCTCAGCTTTTCAGCCCAGCACAGGGCTCAGATCCCAAACACAGAGAGACACACTTGCATGAAGCTAGCTGTCTTAAGTGCAGCTAGGTAATCACCCAAAAACCCAGACCGGCACCTAAAATCCGGTCCAGTATTTGCCCTCACCTGGCTGCAATCAACCCAGCAGCACAGGCTGAGAGGAAAATACCTGTTTTATTACCACCAAACCTCTCACTGTGTCACATACCCCCCTTTGTTCAACCCTGAGGGGGTGAACACACGCCAGACAGTATACCCAGAACCGGGCACTCGCATTTCCCTGTAACTATCCTGCTCTGTGTTCCACTGAAAATCTAAAGTTCTGAAGTCACCCAAACCCTCTGGTGACCCAGGACTTTCCTTCTTTGTCCAGGTGGGGACAGGCTGCGGCCAACCCCACATCACTCTTTCAGAGATGGCTTGTCGCGAGCCACGGGCACCTGGTACGGCTTTAACCAGACTTTTGCCTGGGGCTCAGTGACAATATCACGGCGAAGTTATGGAAGGGCATTCAGGGAAATCACAGAACACCTCTGTGTTCCGACTAACAAACTCCTTGGCTCTCTGAGTCTGTTCAGTGGAAAGGCTGCCAGTAATTTTATCTGTGGCAGCCGCTTCCCTGTTAGCAGACAGAGGGACCGGAATCTCTTTCCCTAGATAAACCGGCCGCGGGTTGTTCTCAATACAAGTCTCTCTAACCTTCCAAGGTTTCCGTAAATTTACATGGTAGACCGGCTCCGGCTTTTGCCGTCCTGGCTGGTGTACCTTGTAATTTGGGTCTCCAACTTTCTGTGCTATTTTATAGGTCCCCTTCCCCTAGCGCTGTCCTTACTGTCCACAGGTGGCCCAACAACTAAACCCGGGTCCCTTTGGCTACGGACCCCAGACACTCGATTGCAGGTCCGGCTTTGGCCTGGCTGAGCCACCTTCCTATGTTTTCTACCTATCCTATTTAGGGGGACTGTCTTCCCTCACCCACTGGACCTACTGTGGGTCCCTCTGCCTTGGGTTTCTGGGGTTCTAACACCTCACCTGGGTTAGGCCTCACTACTGGAAGTTTTCCTACCTGTCTGGGAACTGTATGTACAATGGCCGGCCACAGGGATGGGAACAATGGAAAGTCTTTTCCTATTATCACATAATAGGGCATACTCGTGGTTACAGCTACCTCATGGACCTGCCTGCCAACACACGTGCTTACAGACAACAGAGCAGTGGGGTATTCCTTTAAATCTCCATGAATGCTGAAAACCCCGACTCTCCGGCCTGTAAACTCTGTGGGTCGCACCAGGGAAGCCCTCACCAGGGTCACCTGACTCCCTGAATCCAGCAGAGCTGCCACTGGAGTGTCTCCCACCTCCACCCGACACAAATGTTCATCATGGTTAACCTCTGACACATCGACCCTTCTGGCATACAATGACTGTCGATACCCAAAGTTCACATCCATGGGCTCACCCAGGAGGGGACAGTTGGCCTGTACATGGCCAGGCTCATGGCACCGCCAGCAGATTATAGAGTCCCGATCCCCAAAGGTCACATCCTGTGCGGTCTTTCTCAGCTCAGGCCGCAGGGTCTGGGGAGGGGATTTTCTGGGTTTTATTACTCCCTTCCCCAGAGTCCCCCCCTTAAGTTCCTCAGTAGCCCCATAACGTTCGACCAGGTCCACCATCTCCAGGGCACTAGTAGGAGAGGTCTGGCCAACCCAGCTCTGGAGGGGTAGGGGCAATGCCCTCCAGAATTTGTCAGCTACACACGGTCCAGCATAGCAGTGGGACTAAGTACGTCAGGCGGCAGCCATTTTTGTAAGAGTTTTAGCAAATTGTAATACTGGGGTCGTGCTGGCTCAGCTGGGTTAAACTCCCACTGATGTACCCGCTGGGCCCTAACCAACACATTCACCCCCAGTCTCGCCAGGATCTCACCCTTGACCACAGAGTAGTCTGCCGCTTGGTCGTCCGGTAAATCAAAGTATACCTGTTGGGGTCCTGACGCCAGAAACGGAGCGATGACCTCCGCCCACTGGTCTCGGGTAGTCTCTCTCTCACGGCCACCTTTTCGAACATCGCCAAGTAGGTTTCAACATCATCTGTCGGTGTCATCTTGGGAACGGCCGTGCGGACTGCCTTCCGGGCATCGTGCACTCCCTGAGGCAACCCTGACTTTTCTAGCGCCATTACGTGCTGCAGCAGCCGCTGGTTCGTGTCCTGCTGTCGCTGATTAGCCTCTAGCAGCTGTGCGACGGCCTCTTCATGTCTCTCTTGCTGCTTTAAGTTGGCCTGGACAAGCTGCTTTATCATCTCCTCCATCTTGTCCTGTGTTGGTGGTTGCAGCTTGGCAGGCTTAATCCAGGACATACAACAATGCCCAAAAAAAAAATGCTACGAAAAGTTTTGGCTTCACGCCAGCCTCACTGCAATTGCCCGCATCCGACACCAAATGTGGGGAGTTGCTCTGGTAGACAGCGGTGCGGGTGCAGTATAGAGGCAAAGAGAGTCCAGGTAGTGCAGCAAACAGTGTTTTATTTCACACTTGCACAAACAAAACTCAAAACAGTCACTTAGTGTTACTTCACACTCACAGCAAAAACTTGAGGCAAAACAAAAAGTCCAAGACTGGATCAAATTCACCTGTGTGGTTTAGGTGCGTGTTCACACCCGGCTGTCAGCCCAGCCGCAGGAAAGTCCAACCTCAGGCTTCCAGGCAGACTGCACGCCTCTTTGCAAGCTCTTGCTTCCAGCCCTGAGAGCTCCACAGTAACGCCGGCAGCTTCCAGGTTAAATCACCTCAAATCCTAGGTGTTAGTTCACACCTGGCTGAATGCTCAGCAACACAAAAAGTCCACTGACCGTCTTTAAATGTCCTGCTCTTCTGCCACACAGGTCTCAGCTTTTCAGCCCAGCACAGGGCTCAGATCCCAAACACAGAGAGACACACTTGCATGAAGCTAGCTGTCTTAAGTGCAGCTAGGTAATCACCCAAAAACCCGGACCGGCACCTAAAATCCGGTCCAGTATTTGCCCTCACCTGGCTGCAATCAACCCAGCAGCACAGGCTGAGAGGAAAATACCTGTTTTATTACCACCAAACCTCTCACTGTGTCACAATACGCACAGGAAAGCGAACACCCCATGGGTAAGCACCTATCTACAAAATAACTCCCTTCCCAAAAACAACCCAACAAATGCAAGCTCTCCACATTAAGCGGTAACAAGCGTAAAAGCTGCTTCAATGTCAACCTTGCCATTAACGCTCCCGGCCCCACCATCTTACCCGATTCACAGCCGCATCAAATGATGTATACACCACTGAACATAAATCGGCATCTATGCCGTAATTGAATGACGCTCCTTTGGATATGACAAATGGTGAATGAGCCGAAACTTGTTTGGCTCCTTCTTAGGCACCACCCCCAATAGAGAAACTTTTAGATTGACCAACGGAGGCACCCTAAACGGGCCCGCCATCCGCCCAAACTCCACCTCCTTCCTTAACTTCCCAGAAACTACCTCGGGTGACCAAGAGCGGACCTCAGATTCTTATGAACCAGGTGCCCCGCCGGCGTAAATGATGGAATACGAAACCGAACTTAAAACTGTTAACAAATAAAATGGCCGCTGCCCGATCTGGGTACCTATCTAGGAACTCCTGCATCTATTCCACCCGCACTGGAGTCAGATTTTTTCCAGCAGCGTCTCCGCCTCCCATTGTTTTCCCCTCTAAAAACACGGGCTGGCTCCATGGGGGCCCCCGCACAAGGTGCATTCGTGCTTAAATTTGCACTTAGCCCCGGATCTGCAATTTCCTTTGTTGAAAAGGAAACATAAGCCCTTCGCTGATGCTGCCGCAAGCTGCTCCCGTTGTTGACCCCTCAAGCGCCCCGGAAGGGCTGCACCGTCCTAGTCGGTGCCGTCACCAGTAACCAAAGCCCAATATCCTTGTGATCCCACCGGATATCAGGCCTAACCGCCCTGCGCTGCCGAAACTGTTCGTCATAGTGGAGCCAACCCACCCCGACGTAAACCCGATACGCTAGTATAGCGAACGCTTGCAGCCAGTTGCTAAACGTGCATGGGATTAACCAATAACCAGGGTGCAGGGAACGGTGAAGGTCACTGTTCGGGGGCAGGTGTTGCGGAGGTCACTGTTAAGGAGCAGGGTACTGTAGAAGTCACTATTAAATGGGTGAGCGCAGTGGAGGTCTCTCTTAAGGGGTAGGGTACTGTTGAGGTCACTGTTAAGGGGTGGGGTGTTGTGAATGTCACCGGTAAAGGGGTGGTGTGAGGCGGGGTCACTGTTAAGGGATGGTTCACTGTGCAGGTCAAAGTTGAGGGAGCGGGGTGCTGTGGAGGTAAATGTTAAGGTGGCGTGGACTTGTGGAGATCACTGTTAAGGGCTAGATCACTGTGGCGGGTAACTGTTAAGAGGGTGGGCTGCGGTGGAGGTCTTTGTTAGAGGGGCGGTGGGGTGTTGTGGAAGTCACATTTGAAGGGGGTGGGGCACTTTGGGGGTTCAGTGTTGAGGGCTGGGGTGCTATTGAGGTCACTGTTAAGGAGACGGGTTGAGGTAGAGGTCACTGTTATGGGAGACATAGTCTATCTCATAACAGCACACAAACATTAAAGGAAAATAGTGGAAATATACCCGTGCGAACCTGGGTCCTTCTGCTAGTATATATATATATATTTGTGGTCATAGCTAACTGTGAACGAACCGGGGAAGCATGCCTAACCCGGGACCCTACACTGGCTGACTTGTTCCTGGAGCCAGGAATGCGGGTATGCCTAAAAGGGGGCATACCCTAATGAGAACAACAGAGAAAAGGGGTGGGAGGGAGGGAGGGGCATGAGAGGGATGTATGCCGGGTTGAGAGAGCCCATGAATAAATGGGGCAGACACCCCTCCCAGAAATGCATGCTGAACTTCAGCCTTCATTATATAATTATATATTATATACACATATAATCCACAGTGGGAAATGATAAGATCTGCCTTGACCAAACATTGGGAATTGTTAGGTTTAGATACAACTTTGGATGAAGTTTTACCACCATTTCCATCTATTACCTATAGAAAGTCCCAGAATTTTAGAGACATTTTATGCCTTTGGGTCACAGGGTCAAAGATGGGGTTGCTCACCTTGTTGCCAATGTGTCGCTTGTCCAAATTTAGACAAAGCCTCTCACTTTTCCAACCCTACTAGAACCAACTAAACAATACAAGATTACTCATAATATTACATGTGGTACATCAGGAGTAATCTATCTGGCACAATCTTCATGCCAGCTCATTTATGTGAGAATTGAGGAGACGTGTCAGGAAGGGGCGTAAGGATGAGAATGATTTAACGAAATTAAAATCTATTCCTAGGCATTTTAAAGAATTCCATAACTGTGAAAGATCTCAGTTTCATGTAAGAGGCATTGATCGTGTCCTTATATCCATAAGAGGTGGTAACTGGAAAAACTACTTGCTGAAAAGAAGGTAAGATGGATTACGTTGTCCCCATTTGGGTTAAATGAATATCTGATTTTCTCACCAGACTTGTGATTTTTTAATTTTTGCTTCTTCTCCTTGGTCCCAAAATGGTCACTGATTTAATTACCTTATTTTATTTCTTTTTACTCATTGTTTATATTTGTTGTTTTTTTAGGTCATTCATACCTACAAGCTATTAGTGGAAGAGGTATAGATTCATGGAGAATGAAATGGTCAGACTTGAGATGAGGGGTGCACCACCAATGAGGTCAGGTGAGGCGCTCGCCTCAAGCAGCACCGGGAATTGATAAGATGGGGGCAGCCGAAGGGCCATGGGCTGAAGGTAGAGGTTAGTTTAAGAAATTGGCATTGGGAAAGGGGGCGTAGTTTCAGTTTTCGCCTCAGGCAGCAGAAAGTCTAGGTGCACCCCTGGCATGGAGATGCTCCATATCAAGAAGAATATATAGGGTTATTTATTATCCTGAAATACACCTCCATTAGGTATATTTCAGGCGCAGATTGTCTGTTCTTGAGTTATTTCACATTATAACATAGTTATAATGTAAAATAATATCTTTGGCCATCTTCCTAGTCAAAACCGGTGCAGAATGGGTTGTAATAAACTAATAATAACTTATCTGGTTCATGAAGCTCGGCATCCTTCCTTAGCTTGCTAGTAGGAATAGACTGTGATGATGTCACAGCATCACATGGCCTAATCACCTGCTCCATCACTATAGTGATGGAACATGTGATTGGTCCATGTGACCATGTGACATCATCACAGGTCCTTTCCTACTAGCAAGCTAACGGAGAGGATGCCGGGCTTCGCGATCAAATGGACCAGGTAAGTTATTATTAGTTTATTATTTTTAACCCATTCTGCACCGGTTTAAACATTAGAAGATGGTTAAGGGTATTATTTTACATTATAACTATGTTATAATGTGAAATAATACAGAACCGGTTACACATCCCGATGGTTGCATAGCAACCATGCGGAACATCGCAGCATCCGCACTCTGCTTGCGGATGCTTGTGATTTTCCCGCAGCCCCATTCACTTCTATGGGGCCTGCAT